>JABBWB010000014.1:0-340193 GCA_016628085.1 Suillus occidentalis
ACCACACTTCTTGTTTTCACTGATGGTTCACGACATCGTGCTTCGGGTCAATGTCATATGGGCGCTGGATATGTTGCTTATGTAGAAGGTCGTGAAATTCGGGTGGGGTGCTGGGGCTTAGGCAAGCGCGCGGGAGTTTATGACGCAGAAATGTTTGCACTCGCAGGTAGCGCTGGTGCAGTGACCCACATTCTCACACAAAATCCACATATCAAACATCTCCTTTTCCTCTCAGACAATCAAGCTGCCCTTTCTACCATCACTGATACCACTGCGCACCCAGCTCAAGGCGCATCCATCCTATTCCGCCATCATGTCGATAACCTTCTCCTTACCTCGAATCCTTTTGATGTCGAACTCATTTGGATCCCAGGTCACAAAGGTATTTTCGGCAATGAACGTGCAGACAGTATCGCCAAAGCTGCCGTTGTCTTCTTAGATAGATGCTCTATAGATAACCACCTATAAAATCAAATATCTCCACGGTCAGTGATTCAGACAAATACCAATGACTGATAACGTGGTCGCTCGTGGGTGGCTGTTCAGCGATGCTCGAAGATACAATCAGCGGGCAGAATCTCTGTGAGGTCAGCAGTGAGCAGTCAGCTCGACGATGTGCAGGACACAGAAACAATAACAAAGACAATAACAAAGAAAATAAACAGAATAATAACAACGACGTCAAAGAAGATCACCCGAGGCTCTTGTCCCGCAGCAACAGCACCGCCAGAAAGTTGTGCAAAGCAATAAAGGTCACTCCCAAAGCACAAGCAGGTAGGATCAAAGGTCAGGACTGATCAATTGCTCTCCGGACTCCATGCAATATTGAACCTGCTGCCAAGGAACTCACGATGAGTATTAAACAGAATCAGGAACGGACGTCCTTGGTGTTCAGCACCAAGTCCCCTTTCAATAGCTAAAGCCTCGTGACAATGAAAACCCTGGCTCAGTATCGCTACTCAGATGAGTAAGGTCAAGCTTCCCGTTATCAACTCTTGAAGTCTCCCCACTAAGCTACTCTGAGCCTTAGATGGACGAAAGAGACAAACACAGAGATTCCGGAATATGCAAGTTGGTAAAACAAAGAAAACTCAAAGAAATGTCTATGACAATGACGAAACCGACAAATGGAACAGAACCAGGTCTGCTGGTCGTGGAGCACGGTGTACTCACACTTTTACTGACGTCTCGCAGAGGTTCACCCTACAATCTTCAACAGCTTACACTGTATCTGACTTGGCTCACGCCTTACAGACGCAAACTGGGGGCGTAAAACTGCTCTCTTTTCAACCGAAACGTGGGTCCTTATATACACGAAATCAGTGGCTGTGCTACCATCTTCCCACGAAATTAAGTGAGGATTACTTAAGTCTGATGAAATAGAGGGGTGTAATCTCTGAGTCAGCTTCGAGGGGTCAATTAGTGAAAGTATTAAGTAATGGTGGTAATATTTTGCTGGGTCATGTGATGTCCTGTGGCTGAGGCCTAAAGGGCCTAGACAAATGGTTATGTAATTTGTGGGTCTGGTGTGCAATATTTTTTGGTGATTATTCATTATATTTTTCGGCTGGAAGCCATAATTGCAACATATTATTTCGAGTTTCCTGCGAGTTCCCACAGGTTGATTTGTAGAGGAAATATTTTTGGCAGTCACCTGACATGCAAGAGGTTCTTGCTGAGTCATTCCTGGGCTATTTGAAATGAAACTGAATCCAGAATTAAATCTTTGAAAATATTAGTTTTCTTGATTCGTATTTTCTGAGCTGAGTGCTTGGGAGATTAAATCCGAAAAAAATGTTGGGTGGGGGCTCATAGCAGAGTATTAGTCAACCATGCACCAGACCAATTTGGTGCAGGTCACCGTCAACCACCATCCCATTTTCGCGTCCACCATTTCTTGGGCTCGCGAGAAAGCTAAATCCCGCGCTCTTAAGACCTGGCGCACTGAATGGGCTTCACGCTCACACACCAACCTTGCCGCCACCACCCTAACCACTCCCCCTTCCACTAAACTCTCACCTTTTCACCGTTTTTTCAATGGCACCCGAGCAACACACTCATGCATCATCCAAACTCTCCTCGGACACTTCTTTTGTGGCGAGTACTATGCACGTTTCGTCCCAGCTGAATCTGTATCATGCCCATGTGGCCACCCTCAACAAACGTGCGCACACATACTCACAGAATGTCCCAATTTCAATGCTTACCGACACCATTTGCGTGCTGCCTCGCGCACTCTCTCTCTACCTGTCATACTCGGTACCAAGTCTGGACTCGAAGCACTCACAAAATTCATTGCTGAATCCCATGCTTTCTCCAAGGATGTCCCAGGCGGTTTTGCAGACCATGGTTAACTTATCTTTAATCTTTGTGCATCTCTAACTCGATCCTTCTTACAATAACCAGCAGAAACACTTTTATTTCAATATTGACCTGGTCACCTTCAGTCCTACTCCTTACATCTCACTTTTCAACTCACTTTATTGTAGGCTCAGAGCTTGCGACCGCTATTTGTCCTAGGTACATGACGCGGTATACAAATGTATTTAAAAAATAAAAAAAAAGACAAAACCACGTGACTATGACGGTTCCGGACCGCAGACTGCCGCAGATAAAGTATACCGAGTCCAGTACTCACTCTCACATCATGGTCACACTCCAGACCTACTCCAGACTCGGGCCGTCCAAAACGTTCTATATAAAATACAAGGGGAGATGATTTCAAGGCTATTCAACCGCTCTCCTCATGGCACTCAATCCGATTAAGACTTGTGTACTCGGTGTGGGTCTTGCTGGGCTCACATTTCATGTTCCATTCGTACTCGCTTTGCCCGAACTCTTTACTCTCACTGCTGTTCTGGAGCGCAACCCACTGACTCCAGGAGGAAAGGTGCAACAGCGCTTTGGAGTCACCACAAAAATATACAGGACAATCGAAGAGGTTGTGAACGATCCAGAAATTGAACTTGTTATTGTAGGAACCCCGAACGATACACATTACCCGCTCGCAAAAGCTGCTCTCGAAGCCGGCAAACATGGTAAGCAAAATTTTTCTTTTGTCCAGAAACCGTTCTCAATCACTCCAGTTCTCGTTGACAAACCTGTGACTAAGACAGTGAAAGAAGCAAATGAGCTTGCTGCCATCGCGAAAGCCAAAGGCCTTGTTCTCTATGGCTATCAAAATCGACGTTGGGACTCGGATCACCTCGCGTTGAAACACCTGCTTTCACTTTCTTCCTCTTCGCCCCTCTCCCTTGGTAACCTACTGGAATTTGAGTCTCAGTGAGGAAGATCGTCAATCAAACTGAACTTGATTTCCTCACCTTTATTTAGCTATGATCGTTACCGTGCAGGAATCCGGTCTTCCTGGAAGGATAGTGCAGGCGCGGTATATGACCTCGGTTCACATCTCCTAGACCAAGCCCTCAAACTCTTTGGCCGACCCGCGCGAATCACTGCCTTCATCCAAAATATCCGTGGTGTCACGAAACCAGAGGTCGATGACATCGTAAGTCCGATACCATCTCATTTTTTCTAGCAGCATTTTCAATGCGTGTCTGCAGTTCACCATCTACCTACACTACAATCCTGGAACTCCGTTCTCTAACCAGTTCACTGTACTTCTCCGCTCGCATATCCTATCAGTGAAATCCCCTCAGCTACGCTATGCAGTCCGGGGCACAAAGGGAATGTTCACCAAGTATGGTCTCGACACGCAAGAGGATCAATTGAAAGCGATGCCCTCTGTCAGCAGTATCCTTGAACCAAGTTACGGACAGGAACCTGAGTCTATCTATGGCATCGTCGAAAATATCGCTGATGACGGCGTGACGATCACAAAGACAACGTAATCGTGAATTTCACTCATATGTCCTTGCAGTGCTGATGATTTTCTGTAGCTGGCCTTCGGATGCTCCGGGTCAATATATTGGCCTCTTCAAGAACCTTGCTGGTGCTATCCGTAATAACGAGGAACTTGAGGTGAAGTGGGCGGAAACGACGCAAGTAATCGAGATGATTGAACTGGCCTATAAAAGCTCTGCTGCAGGCTGCACTTTGGAGGTATCGAACCTTTAGCCACTGATATCGACATTCATGTCATTGCAGTATACTCAAGTAATATCATAGAATGGCACTAGTGCTGTCAAATGTCAGTTTGCATTCGCACAGCTACAATGTACATTTGGAAAGAACAAGGGGCCAATGTGCTATGTGCGTTTCCTTCTAACTGAACAACGCCTGGCGTTGGAATATCACATTTCGGTTTACACGCTAGTGTACTGTGGCGTTGCGCTGTACAAAATTCGAATGACGTTACCAGAGCTACTGACTTGGAGTACTGTGTGTTGGAAGATGATTGTCTTCTCGGGATCGAGCGAGAGAGCGATGACATGGACCCGCCTGATCCATTGACAATAATATTACAAGGGGATTTGCTGTGTGGCCTGTGCCTGGTAAGATAAGAGTACGAGTCTGCGCAGACGACGGACTTGATCCCCACTGCCAGACGTGTGCGTGAAAATAAGCGGAGTAAGATGAAGCACTCGAAACAGTTCAACAACTATGTGCAAAGGGTTGAGAGAGTACATTCTGGAATGAAATGGGTTTACGCTCTCTCGGGCATAGCCGGCGCCTCTTTTCTGTCGGGCATCTGCCGGGCAGAACCATTTGACCGATCCTGTAGCTACAGCATGCGGATGAAAATCCAGCAGCTGCTTACATAACAGGCTTGCTCACGAGGGTCACTGCCACGATACTATCTATGACTCGCCTGTACTCGACTTCTATAAATCACTCCCATGACATAGCCATAGAGCAATACTACGAACACATCGAGACTCTCCGGAAAACGGTTTGGTTCCTGCCGCCCCAAAATCACTGGAACGTTGTCACTATTATAAGTACTTTAAGCGGGTTCATGGTGTCAGAACGAAACCTCGCGTCCCTTAGTTGTGATACCGAACAAGCAAGCTTCTCATCTTCATTCCCAGCTGTTGTATTATGAGTCCAGGGCCTGTAGGAAATGCTTCAGATACTCGGGCTCGCTGTGTCAATGGTACGGTTCAAAAATTCTCGAGACAGAGTCAGAGAATAACTATTCATTGTTTTTACCAATAGCCGCCGTCAAATGGATTCGCGGTGAGCTTATTGGTAGAGGAACTTACGGTCGAGTCTACCTGGCTCTGAGCATGGCCAAGGGCAAATCGCAACTGGTTGCGGTCAAACAAGTTGATAGTCCTCAGGTTATCCGAGGCGAGAGCGACCAGTGCCAAGCTACTTTCGTACATTCTGTCGAAAGAGTAAGCAAGCTGCTGGTAGATCTGAACCATCGTCATATCGTCCAATATCTGGGATTTGAAGAGTGTTTTGTAGATTACTCAAGAGTTATGAATATGTGAGTTTCTAGCAATACCATCTAGCCGCAGTGTTGACCCGAGTATATAACATAGTTTTATGGAGTACGTGTCGGGCAGTGCATTAGGTTATTGTCTTCGAGAAAAGGGCAGGTTCAGCGAGGATGTCTCGAAATTTTTCATGCTTCAAATACTTCGAGGTTTGAGATACCTCCACTCGCGACGAATAATCTACCGGGTATGTGATCGATACGATCTATCTGAAACGCTTGAAAAATTCATATCAATTTCGGATCAGAATCTGAAAGCTGACAGCGTCCTACTTGAGAGGGATGGGAGTTGCAAGCTTTCTGATCTAGAGTTTTCCACCAAGGAGGATAAAATACATAAACTTCCATTCACCAGCGTGCAACGAATACTACCTTGGATGGCACCGGAAGTCATCTGCCATCAGAAGGAAGGGTACAGTGTCAAGGCCGATATTTGGAGTCTGGGATGCGTTTTGTTGGAAATGCTGACGGGAAAGCGACCTTGGTATGATGACGAGCTAATTATGGTCACAATAAAGGTTTGTGATGCGCCATTGTATCAAAAGAGCATAACCCATCCCTCGTACGCAGGTTAAGCAGAATAAGCGCCCACCCATTCCTCCTGATGTGACCTTGTCAGATCTTGCAATGAATATCCAGGATTTATGTTTTGCAATGCAAGTTATTTCAGTTTGTTCGGCTGAAACCATTCACCTTATATCTTGCAGTGATCCTGACGAACGCGCGTCTGCTTCCCACCTAAGACGACATCCCTATCTTGAGCTTCCAGATGGCTGGAGATTTCAGGGGTTCAATTGCTAGGAAACATTCTTGCTACCGTGCTCATTCGTTCATGTACACTTTATAGGCTTCTTTCCCAGACTGTAATAAATATAATTGATGAGAGAGGAGCTATACTTCGTACGGAACTGGCACAGTGCAGAATGCTTTTGCTTGACATCAGGTAAAGCTGCCCTCTCGACGTAACAAAGCACACGCCTTATTCGTGAGTCCACTTGTAGTAAATTGATAGCCTTCGACGAACGACGTACTTCTCACATACCTATGCAACTTGCAGCCCCTGATGGCCCCTCTTAGTCTATCTGAAATAGTTCACAGAACGAGATACCTTCAAATTGTTCTTCAATCATCCCTGACAAGTGCTTTTGATAGGGCTTAGACCAATATTAATGCCTACACAGCCGAACAGCAATTCAGGGTTTGGTATAATTGGTCAAAGTCAATTTGATCGCAGTTCGCGGGCGGAAAGGAGGTCCATAATGAATGTGAATGTGAATCTATGTTTGACCGCTCAGTACTCAAATTCAAAAAGTACACTTGATGGGCCAATGGATTAGCCCATCGGTAGTAAGAAGGAGCGAAAGAATTACTAGATGGTAAGGGGAAGACGAGGTTTGAAGACTAAGGAACATTAATATTGATGTTGAACACCATACCGTAGTCGGCGACCGTGACACGTTTAACCAAGTATTCTCCCTGCATGCAACCTACTAGGCGTATGTTGTGCATATGTCATGTGTACCTGCAGCGTGCATTGGTCAGGATGTCGAGTGACTTGGAGGTTTGGCGAACATGAAGGAGGACTGAGGACGAGATGTGGAGGTCACGTGGACGAGTTCCACGTAGGACTATATGCACCGCAGCCGCCAGCGCTAGTCATCACCTGGGACCACCAACCATAACGATGACCGAGTCCCTTGTCGCTGTTCGCGTCGAGCTCCCCACCTACTCTCTTTCGTTTAGTATCCAGGTTAACATCTGCGCTACCGTGCTTGATGTCAAACATGCAATTTCAGCGTCCTGCACTGGACAGCCCCGTGTCGAGGGACAGCGCATCATCTGGAGGGGGCGCTACCTCGAGGACCAGGAGAAAATTTCAGATATATGGAAGGTAACGAAGAATTTACGACTTTTGCGAGTAGCATCTGATCCAAGTTTTAGACGGCAGATGAGCAACGCATCATCCATTTATCAGTGCACCCGTCTGGTTGGTCTAGTGCTCCCCCATCTTCTAGTATAACGACGACAACATCCACAATCCCTATATCCGACAAAGGGAAATCCCCCTTATTACAAAGAGACGCTCCTTCCAACACTCCCTTGGCGCCTCCCGTGTTGCAATCACATCCTTTTGCACATTTACCCCTGGACCACCAATTCATTGCTTATATCCATCAGGCCGCTCTATCAAAGCTCACTAGAGGGCTCATTGAGCACCCGCAATATTCAGTGATTCCATCCCGCACAGTTGCATTGGAGAACCTTGAGAAGAAGGGATTCATTTGGCCTTCAATCCTAGATGAGCCATACCCTTTCTCTCAGCACAGTGATGGCTCTGGACTGCAATACGAATTGACGACGACTGAGTGAGCTAAATTTTGCGCACAGTGAGATGTACTTAATTAATTATCATTAGTGGCAAGTCATACCTCTCCCTCCGCAACCCAGGTTCAAAGCCTACGGTTGAGCAAGTACATGCTCTGAAGGTCTTGACCTATACGTTTTCAATATTGTTCCTTCAACCGTTACCTCAACCACCAACACCAACACCAACCACTTCCTTCAATGGGACTGTTCCTTATCAATTAAATGACCTCCTTCAGCAGCTTGGCCTTCCCACACTTCGTGCTATCCCGAACGCCAATGTCGACGTGGACGTTAATGGTCAGATGGGCGTTGGAGCGAACATTCCAGCACCCAGAGGTGAAGCCCAGATACTTCCCGATATCCCGGTCCGTGTACTATTGGCCCCCTTGATGATGGTGTTATTCCGGACTCTACTCTTGCTGTACTTTTTCTCCCCAACACGGAAGCCACTGTTGGGTTTGTGCATCATCGCATGGATAATATATGAGATGTGGACGAATGTGCGGAACGTTGTGCTCGGGCCACTTAATCGGGAGAGGGAGCGTTTAGCTGGTGTTGCTGCTGCCGCGGAGGCTGCAAGACAGGCTCCAGGTCAGGGTCAACCTGGAGGTCCCCCAGCGACACCTGTACCACCTGTACCTCCTGCCCAGTCTGACATATCAACGCCTGCTCAAAATCAAGAAGCGCAGGGTCCTCCGCCCCCCAGCAACTCTACCTCTCTTCTGGACCTTCTCGCGCACATAGGCATCGATATAGAGAACAAGTCACTCTGGCCAACGTCTTCATCACGCACCCCAATTTCGCCACCGACTCTGACGCACAAAATGATGACTTTCGCAAGTTTGCTTGTGCTGACTCTCCATCCGGAGGTGTGGAATCGCAGGCGCGCAGCGCTGAAGACAAGAGAGGGACGTTTACGAACAGAAGCGAATGTGATGGAACGAGAAGTTGAGAGATTGGATGGCCAGGAATTGAGCGAGGAAGACAAAAAGAGGGAGGAGACAACAGCTGTGTTGCGGGTGCAAGATGGAAGACGTGCTTCTTGGTTGAAGACTTATATTCAGCGTGTCAGAGGCGGAGAGTGGGTGGATGATTTGTAACAAATTATAATGAACGGATATCTATTTGGTTCTGAATTGACATTGGGCATTCGAAGGGTGTGCGTATTGGATCAGATGCTAAGTAGATCATCTAGACGTGCAAGGTACAAATCTGGTGTGTATTAATCACTCTCGTTATCCTCTTCGTCGTCCTCGAACTCCTCTGCTTCATCATCAATGAACCCGTTGAATGTAGGTCCTTCATCGTCTGAATCTTCGTCTGAATCTTCCTCGTCACTCCCCTCTTCATCTGTTTCTTCAGCTTCACTTTCACCACCGAGCTCTATATCCTCCATACTTCCTTCGTCCTCTCCGCTCTCCACACCAACTTCCAGGCCCTCTTCCTCACTCTCGCCTTCCACGTATCTTGTTGGCTGCCTCTCGCTTTGTGATTTTGTAGGCACCCCATTCTTATGGGGCACAAGTGGTGTTGGTGCTGTGGAAGAACGCATCTCGATCTGTGAGAGCACCATATCTAGTCGGCCATTTAGCGAGAGGAGAGAATCTTGTAATGCCAGTCGGGAAGTCAGTGTCGCGTGTAGACCTGAGAGCCGTGAAACGAGGTCGGGCATCTATAGATGAAATTGAGATTGGGTTGTGACATATGCAGAGAACGGTTTTTTCTTCATTTCAGAAACGTACCGTCATAAGGTGAGCACTGTGGACCGCAAGTACGGTCTTTACCCATGTAACAAGTCCCGTTCCACGTTGCGAACTGGCACCTCCGCCACCACCTTTCATGTTTGCGGCGCGTGGTCCACGGCCGAGACGTTCTACGCATGCCGTGAGCAACGGTACTGCCAGCTGGGGCGGTAACCGCCGCACGGTGTTCCGTACCATTGCTGGATCAGAATGTGCAAGACAAGTCTCAAGCAGTCTCGAATCAGATGAGTGGAGCGCCTGTATAAGTGTCCGGGTAAGTGAATGTGCAGGTATAACGTTCGGCGTGTCCTGCTTTTGTTTTCGTGGTGATTGGGATTGCTCCTCTTCAGAGTCTGATGAAGAGGGGCGTGCGTCACCTGATATTGCGGCGAGACGCTGACCGAGGGAGAGTTCTGCAAGATCAGCGTCTAGCGCGCCCTCGATCTGAGATGCGGCAAGGTCCTCCATTGCTTGATCTTCCCCGAGCTCTACGCCAGAGTGTACTGCGAGAGACGAGGGCTCGGCGTACCGGGCATTTTTGGATGCAGACTACAATATATGTGTATCAGGTCTTTGTTTCCTTGTCATGATGTCAGATACGTACAGTAGATGCAGGTTCCAAGTCTATGAGGACTTCATCTTGTACAGTTTGTGATATGGATGGCTTGGCTTTGCGCGAAGATGATTTAGTGCGCGCTTTTTTGGATGGGGGGACAATTGACATGGCCGTATGCCTTTTAACCTGCTCAAACAATTTTTAAAATAATTCAAGACAGCAATATGGGCTCAGACACATACCTCGAGCTGATGGACGTGGAGAAACAAATATTCTGCAAGTCACGTGCTACCTCATACTTTCTTGCATTTCCTAATCGGGAGTAAGAGAAAACTCCTGGATTCTAGACTCTGGTTCAGATTCCTCAAAGTGACTCGGAGGCTCCTCGTACTAGGAAGTCTGCACTCACGCTCGCCTGACAAACCTGCCTGTTTTCTGGTATCTGCATTCTATCGCTGTGTATAAAAGGGACAAGAAGGGCCCGCTCACGATCATTCCATCTGTTACGTCTACTACTACAACGGTACCATCCTAACACCCCAGGTAATCAGCTGCAGTGGCGGGACCAACGATGAATTACATTCAGGTAAACTCATTATTACGCTTTTGACATACAAGCTGACACAATGTAGTTGGAGAAACTGGGTATGATCTGATGCACGATATTGAGGATTGTATCCTAACTACTGCTTATGCAGGCGAAGGTACATACGCCACCGTCTACAAAGTACGTCACAGCAGCTTCTCCTTAATATTGCTTAGAAATTTATATGAGTACTAGGGTCGTTCGCGAACGACTAATGAGATCGTTGCGCTCAAGGAGATACATCTCGATGCAGAGGAAGGGACGCCCTCCACCGCCATCCGTGAGATTTCCCTCATGAAGGAACTCAAGCACGTCAACATCGTCCGCCTCCACGATGTCATACACACAGAGACGAAACTTGTTCTTATCTTCGAGTACTGCGATCAGGATCTCAAGAAGTATATGGACCAGCACGGCGATCGCGGAGCGCTTGACCCTATGACCGTGCGAAGTTTCATGTACCAGCTCCTCAAGGGCACATCGTTTTGTCATGAGAACAGGGTCTTACATCGGGACCTGAAGCCTCAGAACCTTCTTATTAATCGCAAGGGCGAGTTGAAGCTTGGTGACTTTGGTCTAGCACGCGCATTTGGCGTGCCAGTGAACACATTTTCCAACGAGGTACGTTCATGTATGGTGAGTCTCCCTACGGCACAGCTAAGGTGTGGAGTCAGGTCGTTACACTATGGTATCGTGCACCAGATGTACTTCTTGGATCACGCACGTACAATACGTCGATTGATGTGTGGTCCTGTGGTTGCATCTTCGCGGAGATGATATCTGGAGTGCCCCTTTTCCGTGGCCGTGACAACCAGGATCAGTTACTTCATATCATGCGCATTGTCGGCACGCCAGGACGATCGAGTTTTGAGGAAGATAGCGACTGAATCGGTGAGATCTCTCTGATTATGACGAGAAGTGGCAAATGCTCATTTTTCTTCTAGCCCGAAATTACCCTAAAGCAATACCCAAGATACCCAAAGATTTCCTTTGCCCAAGTGCTTCCCAAGGCCTCTCCGCAAGGTTATTAATCAGGTCTAATGATTTGTTGGGTCTGGACTGATTGCAATGCAGCTCTCGACTTACTTGAACGTCTACTTCAATTTGATCCCGCCAAGCGTATGACGGCCACTGAAGCCCTCTCGCACCCTTACTTCACCTCCACCGTGGCCCCTACCTACGGCCCGGGTTCGACTCCAGGGTCGATGCCACCCCCTCAATTCAATTTTCCTCATCCTCATCCCCACGCACAGCAACAGCAACAGCAACCTCAGCAGCAGCAACCCCACAATCCAAATCCTCCGCCCGGGCCGTCGTCTCAAATCTCAATAACTCCATCGTCAGTCTATCCACATAGGTCAGCAGCAGCCCATGTACAGCAGTCAGGACGCTGCGAGGATGCAGGCGCAAGTTCAAGCACAGGCAATGGCTCAGGCTCAGGCTCAAGCTCAGGCTCAGGCTCAGGCACATGCCCACGCACAGGCACAAGCCCATATGAATCAACAGGTCGCGCCTGGATACCCTGGAGGGTTTCCTGCGCAGTATCAGCAACATGCACGGTAGTGACGCAAAGCTTTTTGGTGAAGAAAAATTGTTATGTATTTGATGAGTTTCACCCCTTTTTTTACGCATTGTTCCTGTTATATGTATCGTCGCCTCGGGGATAGAAGAATGTTGTAATCACTAGTCTTGTAACACAGATGGCATGTGATTTTTATGTTTCGTCCACGGGGAGGAGTTACTGGTGTTCAATCAGTAGGCGAGGTGGCTCCACAAGGAGAGGTTCCAAAAGAGAGTTGCCCTTTGTAATTCCGAGTCACAGCATCTTGAACACCCCTTGTCTCGATAGGCTGCTGCTGGAGGATCATTGAAATTAATCTAGATACGACCCTTCAAATAAATAGGCCCCCCCTTAAGTGTCAGGCGGAGCACACGTTTAACTGATCCGAGAAGAACAACTCATGAAAGGGCTTTGAGAATTTATGTTTTCGGTGACTTGATCAAGAAATGAGGATATGCTGGACTCGAAGTTGAACAAGAAAGGTAATATGACACGTGGTCAACCGTTCGCGCGTCTTTTGTTTCCTTCGGTGCCTTGCCAAAAGTTTACTAAGTGGCTCACGACTATAAAACCAACTCACACATCCACCATAACGCATTTCTAATAATTCCCATTGATCACTGTCCTGTACAGTGATCATACAATATAGAGAGCAATGTCTACATTCGACAACCTCATTCAGGACTTGACTCGCGACATATGTCGAGTGCAACCCAAAGACGCTCTCCAGTTCTGCGCTACTTGGTTTCAGTCTCGGCTGGAAGAACAACGGACGCGAACGCGAGACGCCCTGCACCAACGTGGTCTCTCTACGGTTCATGAGCTACCATCCGAGTTCTATTTGGACTCTCCTGTTAATATCGGTCCCCGTAACTCTACGCCAACTCCCATTTCTCCATTTTCTCAGGTCCCTCAGCGTCGTGCATCCTCGCTCCATGCGCCTTTCTCGCACAGTCCATTTGGGACTTTAAACGTGCCGGGAAATGCGCTTTTGTCCTTAGACACAAACGGGGCTCCCAATGGCATGCATGCCCCGACATTCACCCTCGATGGGCGTGAACTGCCCCCAACCTCGCCGCTAACCACTGATCCCAACGCATTCGCACGGTATGATGTGTCTTCAACACCGACCATGTCTAGTTCTCTCTCTCTGGGCCTTGGAGATTACCTCCATGCACCATCGGCCACCATATTGGCACGCCGCGTGTCAGTCAGTGCTGAGCCTATCGCAGTAGACAGTGACGACGACGAACCAATTCCCGTATACCCCAAGACAGCCGACCAACTTCGCCGCATAAAATCATCCATTGCAGATAATTTTATTTTCCGTGATCTCGATGAGGAGCAGGAGACTGGCGTGCTCAATGCAATGCAAGAGCGCGTCATCGCCGCGGATGATGTGGTTGTTCTGCAGGGAGATGTAGGAGAATACTTCTACGTCGTCGAATCAGGACTTTTCTACTGCTACATTCATCCTGGACCGCTACCGCCGACTTGGCTAGCGGATACGGCAAATCATTCCTCGCAGCCCGAAAAATTCCTCCAACCGGGTTATCATCCGGTCTTTGGTCGAAAAGTTTCAGAGTGCAAACCTGGAACTTCTTTCGGCGAGCTTGCATTAATGTATGGTCATCCACGTGCGGCGACTGTGCAGGCAATTGAGCCTTCCACTGTCTGGGCTCTTGACCGCATCACTTTCCGCACAATTATTTTGAAAGCGGCTCACAGGCGCAGGACGATGTATGAGCAATTCCTCTCCAGTGTCCCCCTTTTGTCGTCCCTTGAGCCAGGAGAGCGTAGTAAAATAGCAGACACCCTGGTCAGCAAAGTACACGCCGATGGAGAAGCTGTTCTTCGGCAGGGAGAGATGGGGGATACTTTCTTCTTCGTAGAGGAAGGCGAGGCCGTTGTAACTAAGACACAGCAAGGAGAGGAGGGTGAGTACCGCGAGATAACAGTGGGTCGGCTGAAAAAGGGGGACTATTTTGGCGGTGAGTGTTTATATTGTTTTCTATCAGTTCTTGAATAGCGCTAACGTTCGTCTTAACAGAATTATCTTTGCTCAGACTAGAGCCTAGAGCGGCAACAGTAAGTGCGGTGCATCGGACGGATGCGTCGCAGCCGAAGTTGAAGGTCGCAGCGTTGGACACGCCCTCGTTCACACGACTTCTTGGGCCTCTTCGGGAGATAATGGAGAGAAAGGCTGGAGAAAGCTATGGTCTTTCATCTAGATTAATCCATTGATGAGGGGGGTTTTGGTGTATTCTTTCTTGACTTGCATACCCGTTGTCTTATAGTGAAATTATTGTATCCTCCACCCTGGTTATCGTCGTCAGGCGCCCTTATATAAGATATTTAACTCTGTCCAGGTTGTCATTATTAAGTCCTCTCAGTCTGACGTCTCGTTGACCCTCCAAGTTGACGTCCACGCCATTGTTTCTGTTGAGTTGGGATGCCAACAATAATTGCAAAAAGTGAAAATTTTGACGAATCCTGCAAACAATGGTCCTATTATGTGCTGGAGTGGGAAGCACCCTTGAACTTGATCGTCATCGTTTCAACAACAACCACTAATTAATCCCCCACAGTCCTTTCTGGTTCTTCTTTCTTCATCGGTCGACTGCCACCTGTTCATGTAGGCAATGCTTTTGCTGTCAGCTTGCTTGCTTCGAAGGAATTAACAATTAAATTCAAAGAAATTATCTCGCTCAAACCCTCATTCAATCGCCACTCATTTTCTGTTAAATTATCTGTTATCAACTTCATGGATGCACTCGATCAAAGGGATGGATGTGAGCGTCTTCTCACCATCTTGAAGTGATATTCTGACACTTATAGCAGTAGGAAACTTATTGTAAGACACTGTTCATTTTGCAACAGCGAGCTGCTAGCTAAAGTAAAACCAGTGGTGGAAACGATGCTACGACTTCTGGCAACACCAAACCAACGCCTTCGAAAACGGGTTCCAACGACAATCCTCTCGGTGGAATTGCTAGTGTTTTCAGCAGCATGTTCGTGGGCGGGGAAACTGCCACTTCTACGTTGGAATCTTTTATTGATGCCCACAAGTCAATGCCTGACCTTTCCTCCCTAGTTCTCCCAGCTCTTCCCCCACTACCGGCCAAATTTCCAGTTCCAGTAGTACCTCCATTCCATCGTAAGTTACACTTATAAGTTATATTGCAAATACTTTAGCAGACTAAACGGTTCAACCAGCACGAGTTCCCCTTCCACAACATCCATGTCGGTATCCATACCGAATTCCACACCTACCCCTACACCTACATCTATGCCCACGCCCACGCCCACGCCCACCACTCCTGCATCATCCGCCTCTCTGATCGTTCTCACTTCAACCTCTGGCACCAATATTATCTATGTGACCAGTACCTTGTCCAGTTCGGCGTCTGCCATCGCTGCAGCTCCTCAATCATTCCTGCAGAACAAGCCTCTGGAGGGCGGAGTATTCGCCATAGTTGGAATCGTGATCATGGTCATCATCTTCGCTGTCGTCACGTACGCCATCCGTCGTCGTCAGCGTAATCGCCTTGAGAGCGACATCGCCGATGCTATCACGTTCGATCCGGCTGTGAACGAGCACTATGGTGATGAGAAGGGCACGAACACCTTCCAAAAATACAGGCTTAGTGGCAGTTCCTCGGGTCATGATCATGGCTTTGGGTACTGTCCCCAGCTTGCATACGCACCACCGGCCGTTCCTCAGTACGGTTACTCCGGCTCACAAGGATATGAACAGCAGGCAGCTGCTTATCATGTCCCTCCCACTCAAGGCCCCATCTATAACCTCGACAGTGCAGTCAACACGGGTGTTGCAATCAATACAGGTGATGCAGCTAATACGGGTTGTGCAAACCTTACTCGCAAATATTCAAACCGAAAGCCCGTTCCATACAACCTCGACAGTGCAGTCAACACGGCTGTTGCAATCAATACAGGCGGTGCAGCCAATACGGGTGGCTCAGTTGATTCGAGTGGTGCAGCCAACACGGCTGGTTCAATCAGTACGGGTGGTGCAAACCTTACTCGCAAATATTCAAACCGAAAGCCCGTTCCACCTCTCTTGCCAAATCCCGTCTATGACCCATCTCAATCCCCGGTTCTTCCCTCGCACTATTACATGCAGACCCAGGATACCCCGATCTCACCGATTTCTCAATCAATGAGCCTCCCCGCACCCCCCGGTGATCTGGCGACTTCCGCGCTACCTTATGACTCGGAGGACGATCCTTACACAGGGATGCTCAAGGTATTCTGAATTCTTTTGCACTTTCATGACATACTTAACATGTCTGCAGGTTGTCAATCACTAAATATACCCAAGTGATCGCGATATCCTTTTTCCCGATACCCTTCTTGGATTTATCCGTCCAAGTGGCAGTTGCTTTGTCGACTTGCTGATTGACTATACTTTCTTGACTTCAAACTGATTTGAGCGGCGCTCGTGTTCCCGTTTTTTTATTGTCTCAGTTAATACATTTTGATGTGCTGTGCTCGTGAAGTGTTGTTGTTCTTTATTCTTGTATGATGTAGGCGAGGGGTGACTGGTCACCCGTTCCAGAGCGCTGTTGTTGTTCCCAGCATCATTGTATCTGTACTGTTTTCTTGATGTTTGCACGAATCAGAAAAGTTTTAGAGTATATCGGAGATTTGATCGAAAGGTCAGATCTGACACCCATAATCAATTAACTTTGCTGTTACTCGTCCTTCAACTGCTTGTCTTTTTCGACGGGACTCGGATTATCCTCTCTCATGTGGTCCGCATGCTCCATGGCTTTCCTTTTTACTGAACGCTGCTCTCGCCGCTCCATGTACCAGACCAGCCAAGTCACTCCCAAAGTCGCTGCGCACGTGCAAATCATTGCGATCATGCCCTTTTTGAAACGGGGCGCATCCGTAGCAGGGTAGAAGAGGAGTGGCCACCAGGCATTGACCGCGTTGTTCCACATGCTTGATGTCCACGTCAATTTTGGGTCCAGCAGGAGTAAATTAACGAAAAACTCACTTCATGGAGGCAAGCACGACGGCACGCTCTTGATAATCATCTGCACATATCTGATTTGCCCAACTGCAGAATAATTCAATCAGCATGTGTCGATCTAAGAGTGCGAGGAAGCAGCTAACGCAAATGTGGTAGCTTGTCCCGCATACGAGGCTCCTGCCAAATCTAAGAGGGACTAAGTTAGCAAAGCAGAAAAGGCATCAGTAGAGACCACGAACAATACGCGAAGAATTTCAGCCCCGTTGGACTACTCCACACAAGGATGCAGATCGCAGCGACTGTGCAGCAGAAGCACATGTACACGAGCACGGGCCATCTTGCCCGCGTGTAATCTGTCCAGGTAGCGCAGACGAGTGTGGATGCGATCCCAAAAGCTGTGACTCCGCTCGGATAGTAATCTAATAAATTGCATCAGGGAAAGAAAGATGCAAGCACGTAATTTACCCACCGACTTGTTCGACCGTATAACCGCCCATGGCAGACAGCCATTGGCCCATCAGATTGTTGGAGCCGAAACTTTCAGTCTCTCCTGAGACGGCGAACTGTATGAATTTGTTTATCCATACTCGTCGAGTAACGGAAGATGATTACGAGGAAACTGCACCCGTACCAACGCCAGCGGCTAAACACTCTCTTCGCAAGATCCCAAGAGAGACTATGATGGACAACATCCGAGTCAAGACGGTCTTGGGAAAGAGACCGTTCCTGTGGCAAAGATGGTACTACTGAGAAACGGATGTTAATATCACTTCTAAAACATACCTCTTCGCTAAGATAAAATGCTTTGGTGGTCGATGGCACGTCAGGGAAGATGAGAAAGCCGTAAAGCGCAATCGGAAGCGTAATTACACCATCGATTATGAACCTGAATTAAATAGTTTTCTGAGGACTGGCGCTCCGATCAGCAATCTGGGGACGCTTACAGCCACCGCCATCCGCTTCTTCCGCCAACGCCTTGGAGATGTCTCGTAAAACATGTGTTTGAAAATTTCGGTTCCGGTGTAAAACATAATATCTTACTGGTAAACGGCTGCTTGGAGCACACCGGAGAACCTATCGAGCCGCATCAGCGAAATGAACGAACATTGGATGATCACCTTACAGTGTCCCAGCCAGACCAGAACTTGTGAAAATTCCTGAGCGCTTCCCCAACTCGCCAGGTTTGTACCATCTTCAAGAAGCGCATAAGAGAATATTCTTTGGAGAAATGGAGCACACTGACGATCCAAGGACATAGTGCGTGCCAACGAAGGTTGATGCTTCTGAGATGCCTTGGAAGAATCTGATAGCGTACAGCTATTTGCGAAGAGGGTTAGCAAAAAAAACAATGTTTTGGAGGGCCTTACCTGTTCAACGTTACGGACGCTACTTGAACTATGTCATCAAATTTGTCAATGCCGTGCTCGTTGCCGCATTCTGGACAAGCGAAACGAACCAGAAAGTGAGCACACCCCACACTATTTGCATCGATGGAAACCAAAGTCTTGGTGGGACGACCTGAAGCATCAAGTTGTCTGACAAACACTGAATGGAATATCGGGCAGCATAATCACTGATGGCTTACTGGGAATCATCCCGACAATGTAGCCGCACGTAAAGATGGTATTGATTTTCTGCGAAGGCGCTCAGAGGAACATCCCTGAAAACAAATGTATGGAGTACGTACATTGAAGTCATTTCCTTGCATGTTGAGTTCTTGCCTCATGCCAGATACATATGCATTGTTTACATTTGCTCGATCAAGGTCTGGTTACGAGAACTATGTCAGAGACAGCTCTCGGGATCTATGATCAAGTAAACGCTAAAGCGAAAACGCTTCGGGTCCGGATAAAGTTTGCTGCGAGCCAGTGACCACATCGAAGGCCAACGCGTTCGTAATGCGAACTGTAGCGCATACAAATCGCCCAGTGTCAAAGGTTAACAACGTAAAACTCACAGTTCGTGAAATACTACCACCGCGCTTGCAGTCAGTGTTTTTAAGATCAGCCAATGCCAGTGCAACATACCATAAGACAGCAGTAAGACAAGATGAACCAGTCCAATTTCAAGAGCAGCCTTTGCTCCAACTTTGAGGAGGGTACCTCCCCCCAGAGGAACAGCCTTACTGTCTGCCAGTGCCAACGCATTTTGTAGGATGGTCGCGTCGGCATAAGTTGAGGTTAGGCTCGTGACCAGCCTGGCTTACCAATACCACGGATACTCGAGTGGTGTACATAGTTCACACAATCTCAAATTAATTGACGTATAGTCAGACTGGTTACGAGTCTAATTCGAGGTCAGCTTGAGATAGCCGCATAGGAGTCGGAACCCTCATCTAAAATTTTGAGTGGGTCGAAGCGCTGTTGAAACTGCTATTGAGCACTTCGTTTTTGGTTAGTCTAAGGTTCACGTTCGTAAACACACATTTTTGGTTATGTTGGTAGTCGTAAGTGCCATTGATGCCGAAAATTCTCGTTATTGTGCGATTATCGAAATCGTCGATACAATCTTTGTTATCTAAGCTATCTCGAATCAAATCTACATGATTATCTACCATTCCTCCGCTTCGTTATCAGGCTGAGTGCGCCTCTGTGACGGGCCAACTTCACAGATGTCAACCTTGAAAGCCTCAAGTGCAGCTTTGTCTTCACCCTCGAGGGCGGCAAGTGCGTCGACGATTTCAATGAATTTGTTGTAGTGCGCGAGACCAGTGAAAGGGTCAACAGATGGTGAGTCCATCCGTTGCTCGAGTAGTACGCAGTGCACGGCTGCGCCAGCCATTGCGATGACATAGTTTAGTGTCTCCAATGGCGCATCTCCGAGGAATATTTCATATCTGAAATACCAGACGAAGCGAATGACGATATGTTTGATGAAAGGGTGGTTGAAGCGCTGGTGAGTGTGAAGAATTCCACCCTAGTTATAAAAATTAATATTTCGCAGCACTGAAAATGGATGTACGTACCGCATCGAAATGATGTGAATGCATGAAAGCTAATGATGGATGCTGAGTGAGTGTGGTGGCAATATGCACCCGGTATTGGCCTGGTGAGAGTCCTGTCGTATGGTGACTTGGGCGGTAAAGCTCGTATGCGTGAGGCACGCCGCTACGCGCAATATCGATGACTTTGCCGCGTGCGCTTGTAAGCGCTTGAGAGACGACTTTACACTGCGCCTTGTTGACTACTGAATTGAATGATGCTATCGAGCAAGTCAGTACAATTGTCGTGGATGAATTATTTAAAAAAACTTACTGTTTAAGGAGCAGAACCGCGGGACCGCGTTCATAATAGCCTGCCTCACCAGGCGCTTGCGATCACCTGATGTTTGAGACATCGCGTCTCTGGTGAAAAGAGACGCGACTATCTCGCGTTTCGCAGCGTGCAAAATCTGCTCCCGAACCTCCTTCGTTATAGTGACCGTTTGACTTTGAGAGCCCTGCAACGACGACGAAGGCAGTGGTGCACGTGTTTCTGCAGTGATGGTGCTTGATGTCTCGGCCCCCAGGGTCTGCGGAACCGTGTATGGTGTCGACGGCATTGACACCTGTCGTGACACACGTCTCACAGTTCTTGCAGGCCCCGTAGTCTATTTAAACATCAGTAGAGTACTTTAAAAAAAAAATAAACTTACATGCACAACATCTGATGATGGTATTTCCCCCATCCGTCTCACAGTAGGATCCGTTGGCCTGAACGCCGCTACTAAATGCAATCCGGCATCAGGCGCATCCCGCGTCCATCGCGCCAACAGTGGGCCTGTAAGCTCATACGGATTTGAGCTGGAGCCTGATGCGCGTGAGTTCGTGCTTGAGTCAGGTAACACTATCTCTCGTTAGTGTGGAATCACGAGTGTGTTTGGGACGCTGACTTACTGCCTCTACCATATAGTGCGTCTACATCGAAATTGCCATCAGCGCCGATGTCGAATCTGGGGGGAGAGTTGGAATCATGGGGATTGAACATATGATCAGGAATTCGTAGACGCTCTGATGGCCGATCAAGTTGGTCGTTCGCAGGCTGTCCTGAGGGGTTAAGCCCTGACCCTCGAGGCGGTTTAGGAACTGGAGCTTTGTTTTTTCGCTTGGTACCAGTGCGTCCAGTACTGGGCATTCAGAATTCACGCGATCTCACCGAGAGCGAAACAGAAGGGAACGAGTAAGATCGATCATTGATAAAGACGTAGTCGCGTGCCATTCTAGTACATACTTAATAACACATACAAATTGTACAAGACTGTACAAAAAACTGCAAAGATCATAAGTAACGGGAAAGTTGATTTGGACAGTAGAAATGAGCGGCTATCTACTGCCGATATGAATCAGTGCGTGAAATCATGACCTCGAGGAGTCACATGTACATACCATGTTTGGCGAGCGCTGAATACTTATCAGTCTTCAAGATCCGAGAAATCAAGTGAGCTATCTCCATCATCTGCAATCAAAGGTCCATCTAAGGGTGGTTTGCTGGTGGATTCACCCGTAGATGTCGAGAAAATGCCATCGGTACGTTTCCCTAAGATCTTCAAGACTTGCTGTGCTTGAGTAGTGAGAGATCGGAGGATCTCGCATTCGTCGTCGTAGACAGCTTGAAGGTAGTTTGTGTCGTCTTCGACTTCTCTCTTGTTACGCGCAGAAAACCATGCTCTCATCCTCTCCAATTTGGCATCTTCTAACCCTAAGACCTCTTTGTTCTCGGCGTGGAATGCTTCAAGGAATGACGTGTAGCGCTCGGCCTCTTCAAGTTCCCACGTCGTCGTCAAGAGACGTTGACGCGCAGTCTCCCGGGAAGCAAGCTTCGCTTTGAATGCCTTGTACAGGGTTGAGAGGCTCATTTGCGAGAGGCCACTTTCCGCTAGCTGCTCATGCTTGTAATAATTAAATGTGAGAAGGAACAAATAATAAATATTATATTAGAAAAATACCTCTTCAATTTCTTCGGGAGTGAATTCTGGTTGGCGTACCCTCCCTGTTACACGAGCTGCAAAACGAAGCTCAAGCGGAGCAGGGCGGAGAGGGTATGGATGATGTTTCCTGAGCATTCGTTCCCGTAGAAACTGTCCACGAGGAGAAGCTCCTGGAGGTGGATTGGTACTAGGAGGCCTAAAAAATAGGCTTTCTTTCCCATCCGGAGCGTTCAGTGCTTGATCCGTGGGGGAAAGAGGACGGGGTACCCCATCATCAAGCGCAGATAAAACAGAGGACATTGATTTGGGAGACGAGTTTGTCTGCTCAGACAACATAGAGGTCGTATAATCAGGGGAAAAGTCTTGGTTTTTCTTGTGGAGGTTGGTGACGTTGATAGTAGATAATTCGATGAGAGTTTTACCACCGCTGGACCCTCCACTGGAATTGCAGGAAATAGCAGGACTACTTGACCGAGGGGGCGAAGATGTCGGAGAAGATGTATGCATCGTCCAGAGTGGCCAACTAGCAATTCTGTGAGTGAACGAATGCTATGGAAGGCGTGCGCAGGTCAGCAGAGTCTGAAAGACTTAGGAATTTTCGTGCAATTGCGCATTGCGCACCAACAGCATGTGTTAGCGCAAAGCGAGGACTGCTCATAATGTGCGTACCAGTTCATATTTTGCTCAATGAATAGACTTACCTTGATACTTTGACAGGCTGTGCCCCAACTGTCAAGGAGAGTTTTCAACGATTGAAGCAATCATAGCCCATCTCAATGCTCAGTCTACTTGCTGGCCATCCGATGCACGTCCACAAGAATTGCCTGTCCCTCCTGCTTTTTGTCGAGGTAACACAAGTCACACACCCGCTACTGGGCATCGTCATCCGCGTTCTGGGTACATTTTCGGCACCGGTAAAAACATGCTCGATAAACTGGAAGATGATGAATATGCATATCGGCGTAGAGCAAATCCTTACTACCCTTTTCCTGACGAAGGCGAATGGCAATTAGGGAAGTTCTTAGTCGAAAATCTTACTCAAACGCAAATCGACAAGTTCTTGAAATTGAAATGGGTAACTATAAATCTAAGCTCTTACCCGCATGTCTGATCCTATGTCTACAGTTTAACACTCGCCCAAGACCATCTTTCACTTCGAAAGATCAACTTTTAGGCTGGATGGACGCACTGCCCTGCTTCACGGAGTGGAAAGTCTCCAATCTCGAGTTCACCGGTTACAAGACAACCCAGCCTATAGAGCTCATTTGGCGGGACGCGTTGGATGTCGTCAAACAACTTTTTAGCGATCCAACCTTTGCGAACCACATGACATTTGACCCATATATCGTCGAAACTGGAGGTCAGCGTGAATACGGTGATTATATGAGCGCTGACATGGCATGGAAAATTCAGGTCTATTTCTCTGTTATTTCATGGCTCATAGATTAACAGCTTTTCTAGGATCATCTCCCTGTGGGCGCAACTCAAGTCCCAATCATCTTAGGTTCCGATAAAACCCCTGTAACGCGAGTAACTGGTGGGCTTGAGATGCATCCGGTGTCTTCTTAGATAGATGTTCTATAGATAACCACCTATAAAATCAAATATCTCCACGGTCAGTGATTCAGACAAATACCAATGACTGATAACGTGGTCGCTCGTGGGTGGCTGTTCAGCGATGCTCGAAGATACAATCAGCGGGCAGAATCTCTGTGATGTCAGCAGTGAGCA
The DNA here is from genome assembly GCA_016628085.1 of Suillus occidentalis. NCBI lineage: Eukaryota > Fungi > Basidiomycota > Agaricomycetes > Boletales > Suillaceae > Suillus > Suillus occidentalis. The sequence continues at coordinate 23,852 of JABBWB010000014.1, forward strand.
GTCAACTCGACGATGTGCAGGACACAGAAACAATAACAAAGACAATATCAAAGAAAATAAACAGAATAATAACAACGACGTCAAAGAAAATCACCCGAAGCTCTTGTCCCACAGCAACAGCACCACCAGAAAGTTGTGCGAAGCAATAAAGGTAACTCCCAAAGCACAAGCAGGTAGGATCAAAGGTCAGGACTGATCAATTGCTCTCTGGACTCCATGCAATATTGAACCTGCTGCCAAGGAACTCACGATGAGTATTAAACAGAATCAGGAACGGACGTCCTTGGTGTTCAGCACCAAGTCCCCTTTCAATAGCTAAAGCCTCGTGACAATGAAAACCCTGGCTCAGTATCGCTACTCAGATGAGTAAGGTCAAGCTTCCCGTTATCAACTCCTGAAGTCTCCCCACTAAGCTACTCTGAGCCTTAGATGGACGAAAGAGACAAACACAGAGATTCCGGAATATGCAAGTTGGTAAAACAAAGAAAAACTCGGAGAAATGTCTACGACAATGACGAAACCGACAAATGGAACAGAACCAGGTCTGCTGGTCGTGGAGCACAGCGTACTCACACTTTTACTGACGTCTCGCAGAGGTTCACCCTACAATCTTCAACAGCTTCCACTGTCTCTGACTTGGCTCACACTTTACAGACGCAAACTGGGGGCGTAAAACTGCTCTATCTTCAACCGAAACGTGGGTCCTTATATACACGAAATCAGTGGCTGTGCTACCATCTTCCCACGAAATTAAGTGAGGATTACTTAAGTCTGATGAAATAGAGGGGTGTAATCTCTGAGTCAGCTTCGAGGGGTCAATTAGTGAAAGTATTAAGTAATGGTGGTAATATTTTGCTGGGTCATGTGATGTCCTGTGGCTGAGGCCTAAAGGGCCTAGACAAATGGTTATGTAATTTGTGGGTCTGGTGTGCAATATTTTTTGGTGATTTTTCATTATATTTTTCGGCTGGAAGCCAAAATTGCAACATATTATTTCGAGTTTCCTGCGAGTTCCCACAGGTTGATTTGTAGAGGAAATATTTTTGGCAGTCACCTGACATGCAAGAGGTTCTTGCTGAGTCATTCCTGGGCTATTTGAAATGAAACTGAACCCAGAATTAAATCTTTGAAAATATTAGTTTTCTTGTTCAGGTGAATTTTTGAAGGGAAATTCGTATTTTCTGAGCTGAGTGCTTGGGAGATTAAATCCGAAAAAAATGTTGGGTGGGGGCTCATAGCAGAGTATTAGTCAGCCATGCACCAGACCAATTTGGTGCAGGTCACCGGTGTTCATCACCATCGGCAACATTGATTCCGAAGTTCGCTCGAAGGCAACGTTACGAGCCTGGCGCTGTGTGGGCTACATGCCCATTGTCAAGTTCAAAGTGCATCCGGACTATCAGATGATTCTACAAGCACGGCTATGGCATAAATGCATGGATCTCATTTTTGCGAACCTCAAGGCTGCAGCATCGGAAGGGTGTTTCATGCCTGATCCATTCCGACATCTTCGTTATGTTTTTACACCGCTCATCGCTCACGTATGTGACCTGCCGGAGGCCAGCATGATCGCTGCAGTCAGTAAAAATGCATCCCCTGTGACCATGGCAACACAGAAGGAATTCGGTGATGGGATCCTTCACCCCCCTCGTACCGGGCGGCATACGCTGCAGCTCATTATCGATTTGTGCAAAACAATCGATCCTTGGGATCTAGACAAGTTCCAGAAAGTGGCTAAAGCCATCTATCTGTCTGGTGTTCATATGCCGTTTTGGCATGATTGGAAGTATGCCTGTCCATCTGTCTTTCTCGCTGGCGAAATTCTCCATACCGGCCATAAATTTTTCTTTGATCATCCGCTTAATTGGATCAAAGAGACTGTAGGAAATCACGAACTCGATGCCCGCTTCACTGTCCAGCATAAGCGAGTCGGGACGCGCCACTTCGCGAAAGGTGTCTCTCACGTTAAGCAAATGACGGGGCGTGAGCATAGAGATATCCAGCGTACCATTGTCGCTTCAATCGCAGGAGCCGCTCCACCCAGATTCATTCATGCCATCCGCGCCCTTATCGACTTCATTTACCTGGCACAAAACCCAGTTCATTTGCCCGACTCGCTAAAGTCGATGGCGCAGGCGCTTTCAGATTTCCACTCATTCAAGGATGCCATCATTGACGCTGAGGCAAGGAGGGGGAAGGGCGGCGCCAAAGAAGATTTCTATATTCCGAAACTCGAGCTACTGCAAAGCTTTTGCAGCACGGTGGAAAGACTGGGCTCCTTGATGCAGTTTTCGGCCGATGTGACAGAGCGCTTGCTCATCACGCACTGCAAAGATTTGTTCGTTTGGACGAGTCGACAAAGTAAAGATTTCGCTTTGCAGTGTGTGCGAATCTTGAACCGGCAAGAGTCTATGGAGATCTTTGACCTGTTTGCGCTGTTGCATTCTCGCGGTGCGTTGCTGGTCAATGCTATACATGCTGAAGACGAAGACGTCACAACCACTAACCCTGCGCTTTCCTGGGTTTCCCGGGTTCTCCCTGACGAAGTAAAATCTGTCCATGGACCTCGTCCTGTCCGCAACCACTTTCTCAAAGGCATTCTCTCTGGAGACGCACTCACCGCCTTTCAACTGAATGTAACGCCAGATTACAAATCGCTGTCACTGGTTGATATTCGCACCAAGTACTCACTTCCTGACTTCGATATCGCACTTTCTAGCTTCATTCGTCATTCATCCCAGTCCACCGGTGAAGACACCCTCTGGGATGGTAGACATGGGCGCTTCTCCACGTGGAACAAATTTCGTCTACAACTTCGCTCATCATTCCAGCCACGAATAATAATGCCAAGCAGAGTCATACAGGCTTACCCGCCGAGTGATATCTTCCCCTTCGGCAACTGCGACACTGTTCTCGTTGACACCATGGGAGATGACGGCCAAACGAGTATGTGTTTTGTTGTACTGATTTCCTGTACTGATTTTATCACTTAATTCAGGAAGTCGCGTCGCACAGGTCCGACTAATTTTCCAACCAATGATTCAAAGAGGTTCCAACCTGGACCTTCCCACGTACCTCTCTACTCCACTTCTTTATATTCAATTTTTCCACTTCATCACCTCTCCTCATGAACAACCCGAACTCGCGATGTGGTCTGTGGAGCGCACATATGTCCAAGATAATGCTGGTAATCGCTACAGGCATGGTGCGGTGGTGCCAGTGACAGATGTCACACATGCTGTGGAACTTATACCGTGTTTTGGAGAGAAGGCGGCCAGTGGTGTTTCATCTGCCACTTGTTTGGAAAGTTATGAGCGTTTTTTGTTGAATAATTTTGCGGATAAGGAGAGTTATCAATCATTTAGTACCGAGTTTGTTTAGACAGATCTTAATCAATGTAATTGTTATCGCATCTATCATATCTCTGAGCGCATCGCATCTGATCAGCGAAAGATATCCTCCACCAATCAGACGACTGCGCTACTGAAGTCGTAAGCATTCGTAAGTGTTCGTAACGCGCGTAACTAAGCGTTCATTTAAGTCGTTTTGCAGATGCTTGCCACTAGAGATGAGAATGGCTATAATTACCTGTGGACTTGCATAATTGTTCCTTGACAAAGTGAAAGAGATAAGACTTGGGAATTTTAGTACTAGACCCATGATGCATGATATGATCGTCGATTTTGCTCACGGTCTAGTGATCATCCAACATACATATTGCATCAATGGCGCCAGTGTGGCACAATGGAAGCATCATACACAGATAACGACACTGCCGAGTCACCAAAAGAGACCAACGTCAATCCATCGTTGAAATCTGAGGTCTCACGAACACCGACTCTCTATAGCGATCAACAACAGATTTCCCAAGAGAAGTGACAAGTGATGGCCCTGCTGCAAGTGTAAATTTTCTGCTTTAGATGTTGTATAACATATATCAGGATGAGTCAGACGGGCAAAAAAAAGCACACACTTAGCTGGGCGCAACACTTGACGGCATCATATGCCAGCGACCCACATTGTTTCAACCTAACTCAGTTGCCGACATTGCCAACCAGTAGGCTATGACATATCATGGAAAAACTTGGGTTATGAATACATAAACCAGGATTCCCACAGCGCATCGGATAGTCGGGTTGTCCGTCCACGGCGCGGCATCTGATGGTCGCTGCGAGACAGGGAGGTATGGGAGAAGGGGCCATCCGGCAAACCGAAGACAAGGCATGGGACACGCACTGCAACAGCCCAGGGTGGCGGCATTCGCGCCAACAACTGCCACAGCTTTTGGTGATCCGAGCAGGCGCCGGGAAAATGACGGGGGCTCAAGCTAAGGTTGAGCTCTGTGAACAGTCAAGCTAAGCGCGCTGTCATACCGGTCAATATTTTTCGTCCCAATACGACTTCATTTGTGATTTGGGGGTCCTTGGCTCCATAAAAGAGCTGAATTAGAGCGCATAAGTGGTGCGTAGTCTCAAACTGACGTTTTTGTAAGACATACGTTTCGCCATACCCAATTTGTTTCAGAAACGTGGTATCTTTCCCAATCGAAATACAGTTGGTTTGATCGAGTAAGCATGCGATCGAAACGCACAGAAAAGCGTAGTGATTGAGGTTCACCACAAGGAGTCGGCTCAAGGTGGGTTACCGAGATGGTGACGACTGGACCTGAACTCATCGCAAATTCTTAATGCCAGCCGCGTTCTATGGCACTTTTTGTCGTTGTGGAATTTCGCTAGGGAGTTCCTGGGTCAGAGCTTGGGCCAGTGGTTCGGAGCCGTGTTCTTGGGAACTGCGACATCATAGGTTGCTGACAAATTTACTTCCAGTCGGCGCAAAGCACCATCGTTTATAGGAGGATTATTCATTCATGATCAGCTTCACATCCTCAGTCTCATCCCTTTCATTTCCCGCAGCGGTTCATCTCAATGATAATGCGCTCGCCCTCGCTGCCATTTCTTCTTGTCACCGCACCTCTGCTCGCCATCGCCCTCGTTGGACCCCTATCAGTATTAGCAGTCCCCGTAACGGACATTGCATTGGCGGAAGCGTCGGGAGCCTTCAGACGCGACAATGATCATATGCATATGCATCACGGCGCACCTCTGACTGAGCTGAATGAGACCGCGATCATTCAATGGCACGCTCCTACTCCACCCTCTTACTGGTCTATCGATATCGAGGATCGTGACCCTTCACTATCCCGTTACCCTGGACTCATGGCCTTACACGTAATTTTCATGACCCTCGCCTTCTTCGTCGCCTTGCCTGTCGGTAAGCAATTACCACACACGCGTCATGCGTTTTCGTGCTAAAGGCCTATGTAGGCATAGCAATGCGTGCTGTAAAGCATTCATGGCATGGGCTCGTTGTGGTTGCATTCTACAGCTTTTGCGCACTTGGGTGTGCCTCCAGTACATTGTACACCAAATTGACACCGGATATGTAAGCGAAATGTCAATGACTGTTTTCACTCCGGCATTTTCCTGACTATCTCAATCTCAGGTACCAAGGATCAACTCATGCATCTCACGGTTATTTGGTCCTAATCCTAAGTTTATGCCTCTCTGCGGTCGACATCGCTCGCTTTTTTGTTCGTCTACATGCATTCATAAAGAGCAGAAGCAAGTTTGCCCTGAAGCCATTCTGGCAGAATGTTGTTTTGGGACGCAATGAAGCCCACGAAATCACAGCCAAGTACTTTGGCTTGGACGTGGAGGAACCCTTAGAATGCGACGTAGCTGAAATGAAGCCTTTGAGGCTACCTGAAACGAAGGTTCCTCTTCATGTGCGTCGGAATTCGCCCATTGTAACTATCCAGCCCCAAGATTTGGATGATACCGATGACGATGAAACATCACCATGGGTCAACAGTTCTCGAAGTAGTCAGGGCGCAATCCATTATACGCAGTCGAGCTTATCGGAGGGGGCCGTGTTCGAAACTGATTCCAATTCCTCGCAAGGTTCTAGACACTCTGATGAAACCTTGCATGATTTCAAGCTTCCCAGTCTTGTCGAGCCGCAATCACCCCTCATCCGCATTAGTCAAGGAGTATTTGCTACCCTCGAGAGAGCATTGATCTTTGCTGCTTTTGGTATGACGCTGTCCGGCATCGTCGTTTACACCGGTGGCTGTCGCGAAAGCTATGTAAACGGCTGTCTTGCACATCTAATCAGTATGTAACCTTCGTTCTATATGGAGGCATCGACACTTATGTCTGCAGAGGGCGGCATCTTCTGGTGTTATGGCTTGGTTACTTTTGCTCGGTACCTTGGATCTTTCTCTGAGCTGGGGTGGGCTTGGAACATCTCACCGACCGGTGAACATGTTTCTGCTGAATTCGTAGAGTCATTGGTCATTTTTATTTACGGCATCACCAACACTTGGATGGAACGTTTTGGTATTCGCTCTGGTGACCCTTACACTACCAAGCAATTACAGCACATAAGCATCGCTGTACGTTATTTTCTTCCTGCCTATTCGTATTCTCACAATCTTTCAGGTCATGTTCTGGTTTGCTGGACTCGTTGGGATGGGAATTGAGTCCAGGCGTGTTCGCCGCTGGCTTGCTGCGCCTGCTGCAGCCGCTGCCGGCCCAGCTGAGGCTTCTGAGCCCCAAAGCTACCGTGGTAGCTTCAACCCTTTCCCTGCTCTCGTCATTGGTGTCACTGGTGCTGCAATGAGCGCTCACGCCCAGACTTATCTCTTTCAGGTACTTGAGGAATTCTTCCACTACATTTCAAGCTAAACTGGTTTCGAAACAGGTACAGATACATGAAGTATGGGGAATGCTCCTTTTGGCATTCTCGGTTTTAAGGTGCTTCACCTACTTCTTCGTCTGGCTTGGCCCGCCTCGTTCTATCCTTCCCTCTCGGCCGCCGACAGAAGCTCTTGCAAGCTTCTTCCTCGCATGTGGTGGTTTAATGTTCATATTCAGCACAGAGGAAGTCACTATTGCTGCTATGCGGAAAGGGCGTGATGGTATGCGATGCTCTACCCCGACGTACCTCCTCCTGACAAAAGAACTTGCTATAGATATGATGATGTTCCTCAACGTCGCCGTTGCTATCACATGCTTCGCGTTCTGCTGGGCGTTCTGCATAGTTGCGATGAAAGGATGGCTCAAATTCCGAAACAGTCCTCACTTCCTACTCTCAGCTCCATGATTCTTGTCATTGTCCGTGCTTAGACGTAAACGATATAATTCACGAGCGCGTTCAATTTTCCTTTTCATCAGCATGTTAACTCACATTTATAGTTACGGCTCTTATGATAATAATCCATAGAATCCTTTATGATTTTACGCACATTTGTATTGTAACGGAATATTGATGATTGTACTTGGTGCGGAACCGTGAATACGCTCTTTCAGAGATTTCGACCAGGAGGCTCCCTTTCCATGCAGGTGCAAGACTGCACCACGCAATCATGTGGTTCATCGACTACGAGTTCGATGGTGCGCCACGATGGGTGGGTGTTTTGCAGAACGGATTCTATGACGATCATTTCCTAAGTAGCACATACACTGGATCACCAAGAACGACGTTGGTCAAGTGTCGATATGAACCAGTTATCGAGAGCAACAGTCCACCGAATGACGCATAGGCCGTGCTGCAGGATATGAGTGCGGGCCAGTAGACTGCAAACGTGCAAGGCACTTACACGACGTCGGATGATCCAGTATCAAACTTATATACCTGTCGAACCAATCACTAAGTTCCAACCCTTGCATGACGCAAAAACATAGCCATACCTTCCCATACATTACATAGTCATAGTCTTCTTCCAAGCCTCTCCTTCCTTTACCATCAGGTCTCCAGACATCTCTGTCTTTATCTTCCCCATCCTCCCCATCTGCGGTGGGTGCACCGCCGTCCCGTGAAAGCGACGAAGCAAGGGCCATTGCGAAACTGTCCCCATTCGTTAAAGGGAAGAGCTCGATATTATAGTCAAGCGTCAAGTCCATGTCATAGTTCTTTGAACGAGCATATAACCGAGATACTGGGTTTTACATAGTGCATGTCAATCACAGGTAAAAAGTGATATGCATAGGCAAGTCCGGACCTCGATCGAATTTTTTGCCATCCTTGTCGATGGCATCAGTCGTAAAGATGTCGTCGAACACAATGCTAGATGAGGTGGAAGCCATGGCTAATGGTGAAGAAAGAGCTTGGAAGATCAGGGCGGCATCAGTGAAAAATTCCAAAAAGGGATGCAATCCCCCTAGAAACTGAAAAATATATCTCTACTAGTAGGCTCTTATCTCGATTCTCGACAACTTGAATGCTAGCAAACGACATATATTTAATTAACGAGGCGCAGATAGGTTGACTGTAGTCGAATTAACAGTCACTTGCGCAGGTGCCTCTGGTATGCTCTTACCCACAGCGAGATTTTTTGCCCTTCGAGTAGATGACCATCATGTAAGACCTGAAATCAAGACCGCGTAATCTCCCAGAGCTCCCATCCATATCCAAAAACCAGACCAACCACATCCTACAAATCCCTGCCAACAACTCGGACGGCTCTCAAAGTCCGTTTTCCACAGAACGCGCGCAAGCTGGGCTGCCCCGAGACCGAGGCCGAGATAGAATGGCGCCCCATGAGCATTGAGCACGCCTGCGAGACCAATCAAAGAGACGGTTGATGCTGAGAGCGCGCCGAGGATAGGTCGAGTCTGCTCTCCGAAAAGTAGGGCAGTGGAATGGATACCAACATTTATGTCGTCTAGTTTGTCCTGCGATAGTCATAGATCCGTAGAGTGCTTATTGTGCAACCACACTCACTTGATGTGCATATATGCTGTCATACACAAGAGTCCAACATACTCCTCCTGCATATAGAGGGAGACAAACGCTCCAGTTGACTGCCCCGGCAACGGCAGACCAGCCGAGCAAAGCCCCCCAATTGAAAGTGAGTCCTGTAGCATCATCGTTTCAGTCCTGGGATACAACAGAAACTGCTAACACATACCTAGTACAGCTTGCGGCCAGTAGGTGATTCTTTTCATGAGCGGGTATACGGTCACCAAAGACAAAGATGATGCTCCAAGGAGAATGCTTATAGTCGAAAAGGTCAATGCCCCGCGACAGCGGAGTAAAGTAAATATGATGCGTACCTGTACCAATTCAGGTGCAACAAAACTCCCAGTCCCACTGTCAATTGTCCAGCCAAGAACGCCAGCGCCTGTCTCTGGTTGATGTCACCTCGCGCAAGTGGTCTACTTAGCGTTCTTTCTGCAATGATGCGTTGGCGCAGAGAAGACGCGACGATGGCGCGTGTTCTACTTACCTACGGCTTTGTCTAAATTTTTATCCCACATGTCGTTGATGGTGCAACCTGCACCGCGCATGACCATTGCTCCAAGTCCAAATAGGCCGAGATATGTCAGAGGCACTGTTAACGGCGCCTCCAAGGCATACGAGGCCATGGTTATGGACCATGCTAGATAGAGGAAGAATGAGCTGGAAGAACGCCCCACCTCGAACTCGCTTGACGCACCACAAGGGTAAAATAGCAATAAGGTCCCAATTGGCTTATCGATTCTTGTCAAGTAAAGGTAAGGTCGAATTTTTGGTGGAAGACGGTCAATCCAGGTTGTTGATGCAGTTGAAGCACCTGCTGTCCCAGATACATGGCGGTTCGATAACTTTGTTGATGAAGACAAGGTGCCAGCTATTTGACCGGTTGCTTGCCTGGACCCGTGCTTAACAGTCCATGGTATATTGCGCACCGAGTTCCTTGTCAAACAGCGTCCTGCAGACAACCTGGAGAACCGAGTTAGTGTCATGACGGCCATGTTGCACCAAGGTACATATGCAGCTTAGAGGGTGCACGTAATAATTTGCACGTACGTATGTACTCATGCCAACGACGTGTCGTTTCGTTCTCTCACTCGTCTGCACTAGTAGTATTGCAAACCAGATGTAATGCTGTGAGCTATGTCAAATTCTTCTGCGTGCTTAGCGTATATATCTAACAAAGCACCACCTGCAGTACCGTCGGTCAAAATTTCCATAGCCCGCAGTTACATCTGAACATTTTCTTCAGTGGAAACTTCAGGCAGTAGCCACTTGATGTTGGTGGCGACTGTTTGAAAGGGCACAAGAGGCACATCCAGGGAGACACGAGAGCTGATATGTAAAATGATGCCATAGGGTAATGCAACAAAGGTCATAAAACGACAAGGCGAGAAGCCTCCGTTCACCACTCCTTGGCAAGTTTGAACGACCAGTCCCAGTCTGAAAAGATGGCAGGTCAGTTCAAGAAACCTTGGTCACAACTTCTGCGAATACAAACCTGCGTATACTTCTCCATCGTCGTCCACAACGCGGCTTCTGACGGAGTACGATCCTGAACGTGCCACAAGCCCCGACGGCGATTCTTCTACTTCAAAATTCTTCGTGTATGGTTCTCCCTGCGGATGGGGTCCGTATGACCCAAGCATTTGCTCGAGCTTGTCCACTATAGAGGTGATCAGAATCGAGGACCTGAACCACGATGAGAATGTACTGGTACCTTTGATACCAGCACGTTTGACTAGCTGAATGTATCGTACACCCTTCGCAGCAAGCTTTCAGGATCTGTCGCGCCAATACGAAGACAGACAACTCACAGAAATGATTGAGTGATTCACTTTGAACGTGATCCGGACGCTGCGACAGTATCAGCCTGATAGCAACGAAGAACAACCTCAAAGCACACACTTATATTCTACACCCTCCTTGATGGTGATTGGGTTCTTCTTGATCTCGGCCATCATGACAGAGTCATTGAGGTTGAAGACAAGCTTCTTGCCAGCGGGCAGCGTGGGTGAATCGAGTTCTAGGGTCAGAACTGTCACCTGTATGACACATTAAAGCCAACACAGACAATACTGGGAGTGACATACTCTGGGTCCTGAGGTGTCCCCAGATGACACTCCGGGCGTGATACCAAGACTGGCTTTCCACCGTGCCAAGCTCTCATCTTCCGCGTCGAGCTTGGCGTATTCATCTGCTGTTTTTGTCGCGCCAGTTGGCTTGTAGCCTGGGACAGATTCAATAAGCTGCTCATCCTACATTCAATGCTGGCCCACCTGGGGTGGCAGAGGGCTTCAGATCATCCTGATCGTCGTTCTGCAGCAACACACCAATCAGCCAACGATCGCGACCAGGGTATGTGTTTGAAACATACAGAAGACATCTCAAACGTGAAACTCGAGGCTTAGAAGGAAATGAACAGGTGGATGAGTGACAGATATATGTTGCAGTTTCCAAGGGCTGTTTGCGATCGCTTGGCAGTACCATCCTGTTCAGACACTTATCTACTGATCGGATTTCACACGCCTGTTGTCTGGGCTTGATCAAAGTTTGGCCATCGACATTTTGCAGTTGCCAGATAGGCTCTTGCTTCGAGTCTCGACAGGGCGCTCTGAACAATTAATGGTCAAAGCCCTCATTGGTGGCGACCAAGATCTTGTGAAGATACGGAGGGAAAGGAGTGCTCAGGGTCCTGGCATGGTTTTGGGGTCACGGACAAATTATCATCCACTCATGTGTCCTGTACGTATGTGATGCGGTCCTAAAGCTAAGTTCCAACAGATTCGTGTTTCAGACTAAATAATAATCCATATCCGATCCATACAATAACATGTAAAAAACCACACATGAACTTCAATGTTGTAAGCAGATAAAGAGCAGAGGATAACGCGATAAAACGTCAAGCTAAAACCTTCGTACATGCCATGTGGCACATAGAATAAACCGATATCAGGCAAGCATGGGTCAAGGTGGACTATGGTGATAGATGAGGTGAAACATTATGCATGCTTTCTGGAAATAGAACATTCTGGTGAGTACTCGGCTGTTATCTGACGTTCTGACACGAACCGCCTTTGAACCAGCATTTGCCCTTGCTCAGGTGGAAACACTTCGGACCGTTAGGGCATACATGTCCCCAGCAGCACCGCTCGCCGTATGGGCATTGGAGACCTGTAAGGACCAAAAAATTAATGACGCACCGAGGTCAAGCTGAATAGACATGCCATTTTTCAGGAAATTACAAGGGGCTTTTTTGGCGTTAGCAGCAAGGGTGGCCAGCTGATCTGGCGTCAGGATATAGTCATGCGAATATTTACAAGCCCCCTGATACCAAAGTGTTCATCAGCAATGTGGAACAAGACTCACGGTCCACACTTACGCCTTTAGTGCAGGACATGAGATAGAATTCATTACAAGGTGGGGGAGAATCTGTGTAAGCGGTAAAATGTCGAGTGTCTAGGCACTGACCACATCTAATCAACACAATCTTAACTCACGCTTATGGAGGGGCTAGAAGCCATCAGTCTCAACAATGAGCAACAACGAGCGGGTGGACTCACCAAGGTTGGGTCCACTAGTCTTCCCGTCGCAGAAGCACTCATACTGGGCGGCGAGTGCGGTGTCGGTAATCCTCCAGATGTCAGTGTAGGACTGAGACCGTTCATATTCAATGGTGGAGGTGTCCTCAATGGTGGCGAGAGCCTCTGATTGATAAACAATGTGTCCACAGTCAGAATCGGCAAACGGTGTTTCTGCGCGTAGTTAGGGCTCGCGCGGCAGGCCTCCAAGAATGCGACTTTTCCCAAAAGTCCGTCATTTTGCAGGGCAGCAATAGTTGGAGCATAAGTGTTTTCCTGACCGCCTGTGTTACGTTAATTTCTGTAAACGGTAAGGAGCGTTGACGAGACTTGCCGGCAAAGAAAATTCTCTGAGTTTGGGGGAAGCGCAGGTAAGTTTGTAGATACTCTAAACAAACGGGCGTAAGTGACAGATGTCATCGATCAACACATGCCGACCTGTAATTTTCGTGAAGGTGGCATCTTTGCCGTATCCGACATCAACCAAAACAAACCTAGGCGAAGACTGGCTGAAACCCATAATGAAGGCATCAAGTTGCTCCGGGCTACATAATTTATGTCGCTCGAGAACATTTGCCAGTATGGCCTTGTTAAAGTAAATTGTTACCCAAAATGACAGTCGACCGAGAACATGAACATCCTCGCTGGTTAAATAATCTGCGACTGCCCTCGTCAATTGTTGCGCGGCCTGGCGGCCACCCTCGTGACCTTGCCTAAGGAGTAGGTCATTAAATATACAAGCATCCCCGTCAATGACGCAGAGGACGAGTAGGCTCTGACTCTGTTTGAAATTACGGATAAATTTAGACAGCCAGTTGCTCTAAGCAGGAAATAGACTGACCATGAAGGTTTCCATTGACGCCACCTGAGAATTCAGGGAGGCCAACCGCCCTTTGAGAGCCTTAGCCTCCCTGTCTGCACCTTCAATAGCAGTCGCGTGGGCTTGTTTCCAGACCACAAGCTCAACCTCGAGTTCAGCTAAGCGATTCTCGAGGTCAGCATTCCGTTTAATTGTTGCCGATGACAGGTCTGCAACACAGTATCAGATTACAAGTTGATTCCTGACATGAGAAAGGCCCTTACTCAGAAGTCTACCCAGCGTCTCATCCCTTATGAAAAATTTTCGAATCAAGATTTTAGCCAGTGCACTAAATGACTCACCAGAGCTGCTGACTGACCTCTGCTACCGGGGACGTTGCCATATGGGTTGGCAAACGATGGGTACAGAGTGGATATTAGATATTAGGGAAACACAGGAATACGAACAAAATTCGGCAGCCTTTTAAACCATCGAAGCCACGATATTTAGCTGCAAAGGGGCTGGGCCGTTAATCAGGCTAGATCGCGGGGTTCGTGCATTTGGAGAAGTCCGCAGATAAGGCAATCATATCATTGATGTAAGCAGCTCGAAGGTCATATTGTCATTCGAAGAAGTCGAGACTGATTTGGCTAAGTCACGCGAACAAAGTGAGTGTGCCGCGCTCTTCGTTGAGAATCACTTGTACGTGTTCAAGTACGTCAATGGAAAAATTCCATCAGCATTACGTTGTTAATTTCCCTCCGCGATGATGATCTGGAGGTTAGCAAAAACTGAACCTTGATGTCAAGACGTGAATGCATGCATATATGTACAAATAGACGTTCCCGAGGCCGAACCCATCTCCGGCAGGATAGCCTCGAATGGTCATAACAAGAAACTTTATCATAATAAAATCGAAAGTGCACGTTAATTCAGTTGTTCGGTTGGCGGTGCATACCAGCTGAAGCGAAGATGAGCGTGGTTTTCGTGTAGATGGCGACGGGATGCCTCACCAGCGACGAATTTGCATTTTCCTAACTTCAGGTAATAACAAGTTGTTCCATTCGGGCACGAATGTCCATAAACGCATTCATCTCCAAATGAACAGTCTCCACCTGACAAATAGTTAGTGTCATGTTCAACAAAGTACCAGTGGGGCAGACGCGCCTTCGTTTGTAATTTTACAAGGCGTTTTCTTTGCATTCTCTCCGAGTTCTTGATAGTGTTCTGATTCCAAGATATACTCGTGCGAATATTTACAACTTGGACCATGCCTGCATTGTGCCAAGTAGAATAAAGTGCACGGAGGTGGAACATCTGCATGAAAAGATCAACATTAGATCACTATAACGGACGCGTGATGAACATACGTTTAGACAATGGCTAGTAGTGATTTTGTCAAGACAGCGTCAAGAAACATGGAAGGACAACACGACTCACCAGTTGGTGATTGATACGTCGCTGTTTCGGCGGAGAAGGAGGAGTCAATCGTGGCAAGCGAAGCGGAATCTCGCTTGCTTCGCTGGACTCACTACTACCCTCACTCGGCTCCATTGTTGGACAGTTAAAACGTGCCGACATTGTTAACGGTGCTTGCAACGCTGATTTATAACTTGGGAGACTTCCGCGCCGAGCCACTGCGCCCTGGCCTTCTCCCGGAAAATAGCTGATACCAGGTGGAGTAGTAGGTGGACAAACAGGTTGCGCTGCAGTTAATTTTGGAGTAGTAGGTAGTCCGGGCGGGGGACCAGTCGCAATGACATTATAAGACGGTGCCACGAGTTTGGTTGTGATAAACAGCTCGGGTATTCTGAGCTCAGGTAGCTGAAGCGCCTTGATATCAATCGCTACGTCAGAATATCCAGGCATGAGAATAAGCTTATGACCGAGGCTTGAGGTGACGACAGAACGAAGGTTGTGCACATAGCCATTATCATGGCATCCTATTTGTCGAAAATCAGTAAAGCGCTTTGAGGGTGGAGGTGGAACATACCACCGAAGAATATTTTGTAAGTGTGTGGAAGACGGATGTTATCTTCAAGATGAACTAGATATCCAGAAATAACTTCAACGACTGACTCCGTGCAAATCTTCACGCGAGTTAGCTCACCTTTAAGCTTTGCATCAGCAGCTTCTTTGCTACCTCCTACGTCGACCATGATAAATCGCTCAGCAGCTTGATTGAAGCCCATCATAAAGTCATCGAACTTGGCCCTAACCGTCGTCAGACCCACTCGGCCAAACGTCTCTAGAAGGCCGCGTTTGTTGTAGAAGAGATACACCCAAAGTTGGTATTGCTCAAATCCTTCACTGGTAGATATGAATTGGCGGACGCGTTCGGTCAGTTTTCTCGCAGCAGCTAAGCCACCTTCCTGGCCTTGGCTCATTAATTCCTGCGTGAATATCATTCCGTCGCCGTCAAGTAAACATATAACTCGTTTTTCCAGTCCCTATAACGCGGCTTCTGGTCATAAAGATGATCGTCTGGGTCAAAGGTGAACTCACCTTTAAGGCGTTCAACTCGTGTAACAATTCGTTTTTCTCTTCCGCTTGTCTTCGAAGGCGGTCTTCCATAGCAGAGTATGCTGTTTGGAAAACGCCCAAATTTGTTGAAAGTTCTCGAATGCGATTCTCGTAGAGGCTTTCATTTTGCAGTAAAATCTGTATTTCGCCTGTCGAACATATGGTCCTGGATGAATACTATTTCGTGTCAGATGTGCATGCATACCAGAAAGGTGCTCGAGGGTGTTTCGTCTGCATGGCTGTCATTCAGCACTCCACGTAGTAAAATAACCGAGTACAGACATTGCATGCTGTTGGATGACTCCATGATTTTCGTTTGCGTTCATCATGCTGGTGAAGCTGGAGAGAAGTCGTGCTGCGCCACAGTTTGTAAATTCAACCCCTTTGACGTGATCCTCGCCTTTGTAGTATGTTGGTGAAGGCGATGCATGTGCTGTGTGCCATCAAGATTCACTTCTATAGTTGAGGAGCAAAAAGCTCAAACGGTTCACTCGTGGCATTTTCAAGTTGCGCCTTTGCATGCAGGCATTCATGAACTCGCTTCTTGTTCACACGTACGTCTAGGCCAACGCACACAAGTCATGTGCACGCATCCGAAGATGTGACCACAACGAAGCAAGATTGCTGGCCATGGGCATTGACAAAATGGGCCATACTTAACGCCCAGTTACGCAATATATATCGTATACTAGTACTGTGGAAGATTGCCATGAGTTCATTGGCGATCAATAATTTATAGAGAAAGCCTAGGCGGTGGATGACCTAGCTTTTTTAGTCTGCAAGGCGACGGCAAACAGGCGCTGTGAAAGAACCTAAAGCTGAATTCATTTGTAGGATCTGGCAGGTGGAGCCTGAGGAACGGTCAATAACTTGTCATCCACTCTTACCTTCTTCATTCCCGTGGGCTGCTTCGGATCCCTAATCACTGGCTTTGTTCGAATGTTGATGTCGCCGTTGTCGTGACATCGCACGAAAACCACGATGATGATGAATTTGTCAATTGGGAGATCACATGTCTTCGACAAGTCCTCAAGATAGACTTCAATTAAATCGACAACACGAGTATACCTGCTGCTTGATAATGAGTAATTACCGACATTGAGCCATGTCTACAGCATCCTTGATGCATCAAACATCAACCATTCTGAATCATTCGGTCGCCAGACTGAACCCCACCTACCTAAGATCATCAAATGCAGTTCCGATTGTAACGAGATCCGGTTTTTCGAATGTGGAGAGCGAACTGCGCCTATTGCAAAAAGGAAGTCCTAGAATTGGGCGCTGCGTTGTACCATGATTGAATGCAGGAATTCTCCGCGGAGTTTCTAGTCGTTAGCTGAAGATGGTTACCTTCGCCGTCTTGTTTCATCAGATCATAAGAGAAGGCAGTACCACGTCGGTCGAGGAGGCGCACGATTCGCTGATATCAGCTCCATATGTAATATCAGAGCTTATTGTGTCGTGTTGCTGCAACCTTCTAAAGTTCTTGTTCCAAAATCCTGTTCTTTTCCTCCATATTGGCGTACGCTGACTTGGAACTTGTATATTAAAGCCCTAGAGCTGCCTTCCTTGAGACCTGTCGTTTTCAACCTTTTGGCATGCATAATAGATTAGTACCTAACCTACGCGACTTGAGAAATTGGGCGCACCTAGAGCCAGCCTTGACTGTAAATTAATTGAGCCTAGCTTGCGGCGCAGAATCCAAGACTTTACGCGGGCAATAAGAATTTTCGAGCAAGCGTGTTGGAGAATGAGAGAGGCTGACCAGGAGGTTGCCATTGAACTCATTAACTGGCGTCTGGATGATAATATTCGCCATGAGTAGTATACGGCAGCCAACTAGGTGTGCTAGGACACGGTACTGAGAGATGAGCAAACCAGCAAACGAGGACTAGCAAGCAAGTAATGAACTCACTAGTTAGTACGTGACATTGAATCATGTGCTACTTGTAACCTGGCACTACACGGCAAAGACGCGGCCGTGGGAACTGCTTACGTGGACGCGCCGTCGATCATTTGGTTCGCGCCAATAACTTGATCTTGTTCATTCTTCTTCTCTTTGCGACATCCCTCATTACTCCGGCAGCTGATACATTCCCTACTTATTGTACTTACATTATCTGTCTCCATGGCCGACCTATACACATCCCTTGGAGTCTCGCCAAGGAAAAAACGTCAACTCATTAATTCAGACGACGAGACCACTTTCACTCCAAAAAAGCTTCGAGCTGCGTGAGCATGTTCAATCTAATGTCGGTGTGCTATTATGCTTATAGATAATATGCCTCAAGGCCACCCACACCTCCCTCCTCTGCTCACAAGGGCAGTAAACCAAATCAAACATCCTTGCCACATCACCTTTCACGACTCAACACGATTCAAACAGCCTTGCAGCATGCACTATCACATGCACTAGCAACATGCGCCGTGTCTCCATCCTCCGACACGGGCATTGTACGAAATGTGCTCAATCATATGTCCATCATGACTTACTCTGGACTCACAACGAAATTCGACACCGATGATCTTAAGCGACTTTGCTGGATATGGGAGTGGGATGCAAAGTCACTTCCCGACCTTACAAGCAAACACAAGGCGATTGATGATGAAAATCCGTTCTTAGATACCCCTGCACAGCCTCCTGCAAAGGATTGGACGCGAGGCGCGATGGGATTGGTCATCAGCCCAACTACCCATTATTCCAAAAGCGCAGGCAAACGCGTACCTGTATATGGTATTGGTATCGAGGTTGAAATCGATATTGACAAAGATATGGGGGGTGGCATGGCCGCGGTAGCTCGATGGACTGCCGACGCAGAGAAGCGGCGAACTGAGTTTCGAAATAAACTTGAGCGCTGGGTCAAGGTTTGTCCCCCAGATCTCCGCTGCTATATATGCTAACTCCACTTGTAGCTGCACCCTGAAGTCCCGGATGTGCCAAATGTCCCTTTGGCAGCTCTCCCGGAGCTTGTGACTACAATCAAGGCGTCCTCGCTAACTCGAGTGCTTGCTTCTGCCTCGCCTAAGGGTGCTTCAATTCTTAAGAATATGGTCCCGTCCAGTCCGACCCCACCGGTGAAGTCGCCTATGAAGCGCTCTATCGCCTCACATGAATTTGCAGTCCCCTTTCCTGCATTAAGTCCTTCAAAGTCAGTCCTTGCATCATCATCAAAATCTTCCATTGCATTTCCCCAGACGCCATCATCGCGTCAGAGGCGCGCAGATCTTTTAGTTGGTCTTCTAACCCCCAAGACTCCTGCGCGTCATAGATATAAGAGTGATGCATCAGACTCTCTGCCTATGACACCCGTCCATCAACGCGGTGCCAACGCGGAAACCGCACCTTCAACTCCGAGTTCATCTCGTCGTCAAGCTTTATATGACCGAATTCGTCAGAAGTCTGTTACCACCAGTCCAACTAAAGCAAAGAGCGCGGAAGTTGTGGGAGGAAAACTTTCTAGGGAACAGATCCAGAAAATGGGTCAGGAAGAGATCCGACGGCGCTGCCTGCTCGGTCGCTTAGGTGGTGTCGCCGAGAGTGCCTGGATGTCAGTATCATGCACCTGATCTCTTCTTTTATTGATTCCTTTTTCGACAGGCTCTTCTCGGCTCCTGTCGGACCGACCTCCACGCCAACTATTCGCAAACGCAAAGCTCTTCCGACATCTGAGGTCGCAGCTGCCATCATCAAATCTTCCCCCGTGCCAATGTCGACTCTAGAAGCAAATGAGTCGCTCAAACTACTTACGACGCTTTGTCCATTCTTCCTGCGACCTCTGGATATCGCCGGCAAAGAATGGCTCGAGATGCCACCCACGTCATCGGCGCAGGACTCTGACACTGGCTCTGTTAATAAGTCAATGCCCCCTAGTCCAACCAAGAAGCCCACTGGCAGCAAACTCGTCCCACCGTCCAGTCCAGGTGCTCGATCTACTTCTACTATAGGCCCACCACCCAGTCCCGGCTCTCGCGCGAAACTCGACAGCGCCGAGATACTCACGCGAAGTCCCAGGCGAGTTAAACGTGAAGTAGGCGGCCTCAGAGAAGTGAGGGAAATTATCCGGAGAGAGCTGGAGCTGCAGGATTAGCTCCAGATCAGTGCTCATCTTACTCTATCTCTAAGTCTATCAGTGCGATACCTCTCCTCCAACATTTACATCATTGCTTGTCTACCGTCACTTTGTTAACTTTTAGCTATGTATATAAATAACTTGTCAATGTATTGCTTGGTTCATCTATCTGGAAAAAGCTCGTCAAGGTCTCTCACGAGTAGTGCTGTGGTACAATTGACTATTGTTCGTCAGCCAGAAACTCTGCCCATACCTCGTCCATGTAGTATGAAATACTCATATGCCCCCCTTCAACGTGTTTAATCCGCGCATTCTTGTAATTGGCAGCAAGATAGTGCGCATAAGCCACCGGGGACATGTCATCGTCCTTGCTCGCTGTGAGTAGGACAGGCGGACGAGAGTGTTCCTCATCCAATGAGTCAGGGCGGAAACCCCAATCCGAGTGCAGAAGGGGTGGCGTTAGCATAAAGCCTGCCCAGGACTTGGAGATGCTCCTCATGACATTCTCAGCCATTTTCCGCACCGTATCCTCTGGTACCATTCCATGTTCCTCACTCCACTTTGCAAACTCCTCCCGCTCTGCCTGATCCATCGTGTCAAAAACAGTTTCTCGCAATGATGCCTCTGCGCCTTCTATGGTCGTCAGCTTTCTCGACAGCACGAATTTCATCAAATGAGTGAGAAGGTTGAATGGTATGTAGTGCCCGATGGGGCCAGGTAGGATATAAAGCGTCCACGTCATGTGCTTGGCGTAATCTTTGTGGTACCGAAACGGGCTGAACGCGCCCAACAGTAGCATGCCTGATATGCACCGGCCGAATGGGAACTTGTCGTACGATGCACCATACAATATCTGTGCAGGCACTGTGCCGAGCGAGCCCCCTGCAATGTACAGTTTGATGTCCCGGCCGTTGGAATCTGGATATAGGTGAGACAATAACATAGACATGTCGCTTGTGAGGCAGTCACGGTATGGGGTCGACGGGGGAGGAGGTGACGTGCTGCCCCATCCAGGCAGTGTGGGCGTAATGAAATGAACGTTCTTGCTCAGAAGGACATGAGACGTCTGCGATGCATCCCCGACGGTGAAAAAGCCGTGCAAGTAAAGAACAACAGTCTTGCTGGATAGGTTTCCTGCTTCTTCATATGCCAAGGTACGCCCATCGCGCAGAGGAAGAAATCTCTCCTCCAAGCTTACTATGTCTGTAGACATCGATCAAAGACGTTGGTGCAGACGGACATCGCAGCTTGACAACCAGTATTTATGCCTGTCAGCAGGCCGCTGGTCACGGTGTAAAACGAAAAAGGAAGCATAGGGAGGACAAGCGCCGGGCATTTTGATGAGTAGAGTCACTGTTCACATACAAAACAGAGTTGCGCACTGGCATGCAACAGATACCGCAGCTCAGAACTGTGCGTAGGTTGCCTACCTGGCATGTGAAATTCTCGTGTTCCTGCTCGTCCTTCATCTATACTGCGTATTCCAAGCAAGTCCCGACTCATCGTAAGCCGCAGTAGGCCGTTTCCAGGGAAACGAGACAACTTTTATAGGGTGCAGCTGCGAGCTACAGATAAATTACTAATGGAGCAACGCCGTTCTGAAAATCTTGCAGCCTCATGAAGGAATAGGTTTATCTGCCTCAAAGCGGGGAAGATAGCTTGGCTGTAGCTAAAAGCCACAAGCGGCGCGTCACAAATTCAAGCCCAAGGGTCTGGTACTGTAAATTATAAAGAGTGACACTCGTGGCTTTCAAAGTTTCTAAGGTAGCGGTCATGCGGATTCTACCCACCTCACGTGACAAACGTGATGAAAAAGTGACTGGAGACAAAAATTGTAATTTCTATTCATCAGGCGCGTTCTGCATCAAACGGCTACTCAGTTACATTGGTAGTAGTATTGCGGACTTTTTCCGTTGATTATAATCAACAGAATTGGAGTAGAAAGTTTGTTATTCGAATTTCTTGGAATATCAAACGCTGCTGTTGGCGGAGTGCAAGGTTAAAGTAATGTGCACAATACTCCGACATGCCGTGCCGTGTTGCCGTTGCTATCCTCCCGCCCAACAGCACCATGGGCAACAAAACGCGTGGGCAGAAGCGCTCGAGAGACAACCTGTTATTAGCACGAGCATCTATAAAAAGGTAAAAGACTCCAGCTCCATGGTCAGTGTTTGGAAATGATGAAAATGTGAGTGTACCAATCTGACTGCTTGTACAACAAGCAACACATTTTGCTCACTACTTATATATACCATTCATACATTTAACTAACTATTTACACCGGCAGCACATAATCTTCGAGCTTGATAACATACAGTACCTTTTTCCGTGCTTGCTTGCGCACGTTCGGCATCGCTCGGCATATGCTTACACACTTATCCTGCACAGCATCACACTCAGTCACAATCACGTGAGGTAGGTAGAATCCGCACGACTGCTACCTTAGTGAAAAGTTACTGGCGGCTCGGTACCTATTGCGTTGATCCAGTGAACCGAGACCAGCTCTTATATCAGTGTGGACGATGGGGGATTGGATTTTCAACAACCAGAGGGCCTTGATATTTGTTCAGACAGCATACCTAATGCTACAAAGTAATAGTCGGTTAAGAAACTGAAACTTGACTCATTTCCAATTCTGCTCTGATAGCTTTCTCGAACTTTGCATAATCAATCACTGTGCCTTCTCTCCTGCTTGTCTCAGCAGCAAACACAGTGAGATGGCTCTTGAGCACCTCAGAGACATTAGTTCCCAGAATCTCTTGATTATTTGTGCGCACAGCCTCAACGAAAGTACGCATAAGACCCAGGTCTCCGCCCCCGTGGCCACCGCCTTCATTCTTCGGGTGGTGCGTTGTCTTATGACCCGTGCGGAAGTCGGTGATGGTAAAATTATTCATATCGCCAACTATCTCGCCGTGCGTGAAGTGTAACCGTGTCTGGCGTTCACAAATCAAGGAGGTGTATGCCACCATCGTGAATGAGACAGTGGCTCCTGATGAATACTCAATATTCACAACCTAAAAATATAGCATTAAGACGCCGCTTTGCAAGGGAAAATCGGATTGTACCTGATGATCACAAACATCGTTATCGCTCTCGTAAACGCATTGTCCGTAAGGTCCATTGTACAGAGCATCAGTGATATTCTCTATATCTGGTATTCCATCCACAATAGTGCTGGCTGGCCAGTGGGTATTTCCGCGAGAAACAGGTTCCAAGTATACTGCATGGTTCTACTCAGTTTGCTTCGCTTGAAACGAAGTTAGAGGAGTCTACCTTTCTTTGCGCTGTATGGGCAATCTTGTTCTATTGAACATTCTAAGCAGCGGGTTGCAGTACCTGCTGCGGGAGGCTTCTTCTCCTTGCGAAAATGCTGTAAAGAGCCGAACGAAGAGACTCGCGTCGGAATCGCAGGGGAAAGCCAGTGACAGAGGATGTCTATGTCGCTTGTGCACCCAATCCATTGAGATGGCATGCACGGTAGACCAAGGCTTACTTACTGGCAACTCTTGGTCATGAGAGAAAAAGAACTCTCAGATTCTTTCTTCCAGTGGCCCCGAACGTAAGAGTGAGCAAAGTGAAAGTAACCAACAGGCTCGATGTGAACCACGTTGATCAGCTCTCCCAACTGTCCTGAATGAACCACTTCGGTGACGGCCTTGCTGTAAGGAGAGTAGCGCAGAACTGTCGCACGTGAAGTTTCAAGGTTGTAGCACGACAAGTGATATAGCTTACCGTGACCAACTCCGTAAATGATGCCAGCGTTCTTGACTGCCTTCTCCATTTTGAGGCAGTCTTCTAGGTTTGTAGCCATGGGTTTCTCACATAATATATGGTATCCTTGGGCTGCGAATGCCGACACCACTTCACAATGCATGTGGTCCTGCACAGCAACTATAACTGCGTCTGCAAGGCGCTTCCCGATAGTTTGAATGGTATCGGCGGAAGCCTTAAGGAGCTCCTGCCAGTCATTAAACACAAGGGTCCTATCGAGCTTGTGATTACGGGCAAATATATCGCGAGTATTTGGCCTTGGTTCTGCAATAGTGACTACCTTGCACTTCTTCGGGTGATCGAGGGCATATTCAGCATATTTCTGCGTACAAGCGTCAGCGCACCGTGAGGAGAAGGCACACGATTGACTTCATACAGTCCCTCTCTGACCACAGCCAATGATTGCCAATGTGATAGGCTCAATTTGCAGGGATGTCATGATCGCAGAAGGGTATTCGTTGGACCTGGCGCTCGAACGAGACCACAGGGACTTTATAGGGTGCAAACGCGACATCATGTGGCCGTTTGATGGTTTGATATCAAATCCTTTATCTGAAAAGAATCAAGGGCAGGACCTTATCACTAGACCATGAATGATATCAGCATTCTGCTGTGCGTCGCAGCAGCTGTCGCGCAAAGGTTGTCCACAGTGACTTTAGCGAGGTTACTCAGGGTTGTCACAGCTTTGTCCTGAGTGCATGCCTCGCTTACTTCCACGTCTACTCAAAATCTTGCAAGATGCCCCAGAGCCCAACACGTTGACTCGGAGCAGTGGATATACGCGTTTCAAAAAGCGTGTTTCTATAAAAAATGTTATTCCAGAGGCGCCTACTTTCACTTCAGAAGGCAGGACTCATTCAATTTTGTTGGACAACGCGAACCCAATCATCGACGGCCATCTTTATAATAGGCACAAGGCGCTACCACCCAAGGTTCGTCTTGTGAAGCCCCTACAAAATAGTGGGGAGCATGATCATCCACGGGAAATGACGAACGAGGAACGCGAATGGTGGTCCAGCCCTTACCGTGCGTTGGGTGCACCGTGTCTACTGTCTGTCTACTTATCGCTCTGATGCAGTCAGAATGCTCGCTTCGCCGTTGCGGGAATGTCAAATAACGCATAAAAAGCTACCCTGTGGTGTGTGAATAGCTAGGCTCATATTACGCTTCCTTCATTCCACTCCTAGACTTCCTCATTCGTCTTGCACCTGTGCGCCTTCCAGTCCCTCAAGGAGTACGCCAACAACATCATATACTAGTTCCAGAAGGTATCGAGCATCCTAAATTTAAGCCTCGTCGATCCACATCTGCGTATTATATGATCTGCTGGAAAGATGCCCCAACTTCTAGACGTGCGTGACGAACTGCAACTTCATTCCAGTCATATCTGAGCTTTTCTCAGTTCCCCTGCGTAAATTCTCACAGAACTTGACTGTGCAGCCTTTGCTATCAGTGCGCATTGGTCATCAACTTCGTTTACGAGTCCTGCAGGAACTGGAACTTCTTACTAAAAGGCTTGCTGCGAGCCCTTTGGACGACCCCTGCAGCGACGGTGCTCCGAAGACTCACCCGTTCTGAATGGAACGTAGTTCGGCAAACTAACTCGATACCTCACAAAGATGCAGTGGCTTTGATGGTAGTACCTCCAGTCAACCAGAACCCAGAAACAAAGGAGAAGCCACAATCCTCCGCACAGTTGGACATCGCTGATATCATTCAAAGTGATTCAGACAGCTCAGAAAGCTCATTGCGGTGTCTCCCCCCTCTCTCTGTTCTCCATCCAACCATGAGTGATGATATAGGTTCTCCTGTTTTACCGATTGCGCAAGCTCCTCTCTATCACGGTCTATCCTTATTTCCTGCTCGACCACTGCGAGCAACACTGCATAAAGCACTGTGCAAGCTACTTGACGCGGAGCGTAAAGCACGGTCACGGTCACTTCCGGCCTCTGGTTCTTTCGAACACGAAGAGTCTCCTCCGCGAGTCCGGGGTGATGCCAAGGGAAGCCATGCGTTCCTGCTGTGTTCAAACCAGCAAACTGCCAAACGGGCGGATGTTGTGCCTCTGGCAATAGCTCTCTGGAGATTGCGGATGTGGGAGGGGCAAGCTTACGGTTCCGCTGATGAGACGAGTCACTGGGAGATCAGCGCAGGGTGGAGGTTATCCTGGGCAGAACAGATGTACTGAACAATCATACAGAGTGTCGTATAATACTCAGTTATGACATTTAATTACAAGCAATATTAATCAGGATGCCCACTTGCGGGGAGAGGGTGTTGTGATTTTGCTTAAATCTACACATCTACTCGATAGCCATTGCGGTCGGTTCCACGATCTTCTTCACTGGCCCTGACAGTACCTCACGACCTTCCCAGAACTTAGGGAGTTTGTCGCCGGGAACAAAGAGCCGCTCGACACCCTCCTCTGTGATCACGCACATGCGGATGACACCTCCTGATGAGCCATCTCTTGCCATCGCAAGCGCGAGGGCTATGCGAAACAATTAGATAAAAAGCAGAAAAGTGATGATGGTGGTCAAGCACGCACTATTTTTCACGAATTCAATAGTCTCATCCTGTCCCCACCCATCTTGGTATGTGGCATCACAGTAACCGTATACATAAGTTGAGCCAGAGCCTAAAAACATGATACAACTGACTTAGTGTCGAATATGAAACATGCAAGACGTACCTCCAATGGCCCACGGCTGGCGGAAAAGCCCTCCGCCTAGAGGAATGTTGTATACACTTGGACCGACCTCCTTGTCCCATCCAGCAACGATAATACCCGCGCTGAGAGCATCCTTATTATCATAGCAAATATCTTGGAACATACCCGCGGCTGACGAAACTGGAGGGTGGGCGCCGTGGATTTGTCTAGTAGTACAGAGTTAAAGTAAATTTATGACTGTTGAGAGATGAAGACGTACGTATATAGCTGCAGGTAGTTGTGTACTATATCTGCAACTGCTTGCGTATCAGCTGCAGATCCTGAGCGACAGCAGTATATCCGATCGTGGACATGCGTGAGCTTGTCTGTTACACGGTTGGCCTTGGGTTTGTAGAGATGAGGAAATGAACAATGAGTGAGTAATAGTGCGCACGATGTAGCTTCCAGTCGTTGTACGACTGTCGGCGCCGATGACGACGCCCTTGTCAAACTGAACTGCCATGATAGAGGTCTGCCAACGGCGTGCATTAACAACAATAAAATTATGATATGGATGTTCATACCCCAAGATTGACCTCTCCGCTCTTGAGCCTGTTCATGTCGATGCGATCCATGCTGCTGTCGGCGTCGTCGTGTGTTATGAAGAAGTGTAATGACAATCTTGAGTTGTGGCTGAGTAGTCAAGTAGCGCTGACGCGTCTGGACGCGTGTTCCCTACTTACTTGTTTCTGATTTCCATTCATCAAACCTGTAACTTTTGTTATAGTCACAATGGCTTCTCAGAAATTGGCTACATTATACAACGAGCTACAGCGTGCATTTGATGCGCGACCGTCAGATCTGAAGAAATGCGGGACGCTGCTAGCTCAGCTAAAGGTGTGGCCAAGTTGATCTAAAGCTTTGTGCATGCACGACTGACTTTATACCAGGTTGGCTTGATAGAAGCAGGTCTATTGATCCCCCAAGGAGAAACAAATCTCCATGACCTGGTCGTTGCTCGTACGTCAGAACGGTCTGTGATATGCTATGTGATGACAATGGGCCAGGTGACATCCTCGAAATCGGGGTCTTCTGGAGTATAAGAGCGAAAGACGTCCCTTCGTTCGATAGATATTTCTCCCAGCTTCACACTTTCTACACGGACTTCAGGTATGCATAAATCTTTTACTCAGGCTACTTTTTCCTTACAGGCATCAGATCAAGCCTCCCTCCATCGAAGCGTGAATTCGCAGTCCGGGGTTTGAACCTTATTCGTCTGCTCACACAAAACCGCATTGCTGATTTCCACACCACCCTTGAATCACTTCCACTTCCTGCTGATGAGATCAACACAAATCCATACATAAGACATCCAGTGAATCTCGAGCGCTGGCTCATGGAGGGCAGCTACAGCAAAGTGTGGAATGCCCGTGAGGAGGCACCCGCTGAGGAGTACAAATTCTTTGTTGACAGTCTCATGGGCACCATTCGGTGAGTTGTTCCTTGCCGGTCTGATCAAGGTCACTGAGGGTTATTGCTAGAAATGAGATTGCCAGTTGCGAGGAGTCGGCATACGATAGCCTCCCTCTGAAGGACGCTGCAACTCTACTATTTTTCCCCTCACAGTCTGGGTTATTGGTGTTCGCCCAACAGGTAGACACCTTAAGGTCCCCAGAAGCCTCCCTTGCTGATCTTGTTTACAGCGTGGTTGGCAGGTAGATCTAACGGCTGGCATAATAACTTTTGCAAAGAAGAATGATGAACAAGTAGAGATTCCAACGCAGAAGCTCATTGCAGCAAACCTGGCGTATGCTCGCGAGCTAGAGCAAATTGTATAGACACCACTTAATGTTTGGCTCTTGCACACAAACCTTCCGGGCGAGCTGAGGAACAATAATGTCAAGCGTGCTATTTTTCCGAATTACTCGAAGGTCTCTAGTGATTCCTTGGCCTTCCTCTTTGCCTCTTCCAAGAGATCTGTTGGTACAGGTAAATGAAGGTCGTTTGACTCAACACCAACCCAAGTCATCTCTAGCTCAAATTCCTTCTCTTTGTTGTCGTCGTGAACGAGGTATATTCTGCGGTGAAGTATTTAGGCGAAAACACGAACACAGGTGACACATAGCGTACATTCTTGCAGCCTCCATTACGGCTTCACGCATCGATAATTCCGATAATTTAAGCTTCTCCAACTCGGTTTTGGCCAACTGACGACCTTTGCCGACTGCGGCACCATGATATCCCTGGCATATCATCAGTATCGAGATGATTTGGCTTCCAATGCACTCACCAGGCAGACACCACTAGGCTCAACGATATACAGTGAAGGACCACTCTTGTCGACGCCACCAAAGATTGTACTGACGCCGAACGGGCGGACAGACGAGTACAACGTGTAGGTTTGGGCATTCCAACTTACAGAATCTGATAGGGCCTGGTGATAGTGGGTGAGTATGACATACTGATGTTCCAGCGTAAACTGATCACCTTCACAGTTAAAGGCTCCCTCCATTGTTTTCGAGTCTGAGCCCCGGAGTCGCGGGCTAGCTGTGATATTTTCCTGCTATCGGCGAGAAGGCCGGCAGATGCCTTAAGGACATCGTAAATAAGCCAAATGAGAATTGTAACGTGATACTCACCATGCCTATATGTCTGTCTACTGTTTGAATGCGTCGGTTAGCTCCTGGGACAAGGAGCTTGGAGTGTATGAGCTTCTCCACCGCAAGGACAACACCATCCTTAACGCGTAGCCCAATCGCAGTGCTGATTTAAAGGAGCAGAGCATGAGCAACAATTAAAGTGCTGAAAGAAAGCTTTGATACCCTGAGTTCTCTACCGCCTTGTTGGCGTATTCGACCTGGGATGATAAGATTGAGAATATCGCACTGTTAAACGAGTTCAATGATTTCACCTGAAATATACGGCCATCTGGTGAATATGTGCTAGCTGAGAGATCGTAGCCTGTCCCGATGGAAGTCATGGTAGTAAGTATGCAAGTGAGCTGTCCTCGTACGCGCAAGCTCAAGCGCGTCAGCCCGTGGGAAATTATAACCGAACCGGGTCAGGCGCGTTTCTGAGCCGGTTCGACTTCACTCCCTCTTCACCATATTAACTATGACCCAAGATGATTGGAGCACAATGCTTGAAGGACATCCAATATTTACGCTCCCAAAAGGCTATGGAGGACCGACAGGACAGTCAGAGGAGTCTCTAGAACTTTCAACGAATACACTGAAGAAATCTATGCTTGAGGGGCCAATGGAAGATGGGCTCCCCCTTTCAGGACGCCGCCAGATCATGGTCCTCAAGGACTCTGATCTAATCGTAGCTGCTGGTTGCGAACTGAGGATAACTTCTCTTTCGGACTCTAAACTTGGGAAGAGCACGAACAAGTCGTTCAAGGTACGTGCCAATTCTGACAGTCCTCGTCTTGGCTTACCGCCAGAGAAGATCTTGAACACCCCAAATATTCAATTTGGGATCCACCAACTCGCACTTAATCCGAGCGGGAAGCTTATAGCTGTGGCAGGAGCATACCAGGTTGCAGTTGTGGTCCTCCCTCGCGCTGGGTATTCCAAGCTTGTGCCTTCTTCTGTGGACTGCAAGTAAGGAAACGATTTTTGTAAAATATCAAAGTCTAATCAGGCTTGCAAAGGTCAATACAAGTAGGATCTTTCTACCATCATTCGCATTCGTCTGCCCCCATAGCCAAGATTGAATGGCACCCATGGGGCGAAGCAGGATCCACTCTTATGGTCATGACTGTCGACGGGAAACTAAGGTTGAGTTTACAACTATAAATTCAGCATAATCACCAATCTTTTTCAGAGAGTATGACATTTCGGTTGATACTGAAGAGCCCCAACAAGTTTTGTCCTTTGTTCCCGAGAAGAAGACCTCAAAGTCATATCTGGCCGAAGATCCAGCCGAGCGCGAGGTCGCATCATTCACTTTAGGAAAGGGAAAAGCAGATTGGGGCCCGCTCACCGTCTATGCCGTTATGAGGTCAGGAGACATCTATGCTATATGCCCCTACATGCCCCAGAATGCGTAAGTTTTATCATTCCTTGTGTGTCACTACTTAATCGATTACAAGATCTGTACCATCGTCTTACGTCCACGCACTCGAGTGTTTCATCTCCGCCAAACAGGAGTTTCTATCTCAGGGAACTTCTAGTGGAACATCAGCCCTTTCGACGCTCTACGATTACCAACGGAAATATGTCACAGCCCTGCTGAAGCAACTTCCACCGGGGACCGTGTACCCGGCAATCTCTCGCTCTTTCTCTATGCACCCTCCCATGACCATCAAAAGCCAACCGATGCGTCAGGGGCCTTTCCTTCTCCAACCTTCGCCTCGTTCATTGGAAGACAGTGAAGGCGGTGATGCAACGGACATCGCGTATCTTGCTTTCATCCGTGATGACGACGACGAATATGCAGGCGAGACTGAGCGTCTTGGAATTGTCATTGTCACACATCAAGACGGTAAAGTTGATGTGTGTCTAGACGTAGAGAAGGTTGAAGCACGATGGGAGAGCAAACAGGTTTGTTCTCGAATTCGTTGTATTATTGCTGCTTATGAACGCGTCTCCAGGATAAATCTCAGGACTTGCCTATGCTAGCAGTCTACGAGTGCATAGACTTGGGTTTGATTTCGATGCTAAAACAGACGTCCCCTTTGTCATCAGGCACAGCCATTCTAGACCTCCTACAAGCAAACCACCCTGTCTTATTGATGGATCCGATACATGACGATACTGTCTACGTCTACCATGCTTTTGGCGTGCATGTTCTTGATTTTGGAGACCTGCTGCAATGTCTCACTAATGGACTCCGCGCAGACGACGACGACGGTGTTGCGTTGAATCAAGCATTGCAAAAGTCGGCAGGCACGCATGTCGTGCCCTTGCTGAATACCTATTCAGTGGACCGAAGGTATTTGGATGAATGAGCTTTTATGATCTCAATGATTCACCAGTCAATAGATGTTCGAATCCGATTGTTGCTATATCCGTGCCAAACGACGTCTATCTCTCATACAGTATTCTAATCCTTACATCTGTCTTCCGTTTCACATCCTTCCCCCTCAACCTTCGCACCGATCTTTCTCTCTCTCGGACAGCTCCTGATCTTATTGACAAAAATAAAACTTCTGGAACAGAGGATTTTCTTGCGCCCATCGAAGGGCCATCGGCTTACATCTCGCTTTTAGGCACGGAGCCCTTTGTGCCACCTCCATCGCTTTCGCGCCCCTCTGGACTGCCTAGCAATCCTCGCATCGCAGTCGGGACCCCAAACACCAAAACAGAATTCGTGCTCACCCCTGAAGCATTGCGATATCTAGGTTCAACAATTGAAGGCTTGACGTCACAGATTCACGAAATCATTCTCGCATACAAAGCCACAGAAGTACGAGCCGAACTGCAGGCGAAGGAATTTGAGCGACAGCAACAGAAGTGTAGCGCGATGCTTAATCTTATTGAACAGCTGGACGCCTCGCGGAATAACGAAGTCACAGAGCGCCTTGAGAGAATACGGGAAGCGTATCGGGCGCTAGCATCAAGGCTGGACCATAGACTGCAGACACTTATGCAGCAAGCATCGCCGAAGCTTAGTGAATATGAGACGAAGTGGTTTGAGGAATTAAGGAGGATGAAAGCGGAGATCGCTGGGGCGGGTAGGTACGACGAGCAATCGCTCGCTGCGCGGACATCACTGGTAATCATTTATTTTCACTGTGGGTTTGAATCTTAGTTGACTTTCGTGTAGCTCAAACGCGAGTACGACCGAATGTTGCCCGGCTTGAATGACATGGCTGCGAAGGAGGCAGAGCGCAAGAAACATATGGGTGAGAGTGGACTGGGATTATCCCAGGCTTTCCAGTTTGGAGAGCGATCGAACCAGGAGTATGCATCTCGAGTTGAACTAGCGGCTTTCAAACTAACTTGATTATTATTATAGGCGCACCAAGATAGCTGAGTTGGAGGAAGAGATTGTGAAAATGGCGTCGAAATTGGAACTTTCGCTGGCTCGCCCGCCATCGCTGCGGGAAAACCCCCAGAACGACTAGCTTAGTACTTGAACATCTTTGATCTGTCATTTTTTTGTCTGCTTATATGTAGATATGATCACTGTAGGGGTTATGATTTCGATTCACAACTGCTCAGTACTTTGAAGTTCCAATTCTTTGTCACAATAGTAGGACATGCGGTATTATAATCATATCGCATGCCTCTTGCTCCTTTCGGTCGACTGCACCAGTCCCACACAGCCGTAGGGCTAGAATCTCATTCAGGCTAAGTTATGGTGTTAGAATGAGAATCTACAGCTATAGTCATCCACTGGCCAATGATGCATTTTTGGTGCTAAGCCCAGCACTTTATTGCAATGTATCCCAGCCGATCATACTACATGTCAATAGCTTGAAAAAAAAAGGTCTGTCTTTGGTACGTGACCTGGTTCTTCAAACAAAGGAACAGTCAATATCATTGGGTGGAAATTGGGCTCAAACCATGGAGACACATTCTTGTGACAATCCTGTTGACTTGATGCAATAGACGAGAGCAGCGAATAAGTCATCTGTTCTTGAGGTATGTCACCGAACAAACTTGCCAGCAGCACCTTAGCCATGGATATATCTACAAGAGTGTCACTTGACAGGCAACTGTCGGAACTACACAAGACCAAACATCGAAGCAGCGACCAAATTGGCACCCGGAACTCTACACAACGCTGTATCTCCCCGCGACTGCAGTGGGATTCCGCATTTCTGCTTGCAGTGCTGCAGCAGATGCTTCGATGAGTAAACGTTTGATCTCTCGCACAGCTTGTTCCACCTAAATAGAGTCAGTTTAGTTGGGTAACGCGCATTGAAACGTGCTCACCCTGTATTCCTCGTTGGACTCGATCAGGAGATGGAGTTTGGGTGGTCCTTCCGGAGGAGGCTCTTTCCCAGATTCGTAATAAATACCTGTTACAATCAGGTCAGAAATCCAGGTACTGAACAATGAAGTTTCTGGACAAACCTTTGTTGGTAACTGATGCGCCTGTCATGTCAATAAGCTGACGAAGGGAAAATGTGAGTATGTCGCCGAAAACTACACACAGAGCTGGAAACAACAAACCTGAACCATGGTCTCCTTGTTAGTAACCCTCCATCTGGCCTTTTGTGGGTAATCATTGATGGGTATGATCGCGTGGAAGTCTGTAGAGTCGGGGTTTGCTTTCCTGAGACCACTTTCGTCCGCTTGGATCTGAGACTGCAAGACCAGCCTCGTCGCCTTCATCTGCGCGTTCAGCTTTGCCATAACACTGAGGGCTTGCTTGTGCGCGGCTGTGTCTTTTCCTGCACGCGCAGCAGCGTCCTGAGCAGCCTTAAGTGACGCCTGGAGCTTCTCTTCTTCCTTTGCATGTGCGAGTCGCCTAGCGGCTGCAGCTGCTCCAGCCACTCCAAGTAAGCCCTTCGAAGAATCGGGAGCGGGGCCGCGTTTGATTTCGACTTTGAAGTTTCCGAATGTCATATCATCGCCAGCAGTGGTAGGAGTCTTGACGGCGGCTTCATCCACCTTCTCTTCTTCAGGTTCACCGTAGGCTTTCCGCTCTGCCCGATCTTTAGCCTCACGCTCCTTATCGAGCCTATCAAGACCTTTTCCGCCAAATCCTGAGCCTGCGACTTGCGCCTTGCCAGACTTAACCTTTTCCAAGAAGCCTGGCGACGTGATAAGCATAGACCAGAAACACAATCAAGCGAAACAAACCGTTGGCCAGTTCCTCAAGCTCAGTTGGAACAGCTGCATTACTTGCCTTGAGCGCACGATAGATATCAACAGAGTACCTTTCTTGTTCAGGAGTTATGAATGTAACACATGTGCCTTTATTGCCTGCTCTCCCAGTACGACCAGCACGGTGAACATAGTCTTCCATATGATTAGGTGCGTCGAAGTTGATGACAAGTTTAAGCTGCTTGACGTCCAAACCACGGGCAGCAACAGAAGTGGCAATGACGATGGGAACAACTCCAGATTTGAAGTCGGCAATGGTAGAGTCACGATCAACCTGATCCTTGCCTCCATGCAGTGACATGCACAAGTATCCTTTACGCATAAGGTCGCGGAGCAGGTTGTCAGCAGCTTCCTGTCTGTCGACAAAGATGAGAGTACGGCACTCAGGGTCTTCGTTGTACATCTGCCCCAGGATATCCAAGAGTCGATTGAACTTGGACTCCTCAGGACGCACTTCGACAATCTGCTCGATCTCCGCAGCGACTACAGAACGTCCACCAACAGTGAGTTCAAGAGGTTTCTGTAGAATTTTCCTTGCGAGAGAGTCCATTTGTTTTGGGAACGTCGCAGAGAAAAGCACTGTTTGGCGGTCAGGTCGAATGTTGTTGATGATCTTCATGACTTGAGGTTCGAAGCCCATGTCAAACATCCGATCAGCTTCGTCAAGAACCACATAAGTGACACGCTTAAGGTTTGTCACCCGGCCAGAATTGGCGGTGAGGAGGTCAATCATGCGACCAGGTGTGCATACGATGATCTCTGCGCCCTTCTTCAGCTCAGCAATCTGGTCTTTGATCGGGGAACCACCATATGCGCACACAGCCTAATCATGCGGAATAAGATATCATGAACAGATCAAGGATACGAGAAACATACACGAAGGTTCATCACCCGTAAGAATGGCTTGCATTCTCGATGGATTTGCACCGCCAACTCGCGGGTAGGAGTCATGACAATGGCAAGAGGGCCTTCCATCTGTTCCAGGGGCCGCTGATCCTTTATATGACGGAATAAAGGGAGGAGAAATGCTATAGTCTTCCCCGAACCTGTCTTCGCCACACCAATGACATCGCGACCAGACATGATTGCGGGAATAGCTTGAGCTTGAATGGCGGTTGGTGCAATATAATTTAAGCGTTTGATGACGTCTAAACTACAGAAGGCGTCAACCAAGGACTGAAAATGGGAGTAGTTGATACTTACCAGCTGGCTGGAAGACCGAAATGACTCCACTTCGTAACTGGCCGCGGACAGTCGATGCCACGGATTTTGATGCCGTCAAGTTCTAGTCGCAAGAGATCAGCTTCCTCGTCTGTCATAGCAGCAATATCTGGAGGAGGAACATAAAATTCCTTCCGAAAGGGCTCATATTTGACACGAGAATGGTCGACAGCGGCAATATCTTTCTTCTTTGCCTTCTTTGCCGCAAGAGCGAGGATGTCTTCAGGATTAAGATCAGTCGTATCAAGCTCGTCTTCCACAACAACGGCCTCCACGACTTCATCCTCGCCATCATCGCCCATACGTTCGGCGAGAGGTTTAGAAGATATGCCTTTGCCGCCGTTCATCTTCTTCAAGTCTTCCTCGTCGACTTTCTTTACTTCAACTGACACATTCGACATGAAGGCATCGAGGGGGTCGACCGCGTCCTCGTCCTCTTCCATAGCGTCTGCAGCCTTACTTTTGATCGCTTGGTCCATCCTATTCGCTTCTTCGTCATCGTCGTCAACTTCCAGATCGCCAACACTAGCTTCTCCATCCGCCATTGTCATGTCGACAGCAGGCATTTCGCCAAGGGTCTCGAGCTTCCGCTGCTTGGTCTCATCTGAATCGTCCATGGCAGCAGCACCCTTTGATACTTTAAGAACTTCAGGTTTAAGGGGAAGACCTTTGAGTCCAAGACCTGTCAGGGCTGCACGGTTTAGAGAAGTCCCAGGTTTGGCAGGCGTCGTGGTCGGGGCAGGAACTAGTAAGGCGTGGATCAAGTGGTGTGAAATCATGAAGTGCAAGAAAAATTAAAAATGTGCTCACCTGGTGCAGATTTGCCTGCAAGAGCCATGGCTTTGACTTTAGCCTCGTCAAGAGCTTTCTTAGCTTCGCGGTCCTTCTTCCAAGCCTCCAGCTTTGCCCTCTTCGCCTTGAGTTTCTCATCCTCAGGTGGGGGAGTTTGCGTGGCACCTACAGCTGCTTGAGGTTTTAGAGGAGGGGAAAGCGGACGTCTATCCCGGTCTTTGCGTTCTGTTGAACGGGAGCGCCGACGGTCATCTCTTCTGTCATCTCTGTAACTGTCGCGGCGTCTGTCGTCTCTGTGTCTATCATCACGATACCTGTCGTCGCGATAGCGGTCTTTATCACGTTCCCTATCCCTGTCTCTTGGACGATCACGTTCTCTATTATCACGCTCGTCGTCGTATCTCCTGCTAGGTCTTTGGATATTCCGCCTGGTCGGCGAAGGAGACCGAGGTGAACGATGAGATTGTCTTACCCTTTTGTTTGACGTGTCCGGGGAATATGATCTATCCCTGCGAACCATGCTTGTATACAACGACTTGGTGGTGGCGGTCTTGAAGCAAGCGTTGTTTGGTCTTGTTAGACATGGAAGGTCCTGACTAAGAAGTCAGCTGCCAAGACGATTATCTTGCTGTAGTAGCTGTGGCACGGCCACTTGCAAGGCTCAATTCATGGCTAACAACGTATTGGACCCTTCAGCGCTTGTCGGGCTTCTTATTAACTTGCTACCACCGACGAGCAAGACCTTGACGTCTCCTCATGATGGTTTAGCAGCCCTTGTCCACACAGCCTTTTCTGCACTTTCGTTTCGTTTAATTGCAACAGATGACACATCTTCCGCAAAGGAGCACCCTAACAACGTACTCCCTGATGATTGGAACACAAAAGGACTGGTAGATCGTACCTTCCGTTACAGACATGACCAAAGTGGTCTTGAGTTTGTTGTGAAGGTCATCAAGCTCGGTCAGCGTACATTGATCAGTGCAATTGCTGTTGAAGTGCGTCAGCTTCTATGGATTTAAACAGTTATATTTTTAATTAAGAATTTTAGAGTGACAAGTCTGTGTCTCTGGATGTTGCGACAAATGACTTTGTCTCGCCGTCGTTTTACCCCTATGACGCAGCCAAGTCGGATGCCCCCCCGCTGGTCCACGGCTTCATTTCATCCAACCGTGTCACGGATTTCATATCTCAACTGAAGCTCAAAATAATACAGAAACTTATTCCGGGACTGCGCAAAGAAGGCTATATCGAAGAAACTGACGATTCATCCAGCAATGCTGGACCCGCTCCCCGCGCGGAGAATCCCCCTCCTGCTCGTCCACGACGACCAGACTCGCCACCTTATTCAGATGAACCATACCATTTACCCCCCGGTTTGCGACCTCGCAATCCACTAGAGATCGGTCGTCGAGACCTTGATCCTTTCGGTGGTATCAACCCTTTCCAGCCTCCTTCATTGTTCCCCGGCAGTGGAGGAGACGGGATGTTTGTTGGTCCAGATCACCCAATATTTGGTACGAGGGGTAACCGACGGGAGATGCGAGGACCATGGGGTGGAGACGGCTATCTCCCTCCAATGGGAGCCCCACCGGGCGCTCGTTTTGATCCAATTGGACCAAATCCTGGCCCCTTCAACCCAAGTTTCAACGGGAGACCCCGGCGTGGACCTCCAGGAAGCGGAGATCCTGATAATGATGAGTTTATGCCCCCTGGAGCCGTGAGTTGTACACTGCAATAAAACCATTGCAGATGCTTACCTTGAGACAGGGAGATATGTTTATGTGAGAACGATGTGAATTGTGTATGACTGAGGAGTTGTAACAACGTTCAAGAGCAATAACTACGATTACGAGAATAAGCTGTTTTGTACACTCTTAGCTAGCCGCTAGTACGACGTTGTAGCTCGCTGTGTATTACTGCGCGCTGGTGTGCCAAAAACGGCAACCTGCTGCATTAAGCGGGCTATAAAGCCGGTCGCTCATAATAGCAGTAATAAGTATTACCCTCACTAGCACACCATGCCCCCCCTTCGCGCACACAGCCCTCAATCCCCTACATCTCCAATGCGTCCCAAGAAGACCGTAGTGCTTCCAGGCTTTCGCGCACCTCCAAAGCCCAAGCCCAAGCCCATCACCCAAATGACTGTGCGAGAGCTTCATGACCAGCACGATCAGAATGCAAAACTGTTGAACTCGTCGTACGTGGATTTTTATCCCCCAGGTAATTCGCGATGATGGTGGCCTCCATGGCTCCAATATTAACCTCGTGCACATCTGCTTTTAGATCAGCCTGCACATCTGCCCTCGGACAACGCCTTTCGGCCGAGCAAGCAGCCATCGAATCTCGTCTGCTCGAACTCGAGGGCGTCGAAGAAATTCGCAATGGACTTAAGAAGACCAATATCAATGCCGACGAGATCATGATTGTCGACCAACCGCGTATGCCTCGTGTAATCGATGCCAAGCATAGGGCACTGTCCCGCTACGTAAGTATATGTAGTTGTATCGTCATTTCGATCGCTCATAAGTCCTTGGGACACCCCAGGCACCCATCGCGCCCAATGGTGCTCAACAAGTCGGTTCCCTGAGTTTACAGGAAGCTGTAGAACTGGAGCAACGCGCCCATCTCCAAGACGCAGCGAGACAACAACGATTGGATGAACGTAAGAGGCGCATAGGGCTTCCAACCAGAGGGGAAGTCCTTTCCAGAGCAGAAATGGATGCACGGATGTGGGCCTTCGTGTGAGCACCTTCTTACTCATCAATCATATTACTAGCTCTAAATAAAATGAATAGCAACTACAAGCCGACGGACTCTGACCTCGAAGACGATATGGATGAGGACGATGAAGACGATGAAGACCCGTCAACATGGTTTGAAGACGACCAGGATGACGGTGTCAAAGGCCAAGACATTATCGAACCGGACTACGAAGAACTCTCTAGTGTTATCCGGGTTGATGAGAGCAGAGCGCGTTACAGCACCTTCTTCGAACCCAGGGATGGTGATTGACATGCATTGCATAATATGTAATACCATATAATATGTGAGATGTGCACTATTTTACTTGTAGTCGTATTATGTGACGTCAGAGAAAGTGCGGATGAGTGTGCATAGTGTTCGATCAACCAGACAGCAGAATTGGGATACCCTATGCGACTTTCCTCTACCGCGCGTGAATGGGGCAGCTCCTACCTCTCTTCAGCCACGAGGACAAACAAGCTAGATCGAGCATTGATCAGCATGGATGTTGCTTACTGAAGGTAAGTGGTCACGAACCATTGTGGAAACTACAGAAGCAGCTGAGCCTCGCTACAACTGCGCCTGCATTCATAACGTCAGATAGTTGACCCTTGTGAGATATAAATCCTGCATACCCTCTGTAAACTCCTCTAGGCAAATGACACCTATGGAACCATAACTAATCGCATCATGATCGCACGAGAGCAATAAAACAAAACTTACATTCGACACCCAAAAGTGCAGCTCTCACCAGGTAACTTATACACCAGATATTTAGCAGCTTGAGGCGTTGTTCCAGCGTCCCCTTCTAAACAAATCTTCACGTGAGCTTCTTGTTCTGCCGGTAGTCCGAGATCTGCAAGGCTAGTGCTGCACACAGGGCACCTGGGATCCATCGTCATCAATGAGTTATGGTGCAAATAAGGACCCTGACTTACTCTGCAAGGTCGCTTAGTTGCGAACTAGACTCCTGCCTGTGGAGCTGTCCAGGGGTCATGAGCCTTCTTTGATCGACCACGATTCTTTCCATAGCGGACGAGGTGGAGCCTGATAATCTAGTGGGGAGACTGGCATTAATCTCATCGTTACACCCT
Organism: Suillus occidentalis; assembly: GCA_016628085.1. NCBI lineage: Eukaryota > Fungi > Basidiomycota > Agaricomycetes > Boletales > Suillaceae > Suillus > Suillus occidentalis. Next base: position 63,678 of record JABBWB010000014.1, read on the forward strand.
TGACAGACACGCTGAGTTGAAGAAGATGCTGCGGATTCCGGGAACACAGGGTCACGAACAATGACAGACGGATCGAGGAGGGCTCGATGAGAAGAGCAACGGTCACAAAAAATCCTACCACACTTGCGACAATGCTGGCAAAAGGTCAGACGACGAGAAGAATAAGTGGGGGCAGCGGGTAATCTTACATGCTGGGAAGGATCAAAAATCAATCAATCATGGGAAAGACCCGTCGTAGGACTTACTCTTCTTAAAAGAAATCCGAACCGCCGCCGACAATCATTACAATTGGAAACCATATCGTCTCTTTCCCATTGTGCATGGACTTGGTAAGGCGTCGGGACAGTCCACCTGGGACTTAAAACTTTCTGAGGTGCTTCATGGGTGGGCACGCGGAAATCAGGTGCTTGAGAGAGGTGAGGAGTCAAATCCGTAGGTGGCCGAGAAACGGAAGGACGGGGAAGGTATTCTGCAGAAGATGGGCGGACAGATGTGCCTGGAGGCGTATAGCCAGGATAGCGGAACTCCTCCTCCTCTTCGTCATCATCATCTTCTAAATATGCATCATCTGGACCCGAGATGAGCAATCTTTGATTACCAGCTGCGAGTCGGCGACGCTCGAGCTCTCTGCTGTAGGCATTGAGCAGGACTTCAGCTTGAGTTTTTCGTTCCGTATCACCATCACCTTGGATAACATCTGATTAAATGATGCGTCAATGAGACTGCATTAAAAGGCTTACTAAGAATACCCTGTCGCAGTTCAGTTGTTGCACGCTCAAGTTTGGCAATGGCACGCCTTGCTTCGATAGCTGATAAAGTCTCCCCGCCGACGACAGCATCCCGCTGAGTTCCGACTAGATACCGGGCACGAGAGACATAGTCCTGCGCGGATGACAATCTTGTAGAAGTCATCGTTCCGAGTTCCTGTCCTTCGTCTTCTCCAAAATCGCTCTGGTCGTCCTCGGTGAATGGGACGAGAGAACCGTCAAGTGCAAGATGGTACATAGCACCATCCGGCTCCTGGAATGGTAGAGGCGGGATGTCAAGCCTACGACGCATTACGCGGACCCAGCGTCTGCGTCTCACCCACGTCGGAGCGCTTGCGGCCGCAGATACAGAAGTCACTGAGCTGCTGCTGCTGCTTGCACGGCTGTGGCTTCTGGAAGGAGTGCCTAAGCTAGCTGTCATGAGTCCACTCCCACTCAGTAAACGCTGAAGCTGGGGGAGCGGTTCTGCAGTCCAGGTTTCATCGGGTGAGGAAAAGTCTCGTGCATACTGCCAGGCTGCCTCCACATCAACACCAGGGTAATCTAATGTCCAATCAGACCTAATAGACGGGCTGGTAAGCAAGCTCATCGACAATCATCTGCTGATCCTCACAGCCAGAAGTGACTTCTTTCGGTGTCCTCAATAGATGACCTGTCCCTGGAGCTTGTGTCTGGTAATGTCCAAGGATCTTCGGTCAGTGGAAGCTGGACACTACTTACGCCAGGCAGCAACTAGTTTAGCGCCCGCGTCATTTGGGGAAGGCAGTTTCAACTCGAATAGTGCACGTCGACCCGGCCTACCAAGGCCATAGTGTGACCACTTTGGCTTCCCACCAGACACTGCTAACGTTTTCAGACGTACATCTAGGCGCTGGTTTTCGTAAAGGATTAAGGGGACGGTCGTGTGCACCGCGAGTGGGTTGTACGGAGCAGTTGTTCCGCGCCATCGCTCTGCTTCTGATTTTTGCAGGACCTGCGGGACTTTTAGTAATCGCCAACAATTAAAAAAGTGAACACACCTCGCAAATCCCTACCTCGAACACGGCAGCAGCAGCGTCATATGCAGTCTCACCCCAAATATTCCGGACAAGAGGATTTGCTTCTTGCTTTGTAAGTAGATATATCACGATAGGCGAGTGTCCCTTTGACGCCGCATTCACTGGCAAAGTGGTTTGAGAGAGTAAGGAAGAAGAAAAATTGAACGCATACTAAGAGGAGTCCATCCACCTTTGCTCCGAACGTCCACACTAGAAATACCTCCATGCTCGCACAACCACCTCACAATATCAAGATAGCCCTAAGATACAGTAAACGCAAGATTCTTCACAGAACACGTATCAGTAAGACGTACTTTGGAACAGGCGTTGTGGAGAGCTGTCCAGCCGTCAGCATCGCGAGCATTTACATCTGCTCTATCCGGTAGTAAATATGTGATGATTGGTAGGTGGCCATGAAGAGCGGCTTTGTGTAAAGCGGTCTTATGACTATGTCAGCTGTCTGTGCTGTGTGAAATAAAGGTCTTGACCTACTTCTCCTTCGCGGTCCTCTAGATCTGGAATTGCACCACAATCTTCTACCACTGAAACGACAGTAACTTGAGCACATATCAAGAGAAAAGGAAGTCATCACTCACGCCACTTGACAATGTCTAAGTAGCCTCGACTAGCTGCAGTGTGCAAGACAGTGAAGCCTGTTCGAGAGGACGCGTCATTTGATAGCGCAAAGGCCTCAAGTTTACCGCCTTGCGAAGCTGTCTGGAAGAGCTTTTTCAAAAGAAACAGGTCCCCAGAAGATGCAGCCGCAGACAAAGCTTCCAACTGAGCAGGAGATGGATGAGGTTGGGCCTGTACAGCTGGCGAAGATACTGGAGATGCAATTACATCTACTGGCACTATAGGAAGTGAGGTGGGTATATGTTCTTGCTCTGCTTCCGGATCCGCAGTGGGATTTGCCACTTCCTCTGAGGAAGGCGGCCCCCCTCCACCAGCGACAGCGGCAGTCTCCTCGGTGGTGGCAGGATAAACGAATTGCTCCTCTTCCGAGTCTGATTCAGGGTATGTGAATCCTCCTTCGTCACTCTGGTCAGAAGCATCACTGGCTGTTCGGGACAATTGTGTGTCAGACAAGCCAGACCTGACGACTGTCAGTATTTAAGGACGCGTTAAAAAGGCCAAAAAAAAGCGCACTCTTCGATAGTCCCCAAATGAGGCTTGCCCAGTTCTGGAGCAGACATGATGGATGGAACTAGTAACGCGTTTCTGCAGGTTTCTGCTAGCTTGATGATCAAGTTTCCGATGGGACTACTGTGGGAATCTAATTCCATCTTTGGGGTCAAGTGCGTGCTGCTACTGCAATAATGCTTGTGAATTGACAATCCACGTGAAATGCAAATTGGTGGTTTTGATTTCCAGCAAATCTGAAACGCGTTTTGGCCATTTAGAAATGAATGTTGAGTTGTCTTGATACATGTTGCATTTCCATCGTTATGTTCTTATCATGGCGTTTAATGACGCGAAGGACGGAGGAATATTGCATCCGCCGCTTTAAATGGGTCGGACTTAATATAATTATCAAGTCAAGATATGACTCTGCTGAAAGTCACAGCTTTTCGTACAATTCAACGCCGACTTTCTTCACATCCTCCCAACATCGTCACTCACCGTTTTATGTCTTCCAGCAGTGGCACTTTGGTTCAGACCGGCAATGCCGATCGCTCCAAGCTCATACCCTTCTCCTCACGACTTCGGGGTGGTCGTGCGCTGGCACAAGACGTGTGGTCAATCTACAAGTAACATCTATATCTTGTAATAAGTTGGTACAAGTTCATCAATTCTTTCTAGTGCAGCGAACCTCCCCGCAGACTGTATCAATCTCGGGCAAGGGTATATGAACTTTCCGCCTCCAAAATGGGTCACAGATGCCGCAGATGATGCCCTCAAATCCCTTTTGCCCAACCACTACTCGCACCCGAAGGGGCGCATTCGTTTGCGGAACGCTATCAAAAACTTTTATGAAAAGTCCTTCAACAGAGATCTCGACGTCGAGACTGAGATTCTCGTAACAAGTGGAGCAAACCAAGGTTCGTCTAGTTTAGTTCTGCAGATCAATCAGCTGTTTAGGCTTTTTATAGGACAGTATTCCGTTTTCACCGCCTTCCTTGAGCATGGAGACGAAGTGATCATGTTCGAGCCCTTCTTCGACCAATATCTACCATCTGTTACCTTCAACGGCGGAACGCCCGTCTACGTCCCACTTCATCCTCAAACGGATGCTGTGACACCCAATAATAGTAACTGGAAGATCGACTTTGATGAATTGCGGTATGTAGACTGATTTGCTGGATAAAAAACTCCATTTACCACCTCACAGCCGTGCTATCACTCCAAAAGCAAAAATGATCATCATCAATACCCCTCATAACCCCGTTGGTAAGGTCTTCACGAGAGAGGAGTTGGAAAAAATTGCTGTTCTCGCAGAAGAATTTAATCTTCTAGTGATGGCAGATGAAGTGGTATGTATCTCGTTCGTGTTGCTAGCAACGATTAATTGCCTTCTAGTACGACTGCCTCGTCTTCGACGGAAAGGAACATGTCCGCTTTGCAACGCTACCAGGCATGTGGGATCGCACGGTAACTGTGTTATCTGCTGGCAGTAAGTTAATAATTCAGCCGTGGACGTCCATCTCACGTTATAATGTCAGAGGCATTCGCTGCCACAGGCTGGCGTGTAGGCTGGCTAATTGGCCCGCCGTCAATCATCTGTCCCACCCTCGCCGCCTGCACCAGAATTGTGTTCTGTTCAAACTCTCCGCTACAGGAGGCTGCTGCTGCTGGACTCGAGCAAGCTGCGGAACGTGGTTTCTTCGAGAATCAGCTTAAGGAGTATCAGGAGAGACGTAATGTACTCCTCAGCGCGTTCGATAGGCTTGGTATGAAATACAGTCATCCTGAAGGAAGTTACTTTGTGCTTCTGGTACGTGCCGCTGGTTGCGCCGACGAGATAGCCAACTGACGCGTTCCATCTGCAGGATATTTCACGCGTCAAATTCCCTGAGGACTACCCCTTCCCGGAGTCAGTTCAAGGGCGAGGACGGGATTTTAAGTATGTATATCTATTTTTGCTCAGTTCGTTTTAACTAGCAGTGACTCAGGGCCTGTTGGTTTATCGCACTTGAAATTGGTGTATCATCTATCCCTGTCAGCGAGGTAAGTCAGTGTGCTTAAAGGTTAAACTATTATTCATGCAATCGCATAGTTCTATTGTGAGGAGCATTTCACCATCGGTGAGAACTTCGCGCGTTTCGCATTCTGCAAGGATGAGGAGACACTCAGGAAGGCTGGGGAGCGTTTGCAAGGTTTGGCGAAGTATCTTGTGTAGAGTCTGAACGTGTATGTAAATATTTATCGAAGTCCCTATGGAGATACACGCCTAGTATTGTTTTTACATATATAACTATAGAATGGATTCATCAAGTCTGTCCACAATGCGTGAGAGGACTCCATCTTGCGAGCCCGCTTCCATGTCATAATAAACCGGGTTGCTGACCAACCTTCGCGCAAGGAACGTGAAAGAGAGTGCTTGGACAGCATCCTGCTTGGTTCTGATGGATCCGTCTCCTCTCCTCTCCTTGTACCATTTTTCAAATACGGATGAATCCAACAGCTCCGATTCAAGCGGAAGTCCTTCATCCAGGAACTTGGAAAATGTGTCTCTAGCCTCCGCCTGGCAAAAGAGGAAGAAGTGGCCAGGGGCATCATGCCTCACAGCCCGACTCTGCATCTGGACTACGTCAACAAGACTGTAATCTCGCAGCTGCGGCCCAGAGCCATCTCTCTCAAGATGGATATACTGGGTGCCCATGACAACTACGGCTCCCGCCCGGACAGGCAGCATCCAGCAAGCATCGCGAGGCGCCAGGAGTACACGAACAACTCCTTCAGCAAATAACTCCAGAATAAGATTCCGATCTGCTTTTGAAACCCCGCTATGGAAGATCCCTACACCGCGTGTCACAAAATCAACCAATGCAGGGTCTTGCAACCGTGCTGAATAGTGTTCAACGTAAAGAGGAGGTACGAATTGGGGGAGAAATCCCCTCTCGGTCACCATGTTTAGGGCGCATTGTGTGATGAGCTCTTGCGCTACCGTCCGGCAATGACTGCGCGAAGGGACGAAGATGATGGCAGATTCACGGGATGGTACGCTTTGAATAGCCATGTACGCTGGTTTCGACATGGACTTGAACAGCGCAGCTGAATGCGGTATTGTGAAGGTTTGGTACACAATTGTAAGCGATTGATCTCGATCTGTGGGTCGAAAACTGTGGAGCGCCATGGAATCTACACCCAGCCATGAAGCGATATCCGTGGAGTCATTGAGAGAGGTCGACAAGCCGACGTATCGAGTGAGGTTATCTTGCATTGTGTGTCGTAGCAGGGATATACCAAGTTCATAGGTTGCATCGAGTTGCTCTAAATTATCGCACACTACAAGACATGGATTTGCGTGGGGGAGGATGCGCTGGTCAGCAGCCTCGAGCAGCCCCGACGGCGTAACGACGCGTATTGTGTTGGTCCGGCACGGAGAAAATAAACCTTTACCAGAAGACAACTCGACTGTCACGTCAAGTGCATTGGAAACAGCACGGAAGTCCAAGAGAGATTGGGCAGCTAGAGTTCGGTTTGGGACAACGAAAAGCACCAAGGACCTCTGACGGTGGAGTAGGGTTGTCCTTTAATAGACACTTTAGTACATTCGGATCACAAGTGTCTTTACTAACCATGTTGCTAGATGCCCCATGAGGGACTTGCCGCTACTAACGGGAGCGGATACCAACACGTTCATCGAAGTGTTGATAAGACTCCAAAACACTTGCGTTTGAATAGCATTGAAATCGTGGAATCGGGCTGAGTAGAGATCTTCAAGTACAGGAAGGCACAGTGAAGAACGGGGGAGAAATGGGAGATCTAAGCGAGGCGTATGACTATGAGAGGGAGTGGGCATAACCAATCCATCCAAAGACACATAGAGTTCATCTTCGGCACCCATCCATCTATCAGACACAAATCTGACGGTAAAATAAGGCGGAGGAATGTCGGCCGGTATCGAAACCACGAAATTCACATCAAGGGATCTTGTCGACTCCCGCAATAGAAGGTGCGCGAACTGCAGAATTTCGATGCCTTCATGATCTTCGACCCACAGCCAGAAAGGTTCTCCCGAGTCATGCACTTTGGTGTTCCAATCGAAGTCTCGAGTAACCGAAACTGCGATCTTGAGGACATTTGACCCCAACGGTCGAAGCGAGCTAGTCATCTTGACCGTAGGGAACTGCCGAGCTGCATTCCGGAGCGCTTGGCCATGCCGTTCGTTTAAACGAACAAGTTTACCCAACTCTACTGGAGTCATGGAAGCTAGTTCCCCGGGCGAGTACTCTTCTCTTGAATTCTCTAAGCCATATATAATCTCGGCCTTGAGATCAAATTGCCTGAGGGGTTCGTCGAATGGCCAAAGACGTTTCTCAATGGCTTTAGTGATACCCATGAAAACCGTGGCAACACTAGCCCACTTGCGGCTGATCGCTATATCCAACAAAGCTCGTGCAATACGTCCTCCGTTTTGCGCTGCATATGCTGCGTCCGAGACCAAGGCAAAATCTTCGACCGGAAGGCGAGAAATGTAGCTTTGAAGGAGGATACTGACTTTGCCTTGGCTTGTATCTGTACCTCCCTTAGTGCCGAATTTCTTAGTAATGTTCTGGAGCCTCGTGGAACCTTACTCACTCGCACGTCACATGGAACTTTCTTCATCAAAAGATCTAGTTCCTTCACCTCGGACTCTCTCACTTGGATTTGGTCGAACTTTCGCTGAATGTCAGCTGACATCAAGAACAAAAAAAAAAGACCACCCACCTCCGTACTCATACTGAGCATGGAAAGCGCATCAGCCTCGGTCATCTTGGGTTTGAACTCCTTGTTGAAAACCTCGATGGAGGCATATCGAATGTAATACCTCGCCGCTATCCTTCCGAGGTCCGTTATCGAAAATGCGCTAGTCTTTTCAGTAAGATTTATCATTCCCGCTCTGGCCAGTCTTCGAGCAGCTGCCATGACCAGAAAATTTCGCCTCTGGACTAGATGGGGATCTTCTGTCACAATATCTCGAGACATGCCTAAGTGAAGCGTTAGCTGCTATGATGGAACAGGGCTCCAAAAAACTGGCCATATAGAAAAGGATTCTTCCGCATGCGAACATATAGATATGTATATCCTAGCCATCGGACACCTTCGTCGGCATTTGTTACCGTACCAAGAGCAATCTCGGCGTTCAGTGCGTTTTCAATGCCTGAGATGAACCTGCTTTTTGTCAAGGAAAGGTCGGCATAAATACAATTATTCATCCTACCGAGATTCGATCGGGTTCTGGAGGATCGTTCAACACTTATTATTCGTCGTGACTGGATAAACGTACCTGTGACGTTATAGCATCAAGATAATGATTGAGCTTGTCCTCAGTAGTGCAGATATATCCTTCACCACTTGTCTCAAGACCAGGCCTGCCAGCACGGCCAAACACTTGCAATACATCCAAAACCGAGAGATCAACAAGAGATCCCTTTGCGCTGTCGTACAGTTGAGTGCCTTTGATTACAACTTGACTCATTCATGAGAAAGGAATGAAGGACACATCAACAATATCTCACCTGCATGAGCAGGTAAGTTGACTCCCCATGCGAGGGTCGCTGTACAACAGAGAACCTTTGATATATTAGCTTCCACCTGGGTCATTTCAGCATCAATGCCACTGACCTTGATAGCTCGAGCCTCGAACATCCGCTCCATCATATTTCGATCGGATCGCAACATACCCGCATGATGAATACCAAACCCAAGATCAAACAGTTGCTTCATCTCCTTATTCCTAGAATCTCCTATATTCCTTCGAAAAAATGACCATTGAGGATGCTCCTCGCAGTTATAATCCTCCAATGTGCCATCTATTGTCGCTGCATCCTTCAAAGCTTGCGCCGCTTTCACTGTTTCCTTCCGCGCATGAACGAACACCATTACTTGGTGTCCCTGTCGTACTAGTTCGGAGACTTTCTCGTACGTGATGCGGTCAAGGTTTGTTTTAGACCGCGCGCTTCCAGGCTTTCCTCGAACTCCAATGAAGTGCTGCTCCAAAGGTATCGGTCGGAAGGAAGAGTCAAAGAAAAAGAGTCCTTTATATCGGGACACGCTGATCATGAGATAAGTCTGATGAATCTGAAGAATAATGCAGGAAAACAAACCTCAAAAATTCTGCGACATCCAGATAGTTTGGCAACGTTGCACTGAGCCCCACTATTCTAATGACAGACTGACTTGATTCAACCTACAAATGAGTTGGCCATAAATTCACCTATGAGAGAACGAACATGTACCTGTCGTAACGTGCGCGCCACGATGGTTTCGATCACGGCCCCACGTTCTTCATTTAAAAGATGCACTTCGTCAATGATCAAAAGTTTCAACTTCTACATGCAAAAGACAGGTATGCGGGTGGAAGAACGGGAGCCGATGTGGAGACGTACAGAAGCTAACTCTCCTTCGCCAGTGGGCTTTCGAGTCACGACGTCCCATTTTTCAGGTGTGGTAACTATGACTTGGGTTTCGGCGACTTCAGATTTTGTCAGTTGCATGTCGCCTACACAAGACATTAACAGGTGGTGCATGTATCAGAGAGAACTCCCATTCCTGTCAATTCCTTGACCTGTATAGAAAGCCACTTTAGTCTTTTCCCCAGCTTTCGAACGATCTCAGAAGCCAGAGCTTTCATAGGTGCACTATGTTTTCAAAAGTCAGGATGCCTTATTATAGATAAAACGTTATTGGAAGCTCACACATAGATAATTTGAAAGGCGTTGCGATCTATCGAAGCATGCAGAGGTGACAACGAACTGATAGGTGATCGGTGCTGGTTGAGAACCCGAAGGATTGTCAACATTGCTACATCGGTTTTACCCTGTAATGTGTCCCATAAGCTATAGTTCAAGGACGATACCTAGAATGAGCTAACAGCACCAGTAGGAGCTGTCACAATCGCCGTTAAGGTGCTTATGACCCCACGCATAAGTGGAAAACGCACCACAAACCAGGATATTCTCATTTGATTCATAAGCGGTGGGATAGACAATAGACTGTATGCGATTTAGGGAAGAATATCCCTGAAAGAAAGGGTTTGACAAAATGGAGAGGAAAAGGTGGGCTGCATACAGGGAATGAGCCTCGGGCTAATTCATCGAGTTCGTTGACGAGAATGAGCTTTTCAGAATTCCTGCGTGGAACGACTCTAGCAGGAGGAATGATGACTTCCTCATATTCCTGACTCACTGGTGAGCAAATGGGATTCAGGAAAGCATTTGGAACCGACCTCATGATCATGTCTTGTAGTTCCGAGTGGAAGTGCGTACTTGCTACCGTACTGTGAAAGGGAGCCGCCTTGTATCATAGAGGACGAAGAGTACACATGTGGAAGCACTTCTGGAGCTTCTTGCTGAATATTTTGAGCGAGGACTCACGTCAGGGCGCAAAATGAACTTACTGCCACACCAGTGAACAAAGGACGAGATGCATTTGCCCTGAGAGTCTCTTCTAAGCGGCGACGAACATCTTGCGGAGCAAGGCTGGCAACGACAGCTGAACCACACGTCAGAAATGAATGATAATATTGGAAAAGCACCGACTGCCTATTTTCGCTTTCTCTGAGGTCGGGCTTTCACGTGTCATTCTGTCTCGTTCGGATAGCTAGGAAATGTGAGTCAAAGTCAAATGTGGTGCAAGATCACTACTGACTGCGTTCACAAAGTACGATCTAGAGGCGAGCAATTCTGCAACAATTTCAATGTCGTCATAGCCAACCAGATCAGCGAGTTCGCCCGATATGGCATTATCCGGGAGTGCGGTCGACAAAATAGCAGAAATTTGTTCTAGAACTTCTTTTGGTTTGCTACATATTGTGATAATGAGACTCTGTAGAAGGACATGACGAGCCCAGGAACACTGACCTTAATAATCTACTTATTAGGTGCTCAGGCGCGGGTGAAGACAGTTCCTGATCAGTGATGAAGACATCCATGATGGAGGTTCGAGAATCCTTTTCTAGATCGACATTGACATCTGTGCGTGATGAGTTTGTTTGTTAAGAACACATCATTTCAAGCAGAGTACCTGTACTCGTGAACGACTTGGGCCTATATAATTAAGGTGAGTCCTTGTGTGACTCTAAAGACATGATCAACATGCGACAGACATTATCCACTCGTCCAGTTGCTTGGTATCATTGAAGTTCTGAACAACATATTCGCCAGGAACAGAAGTCAACTGGTCAAGATGCTGGAGAATGGACATGTTGAAGTGGATCCTTTGGATGATAAAAAGGAGAGTTCAAGTTCCCTTTGTCGCTTAACACGCGACTCGTAGCTAGTAGTAGTGGATAACTTGTGACATCGTATCTGCTTGCCAGTATCCGCTTCTTTCCCACGATATGACTACACTAGCGGGATGAACGTTTCGGTACTGATACTTGGCACTTACTATTACCAACCACTGGCAATCAAAATTTTAAACTTGAAATCAATTGTTTCAAGCATACAAGCGCATGCTGGCAATGATCGGTTAATGATCTTTGCAATACACGCGCAATCCTTGCTAGGTCACCTCACAGGGTATCCCGCTCTTTCGTAGCCGAGCCGAGGTCACTTGAGCCGCCGACAGTACTTGATCCTATCCAGTGCACACTCCCCTCTCAAAGTAGCTCGCCAAGCACGCCCATAGAGAATCAGCTCCATATAACCTGATAGCGTGCAAGTGCTCTAATACCACAACACTTCTCAACCTCTAGCCTTATTTCTGAAGAAAATAGATATCATTACCTGGTCATCCTACACTGCGCCTCCACCGCTATCAAAATCCTTGTTCTACTCCCAATGGTCGAGCATCCTATCAAAGCTTCACCCTGCGTGTCAATCATACCGCACTGCTGTGACAACAAAAACGACTCGTTGCTGCACTAAGCGTTGCATACAAAGACGGTCTACCATGTCGGCTAGTCATGTAGATCATCCAGGACACAAATTACTCATACTCACACACCACTTCGCATTTTTACAGCCTTTGCATTCGCGACTATGTAAGCAAAACCAAGGACAGTGCTCACTGTCAGCAGACACTGATGCTATAAAAACAGCAACGGCGGCAAGGACAAAGGAGATACGCATTGTTTGTGAGGTGTGATATGGGATCAAATAAATCTAAAGGTGATAGTGGGAAGACGCCTAAATTGTACGTGCTGGATATTGTTATTTGATAGAAATTTACCCACCTGAAACTCCATTTCGGACAGGTGATGTCTGCAATGCCAGCAGATTACCGCCTGGGGTCCGCCTTTTGAAACGAGGTATTTAATTTACAAGGCCAATGCCAGCTCGCAAGGGCTGATGCTTTGAGCTGCTATCAGTTCAACTTTCTTTTCACAGCCTTGTTAATATTCGAAATACCTCTCCATATATGCTCTTGACAAGAAGCGTTGCTGGAAATAATCGGATCATCGCCTAGATATGCAGTATGCGCAGTGCAACGAAAATGTCCGTTCAAAATGGTTTGGTGCGGAATTTGCACGCGCGCATCCTGCGCATCCATTGATGCTTCGTTATAGTCTCTCCTAGTCAGACCGTATAGAATAAAGACAGTCATTCCTTCTAAATTACTTTGTTAAGGTCCATACACAAGCGAAGTCACCGCCTCCCCCACATCATCATCTCCTTGAATTCACATGGTTAAGTTGGACCGTAATCGGAAACAGCTTGCGACCCGCGAATGCAACGATGTTTAACGGCTCGTGTGGTCTCACCAACACTCTCCAGTGTGCTGTACTTGACCTTCACACATTTCCACATGGTCAACTGTACACAGCTCTCAAGCGTGCGGATTCAGCAGGCACCTATGTTGGACTTAACCGTGTACTCGGGGGGCTTACTCCCGTATATACAAGGTTGCGTTGAATAGATTATTGATGGGTCAAATGCAACCTTTGAATAAAGTATACAGGTAAACACACACGCAACTCACGATAGCAAAATAACAACACAACCCCCACTATTCATCGTATTGAGTCAGCTGTGGGTCTGTGAGTAAATGATCCCGCACGCATCCAAATGCTAACAACTTACATCCAACGTCAGCGTGCGAGAGCTGTTCACATCTTGGTCACGGTAGATTCCAACAAGGGAATTACCACGTTCATATAAGGAGCCCTTCAAGCTGATGACGATAAACTGGAAAGAGTCGGACGCCTGGCTCCGAATATAGTTGGCGATCTTGGCAACGTTGGTATTGTCTAGGGCAGCGTCTACCTCGTCAAGGACAAAGAATGGTGCAGGTTGATAACTTGAGTCATAGTGAGAACGAGGGTTTTGGAGCGAAGACGAAAAAAACAAACCTGTGTATCGCAAAAAGGAGAGCCAAAGCAGCCACGGTCTTCTCCCCGCCCGAGAGTTGTTCCATGTCGCGGAATCGCTTCATCGGTGGCATAGCATGATATTTGATGCCAGCATTATAGGGTTCCTGTCATTCAACAAGTGTCAAATGGCCTGGACTAACGAACCGAAAGACTCACCTCACTGTCCTCTAAACTGAGATATGCAACGCCTCCCATCGGTGACGCCTTCCCTTTGGTGAGGTCTTTATAGACTTGGTCGATACAATCCGAAATGTGGTTGTACGCCTTGTTGAATAATTCGCATCTGGTTGCTGGATAAGGATGATGCTCAAAGCGAAACTATTCACGTACCTTTTTCGCTTGACATCGTTGAACTGATCGCGTGCGTTTTTTCGAGTCTTTCCGTGCTTTATCAGCTTCTTTTTCTGTGTCTGCAAGCTTGGCCTCGACATCGTCTAGCCTGTCCAACAATCACTATCAAGTCACCGAAGAATAAGGTCGACATACTTTTCGATAGCCTTCAAGTTGGGTGCCATTCTCTCAATCTCTCCGTTGAGTCTCGCGATTTGTGCATCAAACTCAGCAGTAGTCTCAGGAGAATTATCCTATGATAAAAGTCAAGCACGATTCTGTTCCATCAAAGTTCACATACCGCACGTTCCTCCTCGGTCAAAGAGTCAAAGTCAACTTCAATCCCATAATCTTGGACTTGTCGTGGCTGTTGAGTACCATCATCATCATCAACGTCCATCGCGACCTCCTCCCGAAGGTTCTAAGCGGGAATCGAATTAATGCGCATATGGCATTTCAGAGAAACGGCCTTACCTCTTCCATTGGGACGTTCTTCAGATTCCCTTCTAGTAGGGGTAGCTTGATGTCCTCGAGCCTGCATTTCCTGTAAGTCGCTGATCGTTCTAGCGCCAACTTCTCAATCTCGTCATTCTGAAGGTGAATCAATGAATCGTAAGCGAGCTCGCTATCTGAGAAAACGACCAGCGTACCTTCAGACCGATCTCTTTGAGAGCTTGGTCAAGTATCTTGGCAGCTTTCGTGTGGGCCTTTTTGGCTTGGTCGACATGCTTGTTCTTTTCTTCGAGCACGTCATTAAGGCCATGCAGCAGTTCTCTAAGTTGTGCGATGCCCTCCTGCGCTTCTGCTGATTTCAACTTGAATGGTCCGCTTCTTGTCTTCGAGCTCTTCTGCTTTCCGTTGCTCATCTTCAGCCGTGTTCCGCAGCGTTACCAGACGCGACTGTGTCAACTTCAACTGTTCCTCTTCAAACTGAGATCTATACATACACGTCAGTACCGTCTCAGCCTCAAAACTGCGAAAAAAAAACTCACTGATGCGTCAGCCTTGCAACCTGCTGATCGAATCTAAGTCGCGCCTGGCTCTCTTCTTCGGCAACTTTCAACTGACGCTCCTCATACTCTCGAATATTCTCCACGCCAATCTGGGAGCAAAAAGTGGCAAATACGCCGTCTTCGGCTGAGTCAATCGCAGATTGGAGTTCCGTGATTTGGGAAGAGAGTTTCGAGTGTGAAGCTTGAGCCTGTAATTATGGTCAGTTCCAATCGTGTCTGCTACACAGTTGCGCGAACTTTTTTGATCTCGGGAGAGAGCTTCTTGAGCTCCCGCTCGACATGCTTTAGCTCCTCTTTGATACCGTTGTACCGGGATTTGCAAGCGCTCTACATACCAGATGGAATAATGAGACTTTTGTAATACCACCTATTCCAAGAACGTACCAGATCGTCTCTTACAACAGCTATAGCACTCTCTAGTCGTGTGATTTCGGCGATGACGTTTTCGTCTGCCTTGCCTCTCGGTTTCGAGCGATTCAATTCCTGAAGTTGCGCCACAAGATTGTCACGAAGACGGGTAAGGCCTACAGATAGATGAGTGTGAGACGCCATGGTTAGTAAGCTGCCTACCTTGCACGTCCTTCTCCTCCCACTTCTTTCCTCCCCCGTGCGTACTGCGCCCACCAGTGATAAGCCCACTCTTGTGAATAACAGTGCCCTCCAATGTAACAGCTGCCCAAATCTTAACATGGTGTCCAAATTCTTGCAAATGAATGTCAACCTACCTTTGACCTCCTGCCCCCGTTCCCAGCACACATACCTCGCCACATCCATGGTATCACATACAAGTGCATTCCCACACGCATGGAGCATTGCGCGCTCTACGGCAGGCTCATACTGGATCACATCCACAGCGAGACGTGCGCCTCTAGCAAATGAGCGAAACTTGTCGTTGATTGGCTTGGTGCTGATCGTGTCAAGCGGGAGGAAAGTTGCTTGACCGGCACGCTGAGTGCGCATGTACTACAATGTGTCGACTTGGTTTAGAAAGACAATAATAGAAGGCAGAAACGCACATCGATGCATTCAATAGCAATTTTTTCTTCGTCCACAACGACGGCGTCAATATTGCGCCCAAGGATGACAGAGACGGCTGTCTCATACTTGCGCTGTGTGGGTTTGCAGAGGTCGACCACACGTCCGCGGACGCCTGTGAAATGTGAGCGGTGACTCGCTCGAACAAAGCAGGTGACGCTTACCTGGGAAGATGCGCTGCAGACTGGCAAGCGTCTCCTTGAGCCTTGCCTCACGCTCGGATTCGTTCCTGTCGACGCCTGCTTGGAGCAAGCGCTGATAGACATCTGCGAGCTTTTCGTTTGTCTCGGTCTCAAGACGGCTGCGCGATGACAGTGAATTGGCGCGTGAAAAGTACTTGAAGAAGACAGAAATACCTTATCCTTGTCCGCTCACTCTGCTGGTTTTCGTATTCTTGCTTTGAGCGCGCATAGTTGCCCTGGAGGGTAGAAAGCTTGTCCTCGAGCTTTGAGAATACAGTGAGTAAGTGGGATACGTTGAACTCAGAAAAAGGGTACCTCGGACTTGCTGGCTTTCTGAATTTGCTCGTCGGCGCGCAGTTTTTCCTGGTTCCGTTGTAATTCTTCATCTTTGGCCCTGACTTGAGTGAGTGTCCGGGACGTTGTCTTTTCGTCTCGACTGAGCGTCTCCAGGGCTTGACGCTCAGAAACAGCGAGGACGCTGGCTGATGCTTTTCTGTTTGTGACGTCAACACTGCGAAACACGCGCTGACATCCGTGACTCACAGTGAGCGATATTCGGCTAGACTGTTCTCACTGAGGGAAGTGTTTTGTTGAGATGCACGTCTGCAGGCCTCTGTGTATAAGTGTATTAAATACAGGAATATAACAACATGAGATGGCTTACCTGCGGCCTCATCTGCAGCCTGTCTTGCATTGGAAAGGTCCCGCCTGAGCGAGTGGAGTTTAGCTTGCTGACGTTCAGCATCGTTGCCAACCTGCTCCTGTATCTTCTGAGAATTTTGCAGCTTTCTGGACGAGTGTTTGATCTGAGCGTCCACTTCCACTAGTTCAGGTTCCTACTACTCGTCAAAGCTGGTTAAGCAGCAAATAGAAATATCAGCGGACCTTGGCTTCCAATGCCTTTTCGGCCTTCTTGACTTTCTTCTCCTCTCGTACAACTGCTGTGCGGGCCCTTGCTTGCTCTGCACGCACATCATCAAGAGCCTTCTCGTATTCTCCATGTTCTGCACGTAAACCAGCGAGGGCTTTCGACTTTGTTTGTATTTCGCGGGTATTTGCTTCGAGCGCCTCTTCGATGTGGAAAAGCTTATAAAGGATGCGTTTTAAGATAAGGTCATCCTGGGAACACATAAGTATTGCATTGAAAAGAATGGTGATGCGGGCGCACCTTTTGATCGCACAAGCTCTCAAATCGCTCTGCTTCGCCCTTTTGTTCCTTATACTGCTTTATTTCGCCTGCGATTCCTCTCCTCTTCGTGAAGTTGAAGGTTGCGTTCTCCGTTGCGCGTTCTTGAGCTTCCTTCGCTTTCTCATATTCTTGGGAAAGCTCAAGGGAGCCTGAAATTTGTTCAATGAGGCGCGAAAGCTCTCTTGGAGACTGAGATGCGACAGCCTCAACATCACCCTGGAAGACAAGGAAGTTCTTGGCTTTGACGAGGATATTGTGTGATGTCAAGGCGGTATTGTACGCGGAGTAGGTAACAACCTTATTGTTAAGACGGTATTCAGATGCTCCAGTGGTTGATATACTAGAAAATAAAAGTCAGAAGTCCCGGGTAAGTCAGACCAAGTAGAACACACATTCGTTGGAATAACCATTCCTTCCTCTTTTCATCCTGAAACACTGCAAGCACCCATGCCTTCTTGGCAGTCCCCTCTCCCTCACCATCACTATTATCATCATCTTCCTGGTCTTGCGTGGCCTCAGAGCCATCCAAAGGACCTTTGGCGAGCCGGCGGCCACGGTAGACGAGATCTTTCAGCTGGCTACTACGCAGTTGCGCACTCTTTACACCAAGCACAAATGAAATTGCATCCATGAGATTAGATTTTCCAGCGCCATTGGGGCCAATGACGGAAGTGAAGTTCTTGAATGGTCCGATGACTTGGTGGCCCCTGGAAAGGAATGGGTAAACCCGGTAATTAGATCTATGAATTAATCGTTGACAAGGATTATATAGGCGCACCGATATGACTTAAAATCGCTCACTTCTATACGGATGAGAGGCATGTTGACCAAGCCAACTTGGAATTACTGGGCCCTGGCAGTTCAAGTTACTCGCCAATCGTTGAACGCGACACTGTCACAAACACGCCTGTCACATGCCCTTGTGACATTAATCACCGACTGGGACTACTTAATTGTGCACGTTCGAAACTCATTGAAGTTCGTCGCTTTTTTATACAGGATACTATCAGCATAATTGCACAGACAGGATGCATGCACCGAGCATTCCGCAAGACCTCTCCTAGTGGTGAGTCCTAATCACTCTAACGGAGTTCGTGCAGGCTTGAGCCTGAATAATGTCACGGTACGGTAGGGACATATAGTAGGTAGTACGAAAGACTAGATATATCGAGTGAACTCACAGCTGTTTCAGTCGTTATCTTTGGCCGAAGACCTGGATTTTCGCCCACCCCTAAATGGGAACGCAGTATCTGTGCAGAACACCCAATTTACCTGTCCAAAAAATCGAGTAGGAGATATGCGAATACAGTCGGTCAGAACAAGCAAACTCAGCCATATGTGAGGAGACACTCAACATATTGGTGCTGGTGGTGAGACACAATCGATTGGCGCAGTGCCTATTTGGGAGTCTTGCAAACGAATGTAAAGTATAATATTCAAATGTAACTCACCTGGAATTTCTGATGGCAGCACTACCCCTCCTGCTGTTCAAAATTTTATTTTATTTTGAACGGATTATTGAAGAGGTAGCTCATCTAGTAATGAACATACCTCTTTTCCAGATGTCCGAACCAACAACTCCCTCAAGTGCTACCTTGTCCACCCCAGTCGTATAACGCAGTAGTAGTGGTTGCAACTGCGAAACAAGAGTCAAAATTGAGTGAGACGTCACTAACATGATAGGCTAACTTCTCGCTACAAAAGCTGACAAGTAGGCATACTACCACCTAACAGTTCTATCGCCAAAATATCATGTGGAGCAGTATCGATTAAATCTATGTTGGTAACACTGAAATTTCATATGGCGCAACGACTTGTGCAAAATTGTGTGCCTACCGAAGTTAGATGTCACCCTGTAGCGAAGCAGCGCACTTGCTCTATGTTCTCGTACCCGAGCCCACAAGGTGACCGAATGGGGATGTAGATTTCAAACCGAATGAAAACTACAGCAAAAGGTAAACAGTGGTGCTCTGACTTTCCGGTAGAAAGATCAGCAGCTCTGCATGGTAATGATTACAGCGGCGCGTCAACCTGATACGCGCAAACCAGCAGGAAGTATCCGAGTTGTTGTGTGCACCAAATGAATACGCATTCCTATGACTGGACACTTCCAAAAAGAGCGTCAATCAACGTAGAGGATGTGTCGAAAGTAATCCCAAACTTGCCGAACCTCTAGTAGCTCCTGTTCACCTTCGGACGACGTATCGTCGTTGGACCGTTTTAGAGCCCAAGTGGAATCACGCGATTTGGTTCCGCGGGATCCAACGTTTCGTCATTACATATGCATAATATGTTAGATACATCTCTCGTGTGGTATAAGTTGAACGCGTACTCCGTCAGCATGGCGTCGGGTGAAGGCCAATGCTGATTTCGTACAGAGGGAATGTGTGGGGGGTGGTAGATTTGACGTGTGATGAGCAGCTTCTTAGCGTGTTCATGGTGGTTGGTCTTGTTTGATTTTTGCTCAAGGTAAGAAATTTGCAGTCCTTTCGAACCCCGCAGTGGCGGAACTTCGTCTCTCAGAGCTCTCTGCAGCGCGTTCGTACCGTTCAAAAAATTTCGGCAGCTTAACGAAGCCACATCGTCGACCGCTTTACCGACACCGATCGTCCCCAGAATTTTTCGTCCACATCCCGCCCCGCATCGGACTCTTTGGCCGCCCTCACACCCGCCAGACGCGCCTTTTAGGAATGCCTAAGTAAGCTCATGCTGGACCGTCAATTTGCTCGTGATCAGTTCTACTCACCAGGATGGACGTTCCGAAACTTATTACCAACCACTGGCAGTCAAAATTTAAAACTTGAAGCATACAAGGATGAAACACTGGCGTCGTTGCAATACATGCGCAATCCGATCTTCCTAGATCACACCTCACAGGGTATCCCGCTCTTTCAAGCTGAGCTGAGGCCGCTTGATAGCAGCTCGATAGCGAACCTATCCAGTGCGCATCCGTTCTCTCTAAGCAAGCCCATAGATAACTGGCTCCATATAATCTGATAACATGCGAGTGCTTTGATACCACAAGACATCTCATTTTCTAGGCCTTATTTCTGAAGAAAATAGATACAATACAACTACCTGGCCATCCTATACTGCACCTCCGCTATCAAAATCCTTGTTCCACTCCCAATGGTCGAGCATCCGATCGAAGCTTCACCCGGCGTGAGAATCACACCGCGCTGATGTGAAAGCAGAAACATGAGTCATTGCCGCGCTAAGTGTTGCATATCAAGGCGGTCTACCATGTCGGTGAGTCATGTGGTTAACCCAGGACACAAACTACTGGTACTCACACACTTCGTCAAATATTTACAGTCTTTGCAGTCTCTATCATGCAAGCAAAACCAAGGACAGCCAGATACTGATGCTACAAAAACAGCAACAGTGGCGAGGACAAGGAGAATACGCATTGTTTGTGAGGCGTGACACGGGATCAAATGAATCTAAAGGTGATGGTAGGAAGACGCATTATTTGTACGTGCTGGGTATCGTTATCTGGTAGAAATGAACCCACCTGAAACTCCATTTCGAACAGGCAACGTGTGCAATGCCAGCAGATTACCGCCTAAGGTCCACCTTTTGAAACGAGGTATTTAATTTACAAGGCCAATGCCAGCTCGCAAGGGCTGATGCTTTGAGCTGCTATCAGTTCAACTTCCTTTCTACAGCCTTGTTTTATTCGAAATACCTCTCCCTACATGCTCTTGGCAAGAAGCGTTACTGGAAAGTAGACGAATCGTCGCCTAGACATTTCATGCGCAGTGCACCGAATAATGTCTGTTTGAAATAGTTTAGTGCGAAATGCGCGCGTGCGCATCGCTGCGCTCTACTGATGCTTTGTCATAGTCTCCTAGTCAGACCGTATAGAATGAAGACAGTCATTCCTGCTGGATTACTTTGCTGAGGTCCATACACGAACGAAGTTCTTCACCTCCCTTGTATCACCGTTTCCTTTAAATTCGCATGGTTAAGTTGGACCGTAAACCGGGAACAACGTTCAACGGCTCGCAAGGTCTCACTTGCACTCTTCAGCGTCTTGTACTTGACGTTCTCAAGAGTTCTGCGCTTACGTAGATGTGAATGTCGGAACGCAATTCGGAACGCAATATGGATGGATTTGGGCTCGATCTTTCTGCGTCTCAGTCCAGTACGGTTCTCTTCTGAATCAAATTCCTAGCTTGAACTTGTGGTGAGTGCCAGCTGGCAGTGTCAGACTCGGGCCGACCAAGGAATTCTGCTGAGTCCAAGTTACGAGGGCGTCTTGCCGGTATGGGTCTCCTAGCAAAAAGACAGTGTCCCACAAAGGTTGATGGAATCAAAACAATTGACAGGAAAGTCTACACTCCGAGAGGCATGTCATGACGAGCACTTATATATTGTGGAAAACACGAGGTTTGTCACAGGCCCTTGCTTGGATGGTAATGATTCCTTGCAAAAGCCAACTAGGTTACGAGTGAGACGTCGTCGTCGAGCGTGTAGTTACCCTCGCCTGCCTACGTTGCTCTCGTTCGAAGGCTGCCAGGTTGCTATTCCATCTAAAATCTCGGGGAGCACCTCTCTCGGGGACCGGGGGAATAGGTGGACGCAGAGGCCCTATACGATCCAATGGCCAGACAATATACATCAACCTGGAGTCTATAAGAGCAAGCGGGACCTGAGGCAAAATATTAGCACATATGAATTTAGGAGCATAGCGACTCACTGGGCCGAATGTATTGCTATCCAGAGTCCGGAAGGGTTCGTCACCTAATGCAACGTCAAAACTTGTTCAAGTGAACACGACGCGTCTCACCCTCCACCCAAACATGACCTTCTGGAACAAAAACTTCAGCGTCAGGATATGGAGGCAGGGTCTTAACAACATCCCCTGCCACAGCTACAATGCGCTTTACGAGCATTTTTCTACCATCTATAGGATCCCTGAACAGAGGAAAAATTAACAGTTTCCCCACACCCATAGAATTGGCAATACCGAAGTGCCACAATATCGTCTTTTTGAATAGGTTCTCCAAAGTTGACAGAATATCTGTCAAAAACAACAATATCATCCCAATTTGAGGTATTTGGATTTAAAGTCGGCTAGCTGGCACGCAAAACTAGTCAGAATATCTCTGGATCGTTTGAATTGACGACAAACCTGCATGCTCCTTCCTCTGATCGTTTTTAGAGTATAGAAATACTGTGTAAAGCCTAAGCCAAGAGGAAGCCAATAGATCCATCGCAATGGCCTGCCAATTGAAGCCCACGCCCTCCTGAAGCTCCCTTCTGGGTTCGTAGTACTGCGAGGTCGCCTTGAGGTTAACGCCCTGCTTAACTTTGAAAACTTCAGGAATAGCGACATATTGCTTTGAGAACCAGTTTAAGAGCTTAAGTTTAAGTTTCACGCTCGATCCATCCGGTTGCAGCCTACACGATCACGTGTCGACTGGCATGGCAAGGGTATCAAACGGAAGGACTTGAAATAAGAAGTTTGAGCTTCCCGACGAGCGTCCACGCAACAGCGCAAAATCAAGTCTACTTATGTATCACAAATAAAATTATATTACCGAAATATAACCTCCCTGGATAACTCAGCTCCTAGCGCATCGACGCAACTTATAATCTCCTCGCGATTATATTCATCATTCCACCGGTGAGATGACTAGGAGGCCATTCAGCTTCCGAGCGATCAGGTTATCGACCACTCACATTGATAGGGATTATAGATATCGCCCCCTGTTGCATGGAATAGATGACCATGACTTCATTGAGAAGCTCCTCTGAGACGCTGGCAGGTGGACCTTGAAAGGGGACATGTGAATACATTACCAAATGACCATCTGGCCATACCTTCACCAGGATCCTGTGGACCTTCCAACGAATGTTCGGGGTGCGCGAAAGCGGCATAGCGAAACTTTTCTAGTTGCGGGACACAATCCGCCAAAGGAAACCACGTAAATTCTTCCTGAATTTGCAGGAGGATGAAATTAGACTGCCAAGCTGACACTAATATTATTACTTACAGGGTCGGCGAGATATGAAGGCGAATACCCGCCCTTGTACTTCATTTTTGGGCAAGAGTGAATGTAAAACCCTGGAATGAGGTGAGCACACTCAGTGGACACATCGATAACGACAATGATATCTCACCCATAGCAAGCGATGTCATGTTAATAGCACCTGCATCGTGTATTTCTCTAGCCAATGAAGCCTCTCGCAATGCACTGAGCTAGAAACACAGCTCGCTCAATCGCGCAAAAACCGAGGAGTGCACCAATTGACCTTCCCAAGGGAATATTTGTCGTGCTTTGGATCATACATGAAATACACGCTAGAGACGCATTCAGGCAAGATATCAATAACACCCACGGCGATCAATTCGCCGTCAAGTCGGTACATCTGGTGGAAAGAACCATATTGTGACGGAAGGTAGTCAGGTGCACTTGCACGATAAGGGATAGGTTCGTTCTTCAAAAGGCGAGGCGTCAACGCTAACCACTGAGTGTGTGATTGCATAGGGACGTACTATCAAAGGGCTTTTCACAAGGAAACGCTTGAAATCTTCTGGTGTATTGTGTGGATCGTGGTGGATCTGTCTTTGGTATAGCGTATAAAGCGCGTATTTCTCTTCCGAGTAGGTTGATGGTTCGAGCGTCACCTATCATAGCACTTTAATATCGATTGTCTGGAACGTCGTGCATGTCATGCCTCAAATTTATGACGAACTGTTGCATTTGGAGAAATGAAGTCAGACTCGGCGGCGTGTATCGAGGTAGACAGAGAAAATTTTGGAGGATCGCGCTTTGAAGCATTACCCTCTGACTTGGATGGTCTGATTGGCAAAGGGATAGATGATATACCCTGTTGCAGCAGAGTGTCACTAGTCTCGGATGTGTGACCTTGCATGATAAAATGATTCCATCTGTTGACAGAAGTCGACAGTCGAGTTAGCTGCCAATCCACCGAAACAAATTGTCCATCCTGAGATATTTACCGGTTGATAAGTTTTCTTTGGCTGCGAGAGGGCTTAAATGCTATCGCATCAAGTCTGAGAATGAATTCAGAAAAGCAGAGTTTCGCAGCACGTCCACAGGACAACACACCTGATGGTATATTGAGGACAACACGAGCGTCTCAGATCAGGAACATAACAATATGTCCCAGATCGTCTCCATCCTCGGTAGATCATCTTTTGATAGACCTAGCGAACTATCAGAGAAGGCGAAGAGGGTAACATGTGTCTCGTTCCGCAAAGGACTCACTTCACACGACAGTTGAGAGGCAATTAACCCTGCTTTCTTGAAGCTAGTCTCAGCGTTACTTCGCTCTCCCAGTGGTCCACAATAGCCACAAGTAGAGCATCCCGGTCCCAGAGGCATACCGACTGAAACGACAGGCATGATAAAATGTCAATAGGGTTGGTACGCAGACGATGATCTTAAACCTGGAATTAACAGTGTCCCCCGATGGAGACGTTCGTATCAGTGGTGATATCATAATCGCAACATGGTCTCGATCTAGAACATCGTGAGAAAGTCTTAACGATAGCATTCATATGCAGCAAAAACAAGATCATGTGAAGATGAAATATTATGTAGATGAACTACGAGGGTGCTACAAGTCGTCAATGATTATATAAACGGGAACGAGTAGTGCATGATCCAAAACTACGAGACAACGAAACAACAAGACAACAAAATTCATTACCATTCTAACCCCAACCATCCCACCTACCATACTTCCGGTACTCTTGCAAAATTAGTTCTCGGTTGTCCTTCCGGTCCCTGCCCCGCTCCTTCTCCTTTCCCTTCTCCGTGCGACTAGTGATAGATGACACGCTGTTCGTGCGCGGACGAGGATGCGAGGATGCCTTGGGTGGGGAGCTGGACAGCGGGGTCCCACCCGCAGATGGCGAAGAAATGTTGGACGTCCCCAGTGGCAATGACAACCGATACCAGCCCCCACTGTATGTGAGCGCTATGAGCTGGTACTCCATAGGTGGATCACGACCGGGTTCATTATGATCAGAAGGTGCTTCGATCCAGCCGACCATGCACTTCTCCTCGTCAGTAACATCGGCCGTGGGTGAACGGGAGGATGACGTAGAGGAAGATAATGATATGTGGGAGGCTTGCGCCGGAATCCGATACTGAGCATATGACCATTCGGAGTCAAAGTAAGGAATGAGTGAAGCGAGCGGGGACAAGGACGATTGTCGATTACTGCAATATCCAATCGTGTCAGCTGTTAATAGATTTCGGGTGGGAAAGGAGTGTCTCACCAGGGGCCGGACATAAGAGAGAATACATGCACAGTGCCCTTATCACTCCAAACACATACTTCCTTCTCATCAGGACGAAAGGCAACTCCATATATCTCGGCCTTATCTGATCCCCTTCTGAATACACGTATCAAGCTTTCCTGAAAGCGTATCCCATATACGAACTAAGGTACCACGGGACGAGGTCGTAGGCGAGCATCCGACCTGATTGAGGAACGGTGAGAGTGTTCAAGGAGGACTCATGTGCAGCAATAATTGAGACTGGATGCTTTGATGGTGGGGGTGGTGGGCGAGATGGTAGAACAGAAGGTGGGGGACCAACTGGCGTGGGTGGAATACAAGGTGGTAGATGTACTAATTGTACGTGCCCCATCTGTCTACCAGGGAAAGCCAGAAGGGTTGAATATGCCCCAGTAGCCATCGCAAGCAAGCCTACAGACCGAAGAATATAAGCCATCGATATACACACGTAGATAACTAGCTTACCTCGAGGGTTATCACAGGTGTCGAATTCATTCCGTCGAACGATGGTTTCCCCGACCTCGAATAATACAACTCTTCTCCGAAACGATACTGCAAGCCATCCACGTCTACAAGCAAGGCCTCTGACCCTTTCCCTAAATTCTAGCTCTGCTACTTCTTCTTCGGCCGCGTCATCCCATACAACCACCTTATTTGGAGGATAAAGTGGACTGCGGCCGCCTCCAAGGAGAAAGAGAAGAGATGATGTGTGACACGGCACCGCGGCCGCGAGGGTTCCGCCAGTAAACTCTGCTTGACGTATGAATATCGATAGCCAACAGAAAGAATGCTAACTACCAACCTCTCCTGCGAATAAGGGTCAGCGGCCATGTCTGGTACACAGCAAACCCGGCAGGTGTTGTAGTAGTAAATATTTGACAGTCTGCTTCAAATCGGGTATCAAAGATTTGAATGGGGTTTGTCGCAGTGATAGAATGTCGAGCTAGGTTCATGGATGGAGAGGAGGAGATAAAGTGTAATATTCAGCCCACATGCTGCATCAGCATCAGATTGTGGCTGGGGCTAAAGCGTCTGAAGTGGCGCAATTAGGTATTTGACCGTCATCAATCACAAACTCTGAACAAGCAAACATTTGTTTACTAGCTAGTCCAAGTATCGGTACTGCCATAGCTAGTGAGGTGTTTCGACGCAATTGAATCAGATATTGTACAATGGAACCCATAGAACAGGTAACAAATATTGACGACCATGAAAGGTTTAAAAAGATGCATGATAGATAAAACGTGAAAGTCCACCAGAATTACCTATCATCCGCGAGCAGAATGTGCGACAGCAGCAGGTACAAATACAGGAGATGCATACGCTGGATGATTCGCATAGCCCACTGCATGATTTCCAGCGTTTTGCATCGTACGCGGAATAGCATCATTGGTATCATCCCAGGACTTGGGAGGTCGTAAGCCAACTCCGGCAAGCTGCTGCCTAGCAGCCTTGAACTCTTGCTCCTCTGCCTGATTCTGTGCAACCAGAGCTGCCTTGGCCTCTGCCTGCCTCTGTAGTTCTGCCTCCGACTCATCTGACAAGTAATCTGTGAAGCCTCCATCTGAGATTACGGTTGCATCTGATACGGAGCCTTGCGAGCTACCGCTATCACTGCTATTCCCAGCAGTGTTCCCAACCTTTAACGCCGCCATGGCACCTTCCAGTGTAGATCGTCTGGAAGACAATGGAGAATCCTGCGAATTCACGGGGACGCCGTCGATGGGAGATGGGTAAGGAGGTGGCGGGCAGTATTCCGTAGAAGGCTTTGATGAGTTTAACAATGCGGAGACCGAGGATAATGAAGGTCGTCCTCCGCCATTACGACGTGACAGCGAGCCGTCTAAGTCTGTCGCTCTACGCATGGAAGGAGTGCGGTGGTTTGTCTTCTCTACCCCTTCTGAGACTGTCTGGCGACGAGGGGATGTGCTTTGCTCTGCAAATGAAGACAGGGGCCCGGACGCTCGTGGCGTCGTTCCTGTCAAAGGAGAACTCTGTTGCACAGGACTCCCGCCTGAGCGCCCTCTTGCTGGAATGGGGATAGCCTGATTCTTCCCAGAGGTTGGGCTAGACCTAGTCGTGGGACTGCTACCGCTGTTTCTACGATCCAATGATGGCATTTGCTGCTGGCATGTTGGGTTGCGATTTGTAGGTGAGACACCAGGCAGGATGGCACCTCGTACGCTTTCAAGGATGCTTTTTATCTCTGGAGGCATAGGTATGCTGTGGACGATGCTGACACTAGGCCAATCTGCAGGCTGTATAAGACGCTGCTCATTGGAATTTGGAGGTCGGCAGCATCCAGGCCAACCGGGGTTCTGATGCAAGGTAACTTTTGACGATGGATTAGCACGAGCCCACTGTAGATCAAGGTGTTCAGTATACTGATGATTGACATGAAAAGAAATGACCTTGCAATAACCACATCCATTAAAAGATTTGACTAAGATTTGAAGCAATCGGTGAGTGTTATGGTATGGACTATAAGACCACATACCCTCAGCATTCTTTAGATGAACGACGTCATGACGAGGATGCAAGGCTCTGTTGTAACATACATCTCGGATGTGAGGGCATCTAGGCGTGGGTAGGGATAATTAGAGGACTCTTTGATGAATTAATGGACATCACCTGTTTCCGCTCGGCTTGAATACCTTACACATGGGACAGAAAACCGATGCTGGGTCAGTCGATCCATATAGGTAGCACATTGATGAAACTGATATTGGGTGAGGAGGAGATGGGATGATTTATATGAAATACTAATGCAGGATAACTAAAAAAGGGTTCCGGTTGAGAGAAAGAAGTGGAATAGCGAAGGCAGGACCGGCATGCGATATCTTGGGTGAGCTCTGCTGATCGGTTCCGTTTGAGGGAGACCATTATGAGTTACGATGACAAGAAGTAATGGAGGTCAGTAACAGACTGACAAGATCGATTCGAATCCTTTATATGCCCCCCTGCTGTAACAATTGAACACGAGTCCCGAACGCTTTTAGTTCGACGTCGACCTCATGTTTTAAAACGTGTATCCACCATGAAATCCAAAAACGGTTATTCTGGTAAATTATATCATAAATTCGACAAATCAAGCACAATCTCCCAATCAAATTTACAATCAATTCTAATTTCGTATTTTTTTTCTAGATTTCTAGAACCTCGTGTGAAACGGCCCCGGCCACCAGCGCTTAGATTAGCCTGGATGTTCCATGGAAGTCATTCACCCCGCCAGCAGTGGTGGCGACATAGCCTAACCCGTTCTTCTTTATAACCAAATCAACCACACAGTCAATCTTCTTCAGAACAACCAACCATGGGCAAATCTCAGAGCAAACTCTCACCGGAGCAACTCGCAGATTTACAGAAGAACACCTATTGTCAGTTCCGAAATATCTTACATCGACTCCATCTAATAAAATGACTCTAGTCGACAAGAGAGAGCTACAGCAATGGTTCTTTCTATTTTTCGTCTCATGTGGCGTTCTTTTCATCTCAATCGCACTATAGGTATAAGGGCTTTCTAAAGGATTGCCCATCTGGCCAGCTGGACAAGACTGAATTCAGCCGTATATATAAACAATTCTTTCCATTCGGGGATCCAGGAGACTTTGCGGACTACGTCTTCAACGTGTTTGACGAGAACAAAAATGGTACTATTGACTTCAAGGAGTTCATCTGCGCTCTCAGTGTCACGAGTCGCGGCCGATTAGACGAGAAGCTCAAGTGTACGTACATTTCCCCGCTTCATTTTGACACCAACCCCTAATGACGTTTCACATTTGATCTGATCACATTCATCCAGGGGCTTTTCAGTTGTACGATATAGACAAAGATGGTTTCATCACCTACGATGAGATGCTACAGATCGTAACGTCCATATACAAGATGACTGGACAAATGGTCAAGCTCCCTGCCGATGAGGATACTCCTGAGAAGGTTCGGTGGACAAACTACTCTGCTTTCAAAAATATCCCCGCTTACTATTTCAAATCTACAGCGAGTGGATAAGATCTTCAGGAATATGGACCGAGACAAGGACGCAAAGCTCACGTACGATGAATTCGTCGAAGGCAGTAAGCAAGATCCGACCATCGTCCAGGTGAGTACTCAGTACTCAGGGTCTCCCCTGACCAAGTTTATTCATTCTTTTTGTAGGCATTATCGCTATACGATGGTCTCGTATGATCATGATCTCGGCATTCGTGCGGTTGGATTACTTTTGCTTGTCAGCCACCACTAATTCATTTCCACAGCTAAAATCTCTTTCTAACATACTTTCCTGTTGTATTTCAGGTGATCTTGTGGTCGATCAGCTCACGGAAATCGAGACCAAGCCTTTCGCACACCATACTTTAATCTACGCTACGGCCGGATCTGTCTACCTTCATCGATGTAGCGGTAGACCAGGCTCCGGTGTCGCATATTTTTACTCATATCTCAAGGCTAGAATCTTGCATAGCCACGTGATAATCTACTAGAGTCACAAGGCAGCTAGCTTCCCATACTTCCGTAGAATCTTGGTGTCCATATTTTCGCCCACCCAGCTGTGAAGACCCTCAGCGAACTCGAGATTATCCCGCTCTGCCTTGAAGAGCTTGTTGAAATCCTGTGGTTGCCCTGGCTGCGCATTCCCCATGGCCGCAAAGGGCGATGTAGTCATGTCACGCGACGAATCAGCAGCTAAAAAGAAGATCCGGACGCCAGCCCATCAGACGACTATATAGAAATCAACAGAGACGCGTACCATTATCACCGCCAAGGATAAGTCGGTAAAGGCCGTTCAAGCCAAAAAAGTTGAGGAAATACCACGACAGTGATGAAACCCACCGAACATCCATATCAGGGGTATCAATGCCACGCTGTAGCATAGACTTGAAGCCCAGCGTTAAGGGGAATGGTAGTTTGACTGAGAGATCTTCAGGTCGGAGTGCTCTATTGAAGCGTTATGGGGAAATCACGCACTAAGGACGAAGCCTTGGAAGAAGAAGTTGATCCAGCCCATAATGACCATCTGTGGAACCATCATGACCATTTGGGTTTTCATTCCGGCCATCATACCGTCCATGGCAGCAGGGTCTGACAGAGGGTTGGGAGCAGATGACGGCGCGTCAGCCTTTGGCGGTCCATCCTTCAGGTACGTTCCGGCCTTGTAGGCCTCAGAAAGATGCTGTGAGATAGCTTTGTAAAACGATAGCGGTATTGGAGAATTTGAGGATGTAGCTCGAAGAATCTGGGAGCGCGTCAAAGCACGTCTTTTGCAGGCCACTGTGTTAGAATAATGTCGGGTCAACAAGAGGACAGTCACTTACTGCTCACGGGTTGCGGCTCGCGAGAGCTTCTTCGGTGGCGATTGCAAAAGAATGACCACATAATGGCGCAGTATTCCAACCAATATCTGGCCGCACAGATAGTCAACACTTGCACCATTGCGAACCGAACATGATTAAACCAAACTCACCATTACAAGAGTGATTGGAAAGAGCACCCAGTCTCGGATCTGTGGATCCAGGTATAATGAAAGCCTATCCATTAATAGGCGTAAAAAGATTGGGGTGCGTGAAAAATATGAGCTGTAGCGACCTCGAGTCCTCGATGGTCTAGTTGATGTGTTGGAATGAGAGTAGATTTCCTTTTTGAGAAAACTGTCAACGTCAACCTCGTGCGTAGTTAACGGCTCACTCTCATCCGCCATCGACGTCCCCTCGGCAATCTTCTAGAGTCGTGTCTCCATTGACCCTTGTAGGGTAGCGCAAAATATGGACAACTCCCCGACTGCGTTATTTGACTCATACGAGCAGGATTTTAGACAAATCATTGACAGCATTCGTTCAAAACTTGACGGAGAAGGCAAGGATGAGCGTGGCGGTACGTAGCAATCTCTAGTCTTAGCCCATCGGTTTACAAGGGCTATTTCTACAGAACAGCGTAGAGCGACACTCAGAAGAGTGGAAATGGAGCTGGACGAGGCCGACGAAATGGTTAGTTCACGCACAGACCGGCACTGAAGTCAGATCTAAATGATTAATTGTAGATATCGCAAATGGAGATTGAAATTCAGGGAATACCCCAGTCTATAAAGCCGCAGTACCAAAACCGCCTCAAAACCGCCAAGGGAGACCTACTGCGGTTCAAGAAACTTTCCAAGGATCTCCATTCTCAAGTATCCAGAGCGGAACTACTTTCATCTGGTAGAGTGGGTACACCCACATCAGACGAGCCCTATGGACCCACCAGTGACCGTACTCGCCTGCTCTCGGGGACCGCTACTCTCGAGGATGGCACAAGACGGCTACAAGAATCACAACGCATTGCCCTGGAGACGGAAGACCAGGGTGCTGAGATATTGATGAACCTCAGAATGCAACGAGAGCAAATCGAGAATTCCAGAGATACCGTGCGTCTTGTCCCTTGATTTTTGACAAAATTACTTACCCCGTGCCTAGCTTCGCACTGCTGACACTGCTATTGACCGAGCCTCAGGCACTTTGAAGAAGATGATTAGACGGTTCGTTTAATTCTGCTGTAGCGTTTTGGAGCCATGTTTCTGATGTGTGGTATGTAGGATGTACCAACAACGTGTCATCACCGCTGCTATCATTGTTGTCTTGGTTCTGGTAATTGCAATCATTCTATGGGAAAAAGTTTTCCGGTAGATGGTTGTTAATTTATGATTGTTGCATTTCCCCCTTTTGTCATATGGCTACAGACATTGTATTTATGCATACTGTATTTCCCCAAGCTTTGTTCCAGTGACTTGTGATGCGGTTAACGGTCCTACCATCAATTTACATACTGAAAGAATACGTTCCTGCCAGAACATTCAGCCTGAGCACACTTTCGCTGGATCTTACTTACTGCTTGTCTGTCATGTCAGCGAATGCACGACGGTCCTTTTCCTTCTGGACGTCGTCATCAGTCCAACCCTTTTCCCTCTTGATCTCTTCTATCATCGCTCGTCGTTTAATATTTAACCTCACATTAATATGGCGCAGAAGATATGCTACTCCAATTTGCGTTGTAAGCAAAACCATGATGGCGGTCTTGCCTGGGATATATGCTGGTGCATCTTGAGGCTGGAAAATTTCAGTGCCAATGATGTTTCCAACGCAGAAAAAAATCATGGTGAGCGCGTTGATGGTGAGCTGTCGAACTATGTCAGGTGGCAATGCCCAGAGACAAAGGTAAACCTGGCATACCTTCTTGGTGTAACCGCTGGTATTACTGGCATTGTATGCGTAGATCGTAGATAATGTGCTTCCAAACGAGCCTATCAGGTATGAACCTGCAATCATGTTATCTTTTGACGTGCACGGTAACTGCGTCGATCAAAACTCACTAAATAATAAAACTCCCTTTTGTCCGCTATTGTTGAAGCCGATCATCAGCGCTAGAAAGTGATCAGATTTCTTTGGGTTGCTATGAACGGAGAATAACTTTACCAAAGCCCAGAAGAGTTGGGAGAGTTGCATAAATTATTGGTAACATGCGTTCTCCCTATATTCATCGATGAGCCTGGCCCTGACGTCAGCTATGCAGAGCATTGCCTTTTTATCAGAGTAATAACCGCAGATCACCACCGAGATAACATTCACGATGCCAGCGGGAGTGGCAAGTATCAAAGTTTGCTTTGATCTGTCGAGAGGATAGGGGGAATCATCAGCTACTGGACAGGCTACCCCCTGGTGTAGCCTTACGTATATCCGAAATTCCTTATGATAATGTTGCTGACTAGGCTGGCCATGAGCCATCAAGTCATGTCGTCAAGGCAGAAATAGCTTACAGTTGGTGAGACCACCGCTAGGGATATCGGCTGAATAAGGGTGAGACATGCACGAAAAATAATACGACAAATACCCACTCAGCATGGTTGCAAGCACAATTAACCAAGTTCGGACATCAAGAAGTGTCTCAATGACTTGTTCTTTCTTGAACGTCCTGTTTTCTGTACCCCCCTGATCATCTCTAACGCGTTCTAAGGACGCAATGCGCTCCTCCTTTGTGAGCGTCCAGGCATTGACAGGCGAATCTGGTAACCACACTAATACGACTATTCCAACGAGGATTGCAAGGCTGCCAAGGAGGTAATAAACAATCTTGTATGGCGCCATGACGCCTCCGTTGTAAAACGAGATTCCCTGCCAATCAGTAAGCCCAGCCCTCCTAGTGTGACATCGCATTACATACATAAGCTATAAAGCCTCCAAAGACCTGAGTGAAACCAAGCTAGTGTGTTGCTCTAAGCAAGAAGAAAAAATCGAGAATGAAGTAACCAACCATTGTGTAGAAATATGCAATGCGAACTCCCTGCACAAATCTTATGTATAATTTCACGACAGTCGGAATCATTGACCACTCACTTGTTCATTTTTTCTATAAAACATGGATATTATCGATATCAGGATGGGAGACACACAGCTCTCGCACATCCCTGCCCAATCTTAGCAAGAATCAGATAGACAAATATCTACGCACCAAGAATAAAACGAAGCGCGAAGAAGGCCTGAAAGGAGTTCGCCAACGCATGGCAGAGTAGCACAACGCCCCATACGATAATATTCACGCCTGACATTGTTCTAATTTTTATCCACATCCAGGATGAGTATCAGCTCACCAAGGTATTTCCCAAGCCTGAGCTTCTGCGCGATATATACTGTAGGGAATTCCCAAACTATAAAACCTGTGGGTGAGATGTAATTAACGCGAGAACACGTGAAAGGCGACCTCATATGTACCAAGATAGAACGCCATTGAAACCAGATTGTAGTTCTGTCCAATTACTGGAAACCCCATGATGCTAAGTATAATGTTAAATATCCTGTTGTGCGAAACATCCCGTCCGTTACTGACCTTGCATAATTGAGCGATGTTTTGTCCCTTTCGGGATAATCAAAACCAGAAAGTCAAAAATGAAAGCTGTCTCACAAAAATTGGGTGAAGTAAACCGCAGCAGTTATTGGAATAATAATCTTGTCCTATCAATCTGTCAGCAAATCTGGTGCATTGTAATAACCACCAAATGGACATACCAGTTTGTTCCTGAGTGTTCGATTATATTCTTCACTGAACGTCTGTGCTTGAGTTCCCACTAATCGGAGCGCTTCATCTCCTTCGAAGAGCGGAGAATCTACGATTTCTTCACGAGATGTCTCTTTTTCCAAATACATGACCTCATTGGGTTCCGCGGAAGACATGGTCTCGGGCTGTCTTATCAGGTCTAGTAGAGAGTCGGAAGAAGAAGCGTGAGTGATGGGGTTATCAAAGTAATTCGTCCTAGATATCCACAAACCTGAGACGCCACAGGATGATA
This sequence comes from Suillus occidentalis, assembly GCA_016628085.1. Classification (NCBI taxonomy): domain Eukaryota; kingdom Fungi; phylum Basidiomycota; class Agaricomycetes; order Boletales; family Suillaceae; genus Suillus; species Suillus occidentalis. The sequence goes on from JABBWB010000014.1 coordinate 98,280, forward strand.
AGCACCAGTGTGACAACACAACGAATAAATTTACGCGTCGATTCAAGATAAGACATATTTTAGGATGTCCAAGGAGCACAAGACGTCGTAGCCTGCTTGAAATTCTCACCACTGGTAAGGGGGAATGGCATTGCTACCGAGAAACGCCAAGTGATGTTCGTAAATTCAATGAGGGGTCCTGATTGTAGTTAGCAGAAGTTGCATGACGTCGAATGCGGCCAGAATTTTACTGTAGATGAACATAGGATAGGCACTCATCGTTTTCCGTGGAAATCAGCAAGGCATGTTGCTTCTGCGCCGCTTTTGCATGCAAATAGAAAACAGCTCATATCAAGCTTGTAGGCTTGCAGGGCTACTTGTCCTGGAGAACGAGAATTAAAAAATGGGCCAACAGCCACGACGCACTGTGAAGGTCCTAGTCAAATCATCGAACATGTACAAGGGGTATAGACGGCTACCCACGAACGCCGTACTCCAACAACCCCCTTCTTGAATCACTCTTCTGCTTTTACGCGACAACTGAGTTGTACTCTAGGACGAGACTCATTACGCTCGTTCATCCAAGCTGGCCCTCGTGGGGTAGTACTTCATCACAGTGACAAGATCGAACAGCCGGATAGGAATGGTTGGTTAGTTGCTTTACTGCGAGCTGTAAAAGATGCTGTACTTGAAAGGCGATTGACCGCCGCAGCGGTTTCAAAATAATATGGAGCACAGTTGAACGTCTGATGATTGAAAACTCTTCTGGTAACTTGGTTAAGTTAGCCTTTAGGTGCAAATTACATGCAACAAAGTGTGTCACGAACGCGAAGTGTCACGCGCTTCGAGTTCGCGTAAATAAGTCTTGCCGTCAGACGTACAGTCAATGCATTCGCGAATTCAAAGAAAATGAAAAGTATGTCGCAATCAGTGCTTACAATCTCGTCGCATGCCCGGCCCCATTTACACTCATTCGCCCACCATGTTTCAGCCGTTACATTCAAATTATTTTATTGGCACAGATAAGTATCTCTAAGCAGGAGAAAGATACACAACTTCAGTACAATAAGTGCCCATCGATGACTCGGATGTCGATTCTACTATCAATGACTGCCATGAATCGCGGCGAGCGGGTGTAATCATGATGCGCATGCGTGGTATTGGGGTTATCGTGATTTGGTGTGTCTGGAGGATTGAGGATCATCATACTTACACGATGCCGAGGAGGCCTTTTTGAAGGGGTAAAATCAACGGGCCAAGGAGCTCTTCGTGCGTATACGTTCGCCATAGAAATATATCCACACGGGGAAGGGGATACCGACGATAATGGCAAGGCCTGCAAGCAGGGAATTGCCTCCACCATAGCCGAGTGACGTAAGCATCTGGTGTCCGAATAAAGGGAATGCGAAACCAAGAAGTGAACGGAACATCTGATGATGTATTCAGTGAACGCCAACCAAATGAGGGGAAAAAAAACTTACGGAAGCAGCTGCAGTAGCGCTTGCGGCGTAGGTGAATGTGTCCACGAGATACAGTGAAATTGGGAGGCTTCATGTTACGAGTTAGATATGCAAGAGACCAATGCACAAGAGTACACCCACAAACTTGTCATTAAACCGAATCCAAAGATAGCGGTACCAATGATCGGCATCATGAAGTGGGCCTTGGCTTGGGCAGACCAGCCATACCAGCTAACATACGTCAGACTGGGAGCAGGAATCAATGCGCCAATCTCACAATAATCCCACTGGAACAAAAAGCGAGCCGAAAATCAGAGCAGGTATGCGCATCTCTGGTTTACCCTTTCCTCCATTTTTTGCAGCAAGCTAGGGACAAAAACTAGCGCTTGAGCTGACAAGTTCGAGATAAGAAGGCAAATCTGGACGTACGTATGTGTATATTTTGTTGGAAACTTTGGCACCAAACAAAGCGGCCAATAGAAATCCCACGCCTGTTCCAAGGTACGTCAGACCTCCGGTTCCAATGCTGAAGTGGTACACCTTCAAGAAGAGGTCTGATAGAAAATAGTTAATAACGATCCCTATAGGCAGGTATGACCTTACCGGGGAAAGTAGCAAACATCAAGTAGTAGATACCTGGCATATGACGTCAGTCCATGTGCGATATAACTTGGCGTGGTACTGACCGTATATCCTAAATATACGAACGTCAGTGAGCCGCGTGCGTATGTCACTAAATTTGAACTTACAGAGACATGTACAAGCTCAGGATAAAAAGTATAAAGCTCCGGGTCAATAGCACAACCGGCCGCTTGAGGTTGAGCCATAAGTAGGCCCATTTCCCCATCTCGTGTGGGAGGGCAGAATGTCCGACGGTTGTCTTTTCGGGATCCAGCGTCATGTTACCAAGACGGAGCCTGATGACTGGGGCATAGGTTTCTCTCAAGAGAGGGATGCCGATCATTGCGGCAACACCAGTGATTGCAATAACGACATAGAAGACATACTGTATACCTACTGATTCCGCAATGAAACCGCCCATAACGGGACCGATAGCAGGGCCTTACAAGAGGCGTAAACTCTAGTCGACGTTTGACAATATACAACCCACCTATCAAGGGTCCGACGCTGTATAGTGCCATGGCCGATGCTCGATCATGTTCTGCGAAAAGGTCACTTACGACACCTCCGCCGCATGCTATAGGAGCACCCCCCGCCAATCCAGCTTTGAGGGAAGTCAGCAAAAAATGGAGCTCCAGAATTCCAGATACGTACCCAGAAAGCGAAAAATAATGAAGGATACGGTGTTGGGTGACAAAGCACAGCCGAGATTAAAGGCGAAGAGGAAGAGGTTCCCTAGGTGGAGCACCTTGAGAAATTCAGGTAAATGAGACCATCGAGCAAACTTTGGATGGATATCACGCACCCATGCACGACCATACACTTCTGACAAGGGTGCGGCAAATAAAGGACCGATGGCAAACGATAGCAAGAAGATACTGAGAGTCAATGCTATTATTGTTGGATCTGTTATGCCAAATTTTATGGCCACATCAGGCAAACCAGGTGCCATGATAGAACTTGCTAAGGGGGCGACAAAGGTGTAGAGCGCGACCTAATAGCGAGATGAAACACTGTAACATAAAGTCGCTGATAGTACTGACGATGGTAGTGGATGTCCATTTTTTTGCCTGAGACCAATTTCTGGGGTTAGCAGGATCGTGTTCCCAATCATAGTCTTTGTCTGGGACTTGAACCTCAACCTGAGTTCCGCTTATCGTGACCTGAGGAAGATGGAGATCATTGAAATCATGTTGATGACTCTGAGTAAAAGAAACGGTTCCTGGAGAGCCAGACATGGACCAAGGGGAGGTAAGGAAGCAGGTGATAAGACATGTGGTGGAGAGAGACTTAAATATAAAGCAGACTCCAGCCTGACTGAGCAGGTATTACGATTACGCATTATTCATGGAGGCCGCTGAACATTTACGTCGGTGACAGGTAAGCCGAGGGACCTGAGATGAGTCGAGTGTTAGGTTCACACGTGAGGCCGGGAGTGGCACTCATATTGGTAGCTATGGAGAGCGCACGGCAGCAGCCACTCTGGTGACAAAAATTGATCAGGTTGCCGAACTCCTAATTTTAAAGTGACTGCTTGCCTATCCGACTCGGAGTCGCCCAATGATTAAATGATGCAGGGACAGGCAGGGACTCTGCAGGGATGAATCACTGAAATTACTTGCACACAGCAAAAGTGTGATGGATGCCACTTCTCGAACGAGAGGTGGTTCTCCTATAGTTTGCTTCTCGGCCCCCTCTCTTGTCAGTATAATGACATGCTTGAAGCTTTGAGGCCCGAATACCCGCATCAAAGTGCTTGAAGGTTGTGTCAGTTCCAAGATGTGATCGTTAGACATCACGTAAGCAAATTGGCTTGAGTAAAGATACTTTGCGAAAACACTCTTTGTCAGCTAAAGCCTCTTGCAAACGAACACCTTCCTCCTCGACTTCCACATAGCCCCGAACCAGTGCAAGTACTGCAAGCAGGAAAGGTCGAAGTTTGAAATATCCACTTCATGAGAATCAGGATCATCGCTCCAGGATAACCGTTTCGGATATCGCGTCAGCGATTGAGACAAATTCAAACATCGGCCTCCGTGTTCAACTTATGGGGAAAACGGAAATGAAGATGGCCCTGACAGTCTGGATTCTCATGACGAGCCTCGCCTCAGAATCAGTGAAACCCTTCTCCAGCCTTCTCCTATGCCTTCCTGGTCGGTTACCATCGGGCCCGACATATATTGCCAAGTGCAGTCATACGAGGCAGCAGACCCTAATAGACTCGTGACTAGTCCTAACCTATGAGGTGAACTGGTCACGAGTCTAAGCTGACCCTACATATGACAGAATAGAAGCTCTATGTATAGTTTGCTCTTGGTATTTGGAGCAAGGTATCATTGCAACTTTCCAATCAGAATCAGAACGCCCACAAAGGGCAGTACAAGTCCCTCTTCGGACAATAGTATATATAAAATAAGTTGGGAATTATAATCACAAGCAAAAAGGACTATCTACAAAGCATGTCCGTACTCGTGTGAGCCTTGTGCTGCATACCCCTGATAATGGTACCCATCCCCATTCGCTACATAGTCATGATTATGTCCGTGCGTATACTGCTGGCTAGGATAGTCCTGCACATCGTAAGCCAGCCCGCTCGCACCATCATATCCCGAATGTGCTCCTGGATTCGCTCTCCCTTGGTACACATCATGTGGATCAGCAACATATTGCCCTGGTGCACCAGAGCTCCCATACGAATCGTATGCTCCTTGATCATTAGTGTGATAAGCAAGTGTAGCACCTTCCTGAAGATGAACTGTGCTCCCATATTCTTCTTCGTAAGCTTGATGCTGTGGCTCGTAGCTACCCGCAGATGCTGCATATTGGTTGTAAGCCCCTGCAGTCTGATGTGAATACCCAGTGTTGTATGCCGGCATTGGAGGATAGTCAGTGTAATCGGCACCAGCAGGATTTGTGTGATAGCTTGGCGCTATGCTCTTCTGGTCATAGTAGTAATCCTGGCTGTAGCTACCACCTGGCCCACGTTTGGAGATAGATCCACCGTCGTCGTCGTCATCTACAGAGAGGTTTGGAAGAGTCGGCTGTGGCAATGGTTTCCCAACCATCTCGCCCTTCTTGTTTTTCAAGTGCGAGAAGTCGCCCATAGCCTCTTTCTTCGCTAGCGCAGCAGCTTTCGCAAGCCGCTCCTTGTTTCTGCGCTTGATGACCTCTGCAATTCGCTACCATTCAATGAGAATCGTTAATCAAAACTCCAAGTAATGAATAGTACCTTGTCAACCTTATGGCATACATACTCCTACATAACCTATGAGAACATGCACTTGACAGATATAAAATATATCTAACCTTGAGGTTCCCTTGAATATAGCACAACAAAGGAATGTAGAATATGCCAGCCATAATCAACAGTAAGAGCGAACCAGCGAAGATCACAAAAGTGAAGAACGTGGAGACAGTCAGGGCGGAGGTCGACAGACTGTTTCCCGCAAAGTACTTGCTGACGTCGTACCAGGATCCCCTGTTGTTCTTTGCTAGGTAGATACTATAGAGTGTCAAAGCATTGATCGTTTGTCTTGGTCCATCAGACAGTAACAGTCGCTTCCAACCTGATATCGGTTGAGATATATTAGTTCAAAAAAGGAGTAGAGACTCACTCTTGAACGTAAAGAAGATGAAGAATGCAAAATCGTCTTTCTTCTTCGTCGAATTACTGATATGATCGAAGAAGCAGAAGTGATCATACGAGCCTTGCCCAATTTATGAATTTTAGATGATGACACAATCGAAGGAATCACATACGGAGGGAGTAATAGTGGTTAGCCATCACGTTCGTGAAAGCATAAGAGATATCACGGCTGGCGATGATCTTCTTCGATTTCCGGGCTTCATACGCCAGCTGCAGATGATTAGACTCATATTATCTTGCCTAGGACCTGCAGCATACCAGGAGGAAGCCAAAGATAATACATCCCACGAACAGCCATTTCCCAACATTAAAAGGGATATAGAAGCAACCGTCTTGATGCTGACAGTCGTTAAAAATTTGGTTGGACCATGTCGAAGTTGTCAACATAGTCGTAGCGGTGAAGATATCGGAAAGGTAGACAAGAAATGATTTGAGTATAATGATATAAAGCCAAAGATATCTTTAAAGGAACATCAATAAGCGCTCTGGTCTTGAAATAATTGAAACCAGTGAATGAGCGGCCGCCATCACACTATGCCACACAGGTTCGCACGGGTCACTCACTTTAGGCGCATGAGGAACCCATTGTCGGTGAATTCACGGGTGTCGATGAAGTCGAACTAGGGTGGTGAACAGTTTATTGGCAAGCGAGGAAAACTAAGGTAGAAGGGCGGCTTACCTTATGATCTGGAACAATTTCTCGTTTCCATGCTGGACCACCGCTCATTGTGTTGAGAGATGAAGCGGGTCAGTGAGTAAGTCAGATATAAGAAGGGGGGATTTGGTGGATATGTGAATGAGCGTAGAGCGAGCCAGCCGCATGTAGAACCTGACCTAGGTTCTGAGACGAGAGGCGTTAAACGAAGGTCTAATCCAGCCAAAATCAAACCAAAGATTGCTTCTGCTGCTGGTGTGTGAGGATGAACAGCACTAGCGCAGAAACTGCGGATGGAAGATGATAGAGAGGATAGAGAGGACGAGCGTGAAACAGGAAAACAACGGATGCTTTGGTTGTGCGGCCCAAAAGCTATGTGATAGTGTGACCAGTCCTATTTCGATTATATCTTTTTTCGTCCGTTACACGGTAACACTCTATTGACTACTAACCATCAAGAAGTACAACGATGACTACAGTACAAAAGATCAAAGTGCGCCGCATCAGTATTTATCCTTGCTGTTTCTAATTAACAGGGGCGTCTATCACTAAGGAAATCGAAGATGAAATGGCTAGTCTCATCTTTTGGGATATCATGAATCCCTGCTAACTTTCCTGACAGGCCAAAAGTGTGTTTCGTTGTCTGCATGAAGTAGGCTCTTCAGCCGACGAACTTCATCTTTCTAGCCCAGAAGAATAAGGCCACCAGCTACCATCTGGGTCAACTCAAGGCCAAGCTTGCAAAATTACGACGCGAACTTATATCGCCCTCTGGAGGAGGCGGAGGCGGGCCTGGTATAGGTTTCGATGTCGCCAGGACTGGTGTAGCGTCTGTCGGTTTCGTTGGATTTCCTTCAGTGGGAAAGGCGAGTCCTCTGATAATTCTCACCTGCCAGTCATCTTCAACAATCATCTAGTCAACTCTTATGTCGAAGCTCACGGGCACGCATTCGGAAGTCTCAGAAATCGATTTCACAACACTAACGACAGTTCCTGGAACTCTGAAAGTTCACGGTGCACCTATACAAATCCTTGATTTGCGTGCGTACGTATCTTGTCTGTGGTAATCTTACTCTTATTCTCGTCTCAGCTGGAATCATCGAGGGAGCAAATGATGGTAGAGGTAGAGGTCGACAAGGTGAGTACAGCTTGTCTACGCTTGCAAACTTACTCACTTTGTTATGCAGTCATTGCCGGTATGGCCTCCAAGTTTAACGCATGCAAAAGCCGAGGTTGAGAGCAATGCACATCCTAGTCGCTCGAACATGCAACCTCATTTTTATTGTTTTGGATGTCCTCAAGCCATTGGGAGACAAAAAGATCATCGAGAGCGAGTTGGAGGGCTTTGGTATTCGCTTGAATAAAAAGCCCCCAGCCATTTTAGTTCGCAAGAAGGACAAGGGCGGCATCGCGATCACCAATACCGTTCCGTTGACGAATATCGATCAAGAAGAGATCAAGGCAGTTCTCAGCGAGTACAAGCTCAGCAATGTGGACGTTACTATCCGGCAACCTAACATGACGGCAGACGACCTGGTGGACGTCATTGAAGGGAACAGGTGTGTAACTTATAAGACACTCGCACAGCTGGATGTTTATACTTCGCAGAGTCTATATTCCTGCACTTTATGTACGCGTTGATCAACATAATAACATTTCACCTGCTCTAATTCCTTGCATTTCAAATTTAGGTCTTGAACAAGGTAGTTCATCACTCAATGGAAATCATGTACTACTCACGTTGATTATGTATGCAGATCGATGCCATCTCGATAGAGGAATTAGACCTTCTGTCCGTTGCCTTTCGTCTTCTTTGAGGAGTACTACTTACCAGTGTCCAGGTACAAAATTCCTCACAGCGTTCCAATCTCATCGAGAGAATGGCTCAATATCGACGAATTGTCAGAGAAAATGTGGGATGCTCTTGAGCTTGTCCGCGTTTATACCAAACCTCGTGGACAATCACCCGACTACTCCGCTCCAGTCGTCCTTCGTAGAGGGAGATGTAGTGTGGAGGATTTCTGCAATGCTATTCATAAGGAAATTGCTAAGCAAATGAAGTAGTGAGTGTCAACGTTGAGATTTCGGTACTAATTCGCAAAGCTGATTGCATGATCAGTGCTGTTGTATGGGGTGCGAGTGCCAAGCATTCTCGAGGTCAGAAGGTTGGGCTGGATCACATCTTAGAAGACGAAGACGGTAAGATCTTCATTTTTTCCATGCATGCAATCTCAAGCAGTCCCCTAGTCGTTCATATCGCAAAAAAGTAGCCGACATAATTGATCTAGGACTCGCCCCGCGCAACCCATTGTATCTACTAGTATTGCTGTGTAATGTATAGCGTACTGAGCCGGATGAATGACCATATCAGTCCCACCGCGCAGTAGACACTTGTCGCCATCAGGGGCAAAAATTCAGTATCTGGGTTCCCGCCAGTCATGAGAGGGAATAGGGTAATAACAACCTGGAGAAGTGCAAAACCATATAGGTATGCATTCTCAAAGCTCTCCAACATTACCCACGGCAGTGACGAAGGAAACCTGTTAGAAATTTGAACAGTGAGAAATATTTCTGTGGTAGCACTCACTCGTAAAGCTGATTGTGGAGGGGGTATAATAACGTTCCCCCCCATATGAGGGAGTACACAACCTTCAGCAGTGTCTCTTTAGCTTCGTTAATAATACCCTAGACGAACTGGCATTACGGAAACCCACCTGCTGGCGTAAAGATCAAGGGGAAGAGCGAGAAGATGCCCGCTATACTTGCGATAACGAAAGTCTTGTAATACGCATAGTTCTCCGAGGCCAGAAGCCTGCAAAACTAAATGTTAGGTTGAAAAGAGTAACGAAACTACGCACGTCAAAGGCACTAATACGAGCAGAACAGCCTTTTCATGCACATGCCACCCGAACATATATGAAGCGTAGCCACAAAGCGTTAATGCAGCCACGAACGACTTATAAGTTGGCGCTCTCCATAGCTTAATGAGATAAACCTGAGCCAATATCAGAAAGACCCGCCAGTTTTGCAATTTTTCTCACCATCTGAAAGATTATTGTGATGATGAACGTGTGGACAGGCTTGATATTTGGAATCACCGCAAAGACCGTATCGCCTACAAGGCCGCGGGACGTCGATGCAACGCCAGATTCGTTCACTGCGAGTCCGATATCCAGATGTTTTACCACTGAAGGCCAGCGTGAGATCAGAAGTGAAAGAGTAATGATGAATGACGAACGCTGCAAAAGGACACGGTCTGCAGCAGTGACCAAGGCCCACGCGTTTGGTGCCCAGTAAGCGTGATTCAACCCACGTGTAAATGGAAACAAGCGAGAAAGGAGTTGCGGAAGTTGGCCCATCAACATGAATGGTCCTAGAGAGGCTAGGAACACAAGTAAGACAGAGTTCGCTAATGTAATAAAGCGAGTGGGGATAATTGCTCCTGCAGGAGACATGCAGTAGGACCGCAAAAGGTATATGAAGTATGCAGGCTATAGAGGCAATCCAGTAAGTTAAGGACCACGAATAGTGATGCAATCATACCGCCAGATACATGTAGATGTGTTTGAAGTTCAAAAGTACGGCAAAAAGTATGCCACTTGCAAGTTTTCTGCCCTATACATGCCATAAGATACTTTGCACAGGCAACAATAACACTCTTACTTCGCGAGCCATTAAGATCGACCATAGCAATATTCCAAACATGAACCCATTGTATTGGAAATGTATGTGATCAATTATAAGGAACCCTGGGTGAAGAAACAAGGACACCGAGAGAATTTGTTGACGAGAGGGATCAACAGAATCATGGATAAACCTCACTCAAGAATTAGCGCTTCACAGACAAAAGTAAATAAAATTTCACCTCAGAAGTGCCGCACCAAGGACAAGCTCAGAAACAATGACGGTCAGACGTTGGTACACGATGACCGTCCATGCGTCATATTGAAGACTTTGAAGGTCAACTATCTTTGGATCGATGAATGAAGCGGGTATGGACATCAATTTTTCGAAATATGCAAAGAACGGCGGGTAATCCAGCGCTAGTCGACGAATGAGACGGTATGATACAGAAACCATCGAAGGGCTCACTCCACTCAGAAGTTGTCTTCAACGCCGCGTTCAATAAGCCTAGGATGGGATCTAGAGAGCTCGAGGACGCACGTCGTAATACCATTGAGAAATAGGAAGTGAATGTGTTATGGCCAGCCAGTTTCGGTGGACCTCGAAGTCCGTAGAGCGACTTCACGGATCAGTAAGCGTTCGAATATATATTAAAGGAGGGCCTACTATGCTGGGAACAGAAGAAACTTGAATGCGGTGGAGAGAAGTAAAATATCGATGTCGGAATGTGATACATCACCCAGAAAGTTCGGAAACGTCCAGGCCGAGGTAGATTTCAGCGCATGCGGCTTCTGCGAGTCGTCCTGTTCATCGGCAGGTAAACTATGGGACTGTTTGACCGCGCTCATCGAAGTGTACAAACAAACTCTAAGTTATTAGCCCCGTTACTTCATGCAACTCGAACGCATTACGTCATCTACTACTACCAGTACATGCCGAACCAAACATGTATCGTCAAAATGGAGGCCAAGGCTTGTACAGATTTACAGTGTTACAAGACTAGCTGGCATAAAGGCTGAGCGCTCAAGCTAGAGGCAATAATCAGTTCATATTGCAGACAGGACTACTAATAACACTAAACATTACAAGGGTCAATAATGATAACATAACGAACAGATGCAAAGGTCGGTGCGACATAATGGACGTAAGGTATAGTGCATGGGGATAGTATGATATATGAACACAGCAATGACATATCTAGAAGTCCTCTTCCAACGAGCTGGATGAAACATTGTTAGACACAAAGTCTACCAAAAAGATAGTATACTCACAAAGTTTTGCTCGATACCTGATCGTTCTTGGCATTTGTGTGGTTGACGTTCGCCTTTGAGTAGTCTGACACGCGCTTCTCGAAGAAGTTGGTCTTCCCCTGTAGCGAGATCATGTCCATGAAGTCGAATGGGTTGGTGGCGTTGTACACCTTGTCGTTGCCCAGCGACACCAACAAGCGGTCTGCGACGAACTCAATGTACTGGCACATGAGCTTGGCGTTCATGCCAATGAGGCCAACAGGGAGAGCATCTAGAGAGACAGTCAGTGTGAGATGAGCAAAATGAAGGTATTGACGAACCAGTGAGGAATTCCTGCTCGATGACGACAGCCTGTGTAATGATACACTTAACAGTATCAGGGTGCGGGCGACGCTTGAGATGGCTAAAGAGCAAGCACGCAAAATCGGTGTGCATACCCTCATCACGGCTGATGAGCTCGTTGGAGAACGTAAGACCAGGCATCAGACCACGCTTCTTGAGCCAGAAGATGGACGCAAAGGACCCAGAAAAGAAGATGCCTTCGACGGCAGCGAAGGCGACCAAGCGCTCACCGAAGGTGGAACGCTGATCAGATATCCACTTGAGTGCCCAGTCAGCCTTGCGCTTGACGCAAGGAATAGTTTCCATGGCATCAAAGAGGTATTCGCGCTGGGCGGAATCCTTGATGTAAGTGTCGATGAGAAGTGAGTAGGTCTCGGAGTGAATGTTCTCCATCATGATTTGGAAGCCGTAGAAGCACCGGGCTTCAGCAGCCTGGACTTCATTAGAGAAACGTTCAAGGAGGTTTTCATTGACAATGCCATCGGATGCAGCGAAGAAGGCGAGGACGTGTGAAACAAAATGGCGTTCGTTGTCATTAAGACGGTTGGTCCAGTCATGGACGTCTTTTGAGAGATCCATCTCCTCGGCAGTCCAGAATGATGCTTCGGCTTTCTTGTACATTTGCCATATCTGGTGATTTTTTAAAACAAAGTCAAAAGAACGACAGACAGTAACAAACCTCGTGGTATTGAATGGGGAAAAGAACAAAACGGCGCTTGGATTCTTTGAGCAAAGGCTCTTCGCCTGAAATGAAAAGCTTAGTTGAAGATGAATTCACACATAAAATAAAGCCACTGACTTTCAGGTAGGTCAATTTCACCGACAAACTTCTTGCGAAGCTCCTCAAGCTCGTCCTCGGCGTCTTGAGAGTCCGGCGAGACTGAACGCTTGCGATCATCGATCAAAACAGGAAGAGTGTCCTCGTTATCTGATGGCTTGGCTGGCGAATCTAGTGAGATGTTTGCCAGGGCTGCAGCAGCCTAGTTATTCAGGACATGTTAGAACAATTCGGATCAACTTAAATGCGCGAACCTTCTTGCTTGGTGTTGGAGCAGGTGATGATACACGAACTGGTGCAAGAGTGGCAGCCATTGAAAATATAGGATGATATATGTAGAAAATATCACAAGAGATGAACGTCCAGTTGAGAAGCAGACCAACCGACAGAGGTTCAATTTAAGTGTTTGAACTGTAGTTGTGGTTATTTGTTCCACTCAACATTACGCGACGCGTTGTTGGTTTTTGTGGACGTGCCAGGCCTACACGCGTTCATCAATTCCATTATTAGTCAACCCAATGAGCTTTAACCACTTCTCACGTCTTCACGTTGTTTCACATCGTCTCTTGAGGTCTATACTGACATAGATTTTTAAAATACCAGGCCATCAGCGCTGCAACTCTCATCGTAGTATGTGCGAGTGAACGCGCGGATAATCGGATGACCCAAAAAAAAATCAGTCACGTACATCACATGATTACGTGACCTTGACTCGGAAAAGATCCATTCGGAATCGTTTCAGACTGGCATCTACTAGGTGCAAGCTTTATCTCTACTATGTCTGAAACACAGGCGCTGGATTGTTTCTTTGTCCAGGAGCTTTCAATCGAGGTTTGTGGTTATTGTTGCCTACATGCAAGCTTTAATTAGAGGTACTGATGAGTCTTGATAGGAGACATTACGGCAGAAACTTTCTCTCAGTGACCCATGCCTCCACTCTGAAGTATGCAATGGTATGAGCAGCTCGAATGCGACCTACGAGAGTGACGTTTCTGAATGGGGTGCGCTTTTTTGGCTCTACGTGTCCACCAGTCTCATTAGAGCACTCTTAGAATGTGAACCGCTCCTCATGCCTTCTCAACGGCGCTTTGTCCTTTTTCCTATACAGTATCATGAAGTAAGCCAATTTCTATCCATTGTGGTGGACTTGACAGAAGGTGTATAGATCTGGAACATGTACAAGAAAGCGGAGGCATCTTTTTGGACTGCCGAAGAAATGGATCTCTCAACAGACATTGTGCATTGGAATACCCGACTAACTGCAAATGAACGCCACTTCATCTCACATATTTTAGCTTTTTTTGCTGCGTCCGATGGCATAGTTAACGAAAATCTGGTTGAGCGTTTTTCCAACGAAGTCCAGATCCCAGAAGCTCGATGCTTTTATGGTTTCCAGATCATGATTGAAAATGTTCATGCCGAGACCTATTCGCTCCTTATCGACACACTCATCAAGGACGTCAATGAGCGCCAGTATCTGTTTGATGCCATAGAGACCATACCGGCCGTCAAGCGAAAAGGAGACTGGGCGTTACGATGGATATCTGACAAGGAGGCAACATTTGCCACTCGGCTAGTTGCCTTTGCTGCAGTCGAGGGTATATTCTTTTCCGGCTCGTTTGCATCAATATTCTGGCTCAAAAAGCGTGGTTTAATGCCGGGGCTCACTTTCTCCAATGAACTCATCAGTCGTGACGAGGGGATGCACACCGACTTTGCTTGTCTTTTATTTACCCATCTCAGGCGAAGACCACATCCGGATGTTGTACAGAAAATCATTACAGAAAGTGTCCATATCGAACAAGAGTTCTTATCAGGCACGTGTTCACTCGTTATCTTAGGCTGGTATTGATTGTGCACCACAGATGCTCTTCCGGTCAGCCTCATTGGCATGAACGCAACCCTGATGTGCCAGTATATCGAATTTGTTGCCGACCGTCTTCTAGTTTCGTTGGGGAACGACAAGTTCTACAACTCCATCAATCCCTTTGATTTTATGGATATGATTTCCATGCAAGGAAAAGCAAATTTCTTCGAGAGGCGTGTGTCTGACTATGCAAAGGCACATGTCCGACAATTGGATACTCCGGCGCCCTCAAGGGTGTTGTAAGTTTCCCCTTTGTTATTCTTAAACATATCTCATTTAACAATTTAGTTCCCTTGACGAAGATTTTTGAGTTTTCATTATCACTTGTGCTGCAATTCCGATTAATAGACCAATGCCAACTCAATCAAATCATGTACCTAATATCCTATTCTACACCCACCATATGCCTATCTGTGCTTGTAACTCTGTACTTAGTCCTTAGCATGCCCTGTAGCTCACAGCTCATATAGGACCTTCTTTCGTCGGTCTGCGTAAGAGCACGAATGTGATGCCAATCAACGCAAACATTGATATTCTACAGGAGGAATCACGTGATCTTTGATTTTCATCCACTGATAGCAGAACCCAAGTAAACGGTTTCGGTCCTTCAAGCTTCGAGTTTGCTTGTCAACGGGAAGATGGTAATACATCATTCTCCCTTCTCTAACGTTCGCAGCTAACAAGGACCATAGATTCGGCGACAAACACGCGAGCGACGACAGTATATTTACGCTAAATCCCTCGAGACTCAAGAACGTCAAACGTATGAGCGCAAACGGCAGCTCAAGGATGCACTTGCATCAGGGAAACAGCTACCTACCGAGCTCAAGAATGACGCAAAGACACTAGGAAAGGACTTGGTGTTTGACGAGGCACAAGAAGGTGATCTCAGTCATTTATGGTGCCAAGTTAGTGATTTACCAGGTATTTTGAACAGAGCCGTCAACACACATCGATAGCGAATACTCGCGGGCCGGTATTCAAGACCCAAAAATTATCGTAACGACATCAAGAGACCCAAGTTCCAAGTTGTTGCAGTTTGCCAAAGTACGCCGTGCAAATATTCGTCGCCCATTCCTATTGATAGTTTGCAAAGGAAATGCGGCTTGTTTTTCCCAACTCCCATCGAATCAACCGAGGAAACTACGTTATAAAAGAGTTGGCGGATGCTTGTCGTGCTAATGACGTTACTGATCTCATTGTTCTCCATGAACACCGTGGTGTTCCTGGTACGCCCCATTAGAGTCATATCCATCTCTGTGTTGATTTAAGCATTATACAGATGCTATGATTGTTTCGCACTTCCCCCATGGACCTACCGTCTACTTTACCCTGCACAACGTCGCCCTACGGCATGATATAGGCTCATACAAGTCCTCCACCGTCTCAGAACAGTACCCCCATCTCATCTTTGAAGAGTTCTCGTCCAAACTTGGTGGCCGGGTGCGAGACGTGCTAAAATTCCTGTTTCCTGTACCGAAAGAAGACAGCAAGCGTGTGATGACGTTCTCTAATGACGGAGACTTCATTTCCTTCCGGTGAGTGTGTCTCAAAGAAATACAGCAGATGCTGATTTGTGCAGACATCACGTTTTTGTAAAAGTAGTTCGGGATGTCCAACTGGCGGAAGTTGGGCCGCGCTTTGAGATGAAACGTGAGTGCGATCTCATTGCTTTTGTTGGCAGCCAACTCAGTGCTTGCATTTTTAGCGTATGAGATACGACAAGGCACTATCGAACAGACAGAGGCAGAAAGAGAGTGGGTATTGGCACATTACGCAAGAACAGCCAAGAAGCGCAGTCTGCTATCGGGGCCTGCAGCACATTCAACAGTGGATCCAGATCGGACATCGAGTAAACGACAAAAGCGATAGCATGTGCATTTATGCCTCTCATGTTCAATATATGTGAGAATCCCCAATCATACGAGCGATAGTGTATACAGTGCAACCCATTGTAGACGTGAACTAATCCACAACGAGAGTCTTATCCAGCTCAGCGAACCCTTCAAATAATGAGGTAAACAGGTCGATCGCGTTTTGGACGTCATGAGAGCCTGCAGTCTCACGAATGGAGTGCATAGACAACATGGCATTACCGACATCTACTGTGCGCAAGCCAAGCTTCGACAACATTGGTCCAACCGTCGAACCGCACGCCCTGGGTGTTGATGATTAAGAGAAGCTTCTACAGGGAAATGAGCACTCACATGTCGTTTCGAACCTCATACTCTTGAACCTTGCCTCCTTTGCGCTCAACAAGTTTCTTCACAATGAAGGAACCGATTGCGTCGCTGGCATATTTCTGTTTCGCATTGGTTTTAATGACAATACCTCCGTTCATATTCGGTTGGTGATTGTCCTCGTGCTTTGAGGTAAAGTTCGGGTGAATGGCATGGCCCATATCTGCCGATACGAGGAACGACCGAGCAACGGACTGTGAGTGAAGCGCAGGAGTGGGAGATAGGCGTTGCAGGAGCGAGGGAATCAAGGAAGATTCTGCCCCAGATGTAGAGACGCTACCAATTTCCTCATGGTTGAAGAGGGCGATGCAATTGACGTTGCCCTCGAGAAGATTGAAATCGGATGACGAGGCATAGGTGGAGATGGCATCCACAGCGCAGAAGCTACAATTGTTTGCCATTAGATACATCACACGTATGAAAATCAAGCAACACACGAGCAAACCTGGTTGTCCATACGAGGACTAAACATGAACTCATTGTTAACGCCTCCCAAGACAGAAGGTTGGGTATCATATAAATGCCTACATAAACATCAGGAGTCAACCAGGTCTAGGGAGCTCCAGAACGTACAATTCAAAATCATGGATCTCTTCAGGAGAAACTGACAGTTCGTCGGCAATGACAGAGAGTAGGGCAGGGTGATGATTTCCCTGGATGCTAGCAGCCGTCGCGTTTGGTTTCTTGTCATCTTTGGGCGTCTTGTTCAAGGTTTCCGCAACAAGTCCAATAATGGGTACAAATTCTGTCTCTTGGTTGAACTTCAAATTGTCATTGACATTTCTGTCCACTGGACTGGCCATACATTAGTGCTCTTACTCGAAACATAGACAAGAAAGGTACGGACGGTGGATGGCGAGGGTAGGAATACGCAAGAGAGGTCGATCAACTTTGATGAGCTTTGATTGAAATGTCCCATCTTGTTGCGTGACCACGACTCTCCCGGCCAACGAGAGGTCCCTGTCGAACCAAGAGTGCCAGATACCTCCACCATAAGTTTCAACTCCGACCTGGAGGTACCCAATCTTCTCCCGCTTGGATATCGGGCGCACCTATGCGAACTTGAGATATTTACAGATGAAGTGTGGTAACTATAGAATCACCCTCAAATTCGGGCTATCAACGTGTGTAGCCACGATAGATAAGCCCGCGCCCGGTTTCCAGTTCGGTGGGATGGTAAAAGCAACCAGTGAGCTCTGATTGCTGTAATACAGATCAGAAACCGTAGAGTATCTACTCAGTAGACTGACCGGGTAAAATAGTATTTCCCTCGGGGTTGCAGAGTCTTCTCCCAATCGTCTGCTTCCCTGATCTACGTTAACAGGTTATGTCGAGACATCAATTCGATGTCTGTGGTCCTACTCACCTTCGTGAATCCAGATGATTCCAGTCGTACAGATGCATTGTGTACGGCGTGAAAAGGAGTTGGTGATGCATTCACGAAAGCAATGAAGCGTCTGGCTGCCTCAGAGCTCGACTGACCAACTTGGAGCATCATTCTTTGAGTAGATAACGGTTCGGATCTGAAACTAGATTGTCTTTCAAAACTTTCGATACCACGATGTCTTCAAGTTGTGCGCAGAGGGTCGGAAGCAGACACCGATCACAAATAAGCTTATATACTGAAGCTTGATAGAAGTGAGAATAAATTGCCAACTTTAGGTTCTCCGAGACATTTTCCTTGCCCACTCGTATGTGGAACCATAACACATCGTAAAGTTGAGTCGTGAAGCATATCGATGGTGCAAAGTTATCTGCGGCACGGGCCGACTCAGGCATGTATGCATGTTTCTGCCCATTGCATTCGCGCTCACAATTAGATAGGCTTTTGGTTTGATATGTAGCTCAACCTCTAACTCACTGTATGATGGCAAACTAGCATATGTCCCAGCACTCGAGGACGTGCTTGTATGGGATATGAAGAAGGGCAAATGGTACGCGGATAGTATTCCAAGTTTTGCTGTCTGCTCATGTACAGCTAGCTCTCGATGTGGCATGAAACAGGACACAGATCTGAAGTTACCTGCATTTGCCGTTCTCCTCAAGAAAACACTTTTGCGGTGGGTTACGCTGATGGTTCAGTGCGCCTTTGGAATAGTGCATTTATCTCCGTCATTGCAACATTTAATGGACACCAAAAATCTGTCACGGCTCTCGCGTTTGATGCACAAGGAGCACGCCTTGCTTCTGGCTCGCAAGATACAGATATCATCGTTTGGGATGTTGTAGCCGAAGCCGGTCTTTACCGGTACGTGATATCAAGCGTTGTATGAGTCTTCTCTTATCCTTCCACAAGTTTACGAGGCCATCGCAATCAAATCACAGCCATACGATTCCTTTCCGAGCCTGAACTTCCTTCTACCTCAACTGGTCTACGCTCTCATATCCTACTCACGACGTCAAAGGACACGTTCATGAAGTTATGGGACACTTCTACTCAACATTGTGTTCAGACGATTGTTGCTCACCGCTCAGAGGTTTCTTGCCTGGATATCGACCCAGAGAAGCACTTTATCTTCACCGGAAGCAATGAGGGCGAAGTTAAAGCATGGAGAATGGACCACGAGTCACTGTCGCAAGGTTTAGTGGAAAATGAGGCAGGCGAGGTAAGTAACGATTTGCAACCATTAATCCAGAACTTCATTTTGTGTATAGGTCGCAAAGATGATACATCCTGTCACTAGCCTCCCGCTTTCATCACGTCACCGCGTATCCCAGATTTTATTCCACCCATTGCAACCATTCCTTGCTGTTCAGTCACATGATCGATCCATCGAAGTCTTTCGTGTCCGGACTGAGGAGGAAATCAGAAAGAAGCAAGCTAGACGGAAAAAGCGTGCAAAAGAGAAGGGGAAAAGCAACAAAAAAGGGAAAGATATTGATGATGTCGTGGAGGATGCTGTGGATGATGACCAGGAGATCAATGTGATCGATCTTTTCACTCCTTACCTTGTGGTTCGAGCGAGCGCAAAAGTTCGATCCTTCGATTTTGGCTCCAAGGAAGTTACATCGAAACCTGGTGTTCAGGTTTGTATCAACTCACTCGAACACTGTATGACTCTGACTTGTCATGCGGCAGCTCTTTGTGGCACTGTCGTCAAATGCCCTTGAAGTGTACAATATTCCACCCCCTACCAAGTCCAAGGAAGAGACACCTGAAGCCACCCGGATGTTTTCGGTTGATCTTCCCGGGCATCGGACAGATGTGAGGACTTTGTGTCTGAGCGCAGATGATCAGATACTTGCGTCAGCATCTAATGGTACGTTTGCGTCAGTAATCTCAGCGCTTCACTGATGAGTTTGGAAGGTTCCTTGAAACTGTGGAACCTGAAAACGACAGCATGTATACGCACAATAGACTGTGGCTACGCTATTTGCAGCACATTTCTTCCCGGGGACAGACATGTAGATTCTCTTTTTATTCGAAAATGTCATGCTTATTGGGTTTCCTCCAGATCGCTGTTGGAACGAAGTCAGGGGAGATTCTAATATACGATTTAGCATCTTCGGCACTCACAGAGACCGTAAAAGCCCATAGCTCCACTGTTTGGTCGCTGCATGTTCGCCCAGACGAGCAAGTTTTAGCCAGCGGCAGTGCTGATAAAGAAGTTAAATTTTGGGAGTTCGAGCGCAACGTTTCTTCAAATGACGAGGTTAGTGTTTCGTTGTTCGAATATGCACTCTAGCGATCTCAATCACGAATTCACAAATGCAGACCAAAAAGTCAATGGCAATAAATCACACACGGACGTTGAAGATGTCAGACGAAGTCCTATTTGTTAGGTACAGCCCCAATGGCAAGCTATTGGCAGTAGCCCTACTGGACTCCACGGTTAAGATTTTTTATCAAGACACCCTAAAATTCTTTCTTTCTCTATACGGTCACAAGGTAAATTCCAGATTCCTTTGTGAACGCGAAGTCTCAACGCCTTTTCAGCTACCTGTTTTAGCAATGGACATTTCAGATGATTCGAAGCTCATCGTTACGTGCTCCGCGGACAAAAATGTGAAGATCTGGGGCCTCGACTTTGGTGACTGCCACAAGTCAATATTTGCTCATGAGGAAAGTGTCATGCAGGTGCTATTTGAACGAAAGTCACACTACTTCTGGACTGTCGGCAAAGATAAGATGCTCAAGTACTGGGATGGGGACAAGGTGAGACCCCTTCTTTTTCCCTGAAGAATAATTTTAACTCTCACGTAGTTCGAGAACATTCAAAAACTTGATGGTCATCACAGCGAGATTTGGGCATTGGCTGTGAGCAACCATGCCAAATTTGTAGTGACGGGCTCGCACGACAAGTCCATCAGAATTTGGGAGAAACTTGACGAACCAGTGAGTTGTACTGCAGTGATCTATTTGGTAGCATGCGTGACCTTGAGCCTAGCTTTTTCTCGAGGAAGAGCGGGAGCGGGAGCTTGAACAAATTTATGAAGACGGCATTGCAAATGGACTTAACCGTCCTGACATATCCATCAACAATAACGAAGCTGATGCGCAACCCTCCGGGGAAGCAGCCGCGGTCACCAAGCAAACCTCGGAGACACTCATGGCGGGCGAACGTATGATGGAAGCGTTGGATCTCGCTGATGCTGAGCGGACTGCTTTCCAGGAGTATGAAGGACAGGTTGCTCAAGCGGGTTCACTAGAGGCCGCAGGGATGCAGCCACCGCCTCGAAATCCCATTCTCGCAGCATATGACTTAGAACCTGAGGCATACGTCCTACGAGTTGTCGAGAAAATATCTAGCGCTGCTTTGCATGATGCCCTGCTAGTGTTACCATTTGACAAGGTAATTTTGTTGATGCGCTACTTGGACCTATGGGCACAGAAAGTAAGTTTTCCATCATATCTCTCCCTAGATACAATTTTGACACATCATGAAGGGGTGGAATATTTCCCTCGTCTCTCGCATATTATTCTTCCTCTTGAAGATCCATCACCACCAGATCGTAGCTAATCGTGTCATGCGTACTGCGCTGATCCCATTACGCGTCCACCTGCGCAAGTCGTTGCGCCACGAGAAAGATGCCATTGGATATAATCTAGTTGCATTACAACATCTTCGCCGAAGAACAGAAGCAGAGAGGACTGCCCAGTTCTATGAAGAGGAAGACTTCGACGAGGAGAAAGTTCGCGCGAAGATCGCAGAAGGCAAAAAAAGAAAAAGGGTTTCTATCAAAGTTTAATCGGTGGGAATAGTTTTAATGTCGTACTCGTAAGTATCTAGTGGTACAAGTGTCAGACAAACGGCTTTCTGCGCAACGCTGAGCAGCTCAGGATCTGGCAGTCCGTGGCCCCCACAAGTCATCGTCCCTGTCGTGACTGTTCAGTTGTGCAGCAACTTTGGATATATGTACTTACCAGTTATCGGGATCTGTTGCGTGTCGCATCTGCACAGTCAGTACGCCTTCATCCGGACTCGCCAGTTCGTTGAATGCCGCCCTAGGTGAGATCGATGTGACGAGATCCTTTGGCGCACCCAGCACAAGTGTCTACGACACGAATAAATACACATTTCTTGAGGTCGTTGCAGACTAAAATCACACTCGAATGTAAGATGACATCAATCTCAGAACAAGTTTGCACCTCACGTTCGATGAAGTGGAAGCATTGTGGCTTCGTCGTCCAACCATCCAAGGTGACGGCGCCCACGAAAGATTTGTCCTGTGGAGGGTTATTCTCAGACCTAATCCTAGTCACATGCATGCTTACTGTTGGTGCCCATCCTCCGTTACTCCAACAACTGGGATTCTCTAGGTCATGGCCAGTATACCTGACAAACATAGTTGACCGTGTTATAACTGTAGTAAAAGCGAACTCACATACCAAGTTATAATGACGCCCTCCGAGGGTCCCTTGCCCATACATCCCGCAAAGATAGAAGCAAGGCTTGAGACCACTGTTCCTAAAACTCCAGTGGTCGTGGTTGCATTTGAGGTCTTTCCATGCTTGTCTCTGTGCTTGGATGTTTTGGCGCTGGCAGTTGTGTTGTTCTGGGATGACCTGCGCAGTGCTCTATGGAAGGAGTGATCTTTATGACTTGACGCGAGATACTTGTAGTTTAGATTGGAGATATTGACTGGTTCCCATCCGTCTCTTGGGTTGAAGGAGTGTAATTCAGGTAGGTGATGTGCCTTAGCGTGTCGGTTGTTTCGTACGCCCTGCGTGTTCGAAATATTCATGATGGCTGCTTCGACCAGCGAAGCAAGGACCTGGATCATGAAGGCGGTTGCAAGCCAGCGCATGCTTATAGTAATGCAAGTGAGCAACAGGCTATAGATCTATGGGCGAGAAATTATGATGTCTCCTGCGATGGCGATTGTTGCTAAAAGTCTCGAACTCGCACTTTTTGGCGGACGGCGGACGCGCTGGGGTCACATGACTTTTGATAATTCGTCCGCACGTGACAAAAAGCGTGACAGTAAAGCCTCGGCCGCCGGATCCCCTCTTTGCTCCAACTTAGGACAAATCAGTTGTTTCCTTTCTTCGGTGACCACCAATTTCTAACTTTGGACCGCGTTTCAATCACATCAATGCCGGCGGACACAGCGAAGAATTATCCCCGTCGCACATCTCGCAAAGTAGTGAATGAGGAAGAAACGGAACTCAAGCGCGCTCGTGGCGAAATTTCGTGCGCAGAGTGCAGAAGGTTTTCCCGTCTTTTAAATTTTGAACTTTCCTGATTAGTAGTATCTGAAGATTGAAACTGAAATGCGATAAGAAAGTACCATGTGGATCTTGCGTTCGTCGAGGCTGCCCAACCATCTGTCCAAATGGTCGTGTCTAGTTATTATGCCATTAGTCAACCTCTAATATCATCGTGACCCCTACAGGTAGTCTTTCTACTGGGCAGGGTACTCGGTATATACCATTTCTTCCTGTACATTCGATCGTACTGAGTCATTATTAGTTTCGTCCTTGCAGATACAGAACACCTGCACCGCAAGATTGTGGAGATGGGCCAGCGAATTCGACAACTCGAGGACGCACTATCCATTTTTCAAAGCGGTGTGTCCGAGGAAGTTCACCCGCTTCTCACGGAAGATCTACTTTCCATAAAATTCGGACCGGAAGCTCCAAAGTCTAGCAATGATGCCGCACATGAAAGCAGTAATGTCCCCATAAATTCGTTCGGTACTTTAACTATCGGCGGCAGCGGAGAGTCGAAATACTTTGGGCTTTCTGCAGGTTCAGAGGTAATGTCATTATTTCGCTCTCTCGTGAATACTTAGTCATGGTGACTTGAATCCAACAGACCTTATTCATGGTATGTTGATTCAAAGCTAGAGACAGTCAATTTTATCGCATCATGGCAGGCTGGCGCTGAACTCGATGGTACTTCATCCTCGCAACCAGACGAGCATCCGAGCATGTCTGCGGATGTATCTCGATTGGAGTCAAGTCTCCCCTTCAGTTTGACTGGTATTCCTGAACGTGATCAGTGTCAAAGTATCCTGGGATCATTGTTAAGCCTTTTACCACCATACCCGCGGGCTAGTGCACTCTGCGAGACATATATGGAACATGCTGCTTGGATATTTCGACCAATCCGACGAGAAGAGCTGATTGATGATATTCTGTCACCTGTTTACGCCCTTGCTCAGAAGAGACAAAGTAACACACCTGAATCTAAGGCAGAATGCCCTGAACATACTATTGCTGCGCTCTATATGGTCTTTGCCCAGGGCGCTCTCATGGATTTGACTTTGCCATCATGTAACCAAGAAGCAGAGGACTACTTTCATCTTGGCCGTGTGGCATTATCACTCCGTTCTGTTTTCGAATCCCCAACTACTCACACTGTTCAAGCTCTGGCTGTAATGGGATACTGTTACAGCAACAGAGACAAGCAAAACGCGTTAAACAGCGCGTGGTCTATCATTGCGCTTGCAAGCAAATTAACTCAAAGTGTATGTTTATGATCTAACGTTTTCGAACATGTTATTGATTGTGTCTGTTTTCAGATGGGCCTTCGTGAGTATCTGTCTATGTCCTCATTTTCATCAGCCATTAATTTTTGTATAGATCGGGACCCTTCTCGATTTAATATGAGCCCGAGGGATGTGCAGCGTCGACGTACTCTATTCTGGGAAATATTTTCTGCGGACCTCTTTCATGTGGGTGATGTCTCTTGCACTGTTACACGGTTTTGACGATTTGGGCAGAGTCTCGCTCTGGGTCGTCCTCCATCGAACAGGTTATCGTATATAGACTGTGAGTTTCCTGAAGACGAGACGACCACCATGAATGATCAAGGAGAGGTCGAAATTGGGTGTGAGTTCTGATTATTGACCCCCTATTTCGTTGAATCATTCTATTTTGGCAGTTTGGCAATGGAAGCATACCTTCACTAGAGACGTATTTTCACAAGTTACAGAATTAACGCTAAGCGCGGATCTTCCAAGTTATGACACTATCCTAGAACTTGACAGGAAAGTTCGCGAGCAAGTCCTACCTCCGCCTTTAAACCTTTATCGTTCTAGCGTCCAAGACGATTACACCACTCCGTCGGCTTATGTTCGAGGCCGCATCCTTTTCCAGTTTAGAACGACGAGTGAGTCCCTTGGGCGAAATGACCTTCTGGCCTACCTGACGTCTTTCCAGCGATGTTGTTCATTCATCGCAGTTTTTTTGCACAAGCCTTGCTTGACTTTCCCACAAATCCTCTCCGCAGTCCCTACGCTCCATCATTCCTCGCTGCATATCGTTGTGCGTCGGCAACGATCAAGACCACTGCCCTTAACTTCCAGGTGTTCCCGGACCTCTTCATGCGTTGGTGGCCTATCTGGAGTCATCTCTTATCTGCAGCTGTACGTAGTTGACTTAGTATATGACATGATATTCAAGCAGGCGCAGGTAATCGTTGGATCCATTGTCACGCGAGCACCATCGACGACTATGG
The DNA here is from genome assembly GCA_016628085.1 of Suillus occidentalis. Taxonomy (NCBI): domain Eukaryota; kingdom Fungi; phylum Basidiomycota; class Agaricomycetes; order Boletales; family Suillaceae; genus Suillus; species Suillus occidentalis. Next base: position 123,648 of record JABBWB010000014.1, read on the forward strand.
CGCCTGCTGCATGGCAGGAGTTGAACCTTGCAGTAGAAATGTTTTCACGGGGATCAGAGACATCAAGTCGTGCACGTCATGGTTTGGTGCGCATCATTTCAAACTCACCGTCTTGATGTATTTTGTTCATGCGATTTCTCAGGTTATCCTAGACAAACTCAAGCTAAAAGCCTACCAAGCGCTTGAAAAATATCGCAGCGGAGCAACATCTAACATTCAGGGCAACCTATCCTCCCTCCTTCCGGAGGTGGGCGGCGATGACGAACTTGCCATGTTTGGTGGACAGACTCGTGTCCTCGTCACCAAGATCCTTTCGCAGCAGAATCACAAGAAAGCACCATCGTCTGTTCCATCGTCAGCTGCATATCCATCGCAATCTACTATGGGCACCCCCTCGTCGCCTGAAGACAACAATTCACCTTCGGATTCCATTCCTGACGTCCATCCTATGCTTGTAGAATTTCTGAAAATGCTTCCTCCCTCATCGATGCCACATCCCACATTAGGCACAGGGGATGCATCTACAACCTTCCAAACTCAGTGGGATGCATTTTCTTTGCCTCCTCCACCCGGATTCATGACATCAGGCTCAGCGCCCGCGATATATCCCTCACCCGTCCCCCAGACATCCAATCCAGTCTCATCGTTTCAAAACCCCCTCCCACTCCCACAATCTAATATGTATCCAACGAGCGTCAGCGTTGACGATGATCTTGCTGACCTTCTCCTTTCTGGAGAGTCCGGTATGGATGAACGATGGAGATCGTTCATGCGGGATTCTGGAATTTGGGATGGGTCCCAAAATTATGACCTCATGACAGATGCTTAGTCTAAGGGATGTCCTTCGCTAATTTAGTTCTTAAGTTATCACATTTTTGAAGTCTCATATTGTTTAAGTGACTCGACTTTTTACTCGATTGTTAGTTGTCATGTAGGCCCACCCGTGTAGTAGTTCTTAGTCCATAAATCAAAGGCCGAATGATTTGCAAGGGATCTACAGTCAAGGGGATTCATTTTTCTGCATATCATAGGCCACCAAGTTGGTATTGCAGTTCTCCACGACCTCATAAAGATGACTGCTGAGTTTTCCACATAACTAAGTAGATGAACTGAATAAGTCGTTACAGATCATCATCGCCTTCCACGATAGAAGTCCAAAAAGGCGTATTTGTCCTCCCATCCAAAACCGACCCTTTTCATCTTGCCCATTCTCGCTATAAGCACAGCGCAGACTTCAGCAAGCACGTCAGAACGTGGCTCAGGAACGACCTCATTGACTATGAAGAGCTGAGAACTAGGTGATTCTGAGAGCGGGAGTTGGCGGATTGAGATAGATTGTGGAGAAAGATTGGTGCAGATTTGCAATAGATGTCGCAGGGGGTTGAGTGTAACATCCGGGACCGAGTGCGACAAAGAGGGTTGCGAAGGTGTCGGAGGATCGTATCTAGAACTGGTTAGCTACAACAAGACGAGTGTTGGAATGTGATTTACCTGACACACATCAAGAAAATGTTGTAGCCCTTTGTAGGAACACTTGCGCCATTAAAGACATCAGCAAATCGAAGCAGACCCCTACCGTTGCTGGTTGTGCATTCAGGAAATACTACAATGGGGCTACGTGCAGAACGACGTATACCATCAAGACTGCGCAATGGCACAGAGGAAGGGCCCGATGGTGTATTGCCAGTTGAAAATATCATTTCCAACAAGGACACCTGACGAAAGCCGTGAATGACTTCTGGTGAGCTCAGTACGCGGTTAAAAGAAGATATAGCTGCGGATCCGGTCCCTGTCTTTCGTCCTGGGGTGTACGATATTGACGACGCATCTCTGGCGGAAGCCGCTATAGGTGCATTTGCAACAGGTAACACAAACAACGGATTGTATCTTGCATGACTCGTCAGAAAAATAGCAAACACAATCGAGCATCTTACTGGTATGCCAGCCAAAGGACTTCTATCCAAGAAGACCAGTTCGATACTATAAGGTCCCCTGCTCCTGGATTCCATTTGTTCTCAGGAATTTTTCTGATTTTCTGTGAGCACCTATTCAAAAATCGATGAAACATAAAGCTTACCCTCTTTTTCGAACAATAAGCTCAGTCGGCATTGACCAGAATCCTATCACGTAGAGTGCCAAGCGTGCGAGCAGAGCGGTGCCTATCCAAGAGATTATATTTTGTAATGGTGGAACAGGACGCTGTTTCCTTGAGTGAAATTGTAACTTTAAGCTTTGCAGCCACTTACACAGATAAAGCCGATTACATGAACTAAGACAAAATGGATTGAAATAAGCACGATGATCACGACTGCTCGTGTTACAGCAACGACTGCTCTGATGGGCGTCAGAATAGTGGCGAAGAGGTCACGTTCCTGTGGCTGGAACTGGCTGCAAGGAAAGGCTGAGTACGAGAATGAGCCAGTGCTTAATGGATTTTGACTGTGTAAGTACTAGCCTGAATACCAGTTCCAGGATCCTATGAAAAAAGGTGAGCACAAAGTAAGCCCGACAGTTGAACTGATTACTCGGAAAGAAGAGAATTTCTCCATCCAGCTACTGCTGCTATTATGTAGTAGCAATTCTGGTGATGCACGTGGACGTTCAAGCTTAAGTTGGTGACGAGCAAGTACTACTAAACATCCACGGCCCGCCGGCTTTACCATATTTGGCACCATGTTTTGTCGATCCATGGCGTGGCCGAGTAGCGACAAGTTGGTCCCAATCCCAACATCATACTTGCAATCACCAAAGCCTTCTTCCGCTCAAAGATGTTGGTCGCGCTCTCGAGGGCTGCTTGTTTTGTTAAGGGTCTCCTACAATCAACTAGCTCAAGATATCAAAAACTCAGTTTAGTTGGAAAGGTGACGTTAGATAGTGTAGTGTTCTTTCCTCGACTTACGATGCTACTGCAGGCTTTGTTATGGTTTATTCTGTTCTTTTATTTCTGCTTAGCCACATTCATTGTTGTGGTCACCCCGGCTTGCATCGCTCAATTCACGTACGACACCGCTCAAGACATCCGACATCTTCCATATGGGTACACAATTCTTATCGTTGTCATGAGTGAGCGTGCTTTCATCCTAAGAATTCGAACATGCTAATTCCTCTCAGTTGCCGCATCCTTCCCTCCTTTCATTGGACATATTACGCTCCTTAACGTGTTCGGTTTCACATATGGTTTACAAGGCTTCTTCCCTGCAGCATTTGGATCACTGGCAGGCTCTGCCATAGTCTTTGTTACCCTTCGGAGCATGTTCAGCAATAGGCTACACTCGTGGACTTCCACTAACGAGAAATGGCAGGCTCTGGAAGCTGTGATAGTCAGTGTGTTTCATTAGCCTCGACATATATCTAAGACGTCTATAGCGATCAAGAGGCATGCCCTTGATCATTCTCATCCGTATCTCTTCATTCCCGCCATGGGCTTGGTCCAACTCGCTATTTGCAGTAAGCTTTTCGAGTTGTTTACTTGTTCGGGTCTAACTCCTTTACATAAGAGCATAGCGCCAGTGTCATTGTTCCAGTTCTTCATAGCGACTTGGTTTATCCTCCCAAAGGTTATGGTTTACGTGTTCATCGGATCTCGTATTGCCAGACTCTCAGATGGCAAACAGAGAAATCATATGGATACCCGTAAGAATATATGTCATGGTATTCCGCTTTCATTGATCCATAGCGCAAAGAAACGAAAATCATCAACAGCCTTCTAGTTGTCGGCGGTATCTTGGTATCTGTTTTAGCCAGCTCGTTCGTGTCTAGGTCACAACTATTCATAACAGAGCTCTACTTACCCTATACAGGTTGGTCTATCATTTCATGCAGAAGGAGATCAAGCGTCTACACGACAGCCCATCAGAGCGTGACGAACTCGCTGCAGAGGCACTCGAGGCAGCAGAGGAAGCGCCATTGTTGGGATATAATTCTACGAGTTCCCTGTAGAGTTTGACACACTTCCATGGTAAGCTTATTGCAGTAGAATGCAATTAATTATGGAACATCGGACTGGGCTAGCTTTATGGTCGCTACACATCTATAACTATAGAAAGTCATGCATGCACGAACAATAAGTCGTTAGTAAAAGTGCAGGAAAAGCAAGGAGAAGCTAGCTCCAATCAGGAAAACAAGTATAAATATTCGACTGTCCTTGGCACGTCTACGCGCCTCCCTCAGCTGCACGTTACCCTTTTCTACAGTAGATGTTGTCGCAATCGCGTCCTCGTATAGTTGGTCAGTCAGTTCCGTTTGCTGTGTAAGATGTGTCATCAGTTCCATTTGGAGGTTGCTGATATCCATCAATCGTGCTTCAGCTTGTTGAACGGACTCGAGTGTGTCCTGGACGGATCGGAGAATATTTGCATTCTCCGTCTCGAATTGAAGTATCTGAGATTGCGAAAGCTCGATATCATCGTCGTCTCCGTCCAGGTCACCTGATGATGAAGCAGGGGTAAGTGTTCTCGGTTGTGCAGCAGGGCGGTTGCTTCCGATGGTAGCGGCGATCCCTGAAACGAGTGCCGATGAAGCACCTCCCAACCAGCTATCGCTCCCTCCGCCAGTGCGCTGTTGATGTTGCGCAGGTCCCTTGGAGACGAGATTCAGTGCCTCTTGCGCTGCACTGGATCCTAGAGTTCGCGTGCGTTCAAGCTGACGCTTAACACGTTCCTCCTGCATTTCTTTTTGGTTCTGGCTGGCTTCTGTAAGACGCCTGTTGAGATACCACGTTATACTGGAGTGGTGTGCTGCTGTGAAATCTGACAGTATTGTTGAATTGTTGCTTTTCAGACGGGCAGGCAGCAAGCGTGTCAAGGGATTCACGTTACTTGCAGCGAATTCAGCACGACCTGTAGGAAACAATTCATTTTCAGTAGTCGGTTCAGGAACAACGGCGAGAAACAGACCGCACGCTTTTCGAGTGTTTCCATTTCCTTGACTCTATCTGCGCACCTACTGAGAACGACACGTGCCTGCAGGTCAACCTGGTCCCGCTCCTCGTCTGTAAGGTAACGTATTCCCGACCACGATTTTGTAGAGTCGCTTAAATCAATGGTATGGGAGCCATGGCGCGAGAGTGACGCAGCGTGTGCATCTACACTCAGGTAAGGCTTCCGTATGCTAGAAAGCATACGCGTGAGAGTGCCAATATGGTTGAGCTGTGCAATCAAGTTAGAAGGTAATCTCAACGTTAGATACATTGTTACGACATACAATCGTGTAGGCTTCCTCTAAATATTGTTTTCCAAATACATTCGCGTTAGGGACATCATGTGCGGGAGATGCCTTGCGTCGTTTGCCCTGCGATGTGGCGCTTTTCGCTTGAAGGACATCTTTAAAGTCTGAGGTACGGTCGACGAAGCCCATAAATGATCGCTGCAAAACGACAGTACTAATGGGTGACGGAAGATGAGCACAACTGGCGTTGGCTTGTTCGCGCTCTCGACAACGCGCTGGCCGCATATTGCCGGGCGCCACGTGTCCGGGTCATAAAAAGAAGTTGCAAGTTTCTGCTCTTTTTCATCAACCACGACCAAGTTGTATCATATGGCTCAGTCCAGCGCTGCTTTTACTTGCAGCTTCAATGGAAGGGGTTCTCAGACGCGTGGAATATCAGACTGGTCCTTGTTTGAGGCGAATGGTACACTGGCTACTACTGCTTGCCATAGTTTGTGACTAACAGTACTCGTATCAAACCCATTACTTAGTATTAATAGGATCCATCTGCAGTCCGAATTCTGCTAGCTCGATTGTATAAACTCTCAAGCTAAAGTTTGATCGTGATCCATGATCAGAGGATGACTGTTTCTGGCAGCTTATTATTGTGGCGAAGTCGCAGCCGTTGCCTATACCTCTCGTTGTTGCAGCATCCCCTTGTATCTGACGATCACGTTAGTATTCTCTCCAAAAGATTGAGACCGATATGCATATGCTCACAACAGTGATCTTCATCCGACCTCATCAGGAGCCTACAAAGTGTAATTTCCGCTAGATCCAGAACGTCCTGTTCTTTGACATGCAGGCAGTTAATGACGGCCACTTCATGAATTCGCCTCGTTTGTGGCATTGGCATTGTGGATGACACTCGACCCTCGCTTTCATCTTGTGGTAGCCGGCTTCGGGTAAGGTTCACGAGCGCACTGCCAGTTAGATAGTTGCACCAGCGGAAGTCAAGACGAGCAAGGTTTGGGCAATACCCGTTACCCCCGTGCAACAGCCGCAGTTGTTCATCAGCAATGTCACTGTCGTGCAGACGAAGTTCCTCTAGTTTAGGAAGGAGTTCGAAACATCGCACGAAGTCGATGCGCTCCACGTCAACATCATAGAGTTCTAGAAGTCGTACACATGGGGAAAACTCAAGGAATTGGCACAAATGGGCGCCAGAAGGCATGTGGGGGCGTGCAAGGGGCTCAGATGAGCAGCGCAGGTGGAGCTGACGCAACGCAGGTGCGCGCATTGTCAACAGGATCCCGTTCACTTCGGGAGAGACGTGGAGTGTCAATAACTCCAGATGAGGAAGATCTACAGTGGATTGGGTATCATTGTATGTGCGTGTTCCTGGTTTAGATAGCTCCAGTGTGAGGTCCCTTAACTCTGGTAAGGCCTGCAACATCTCGATCCAGTCGGTGGCATTTATGGAAGGTGTGAATAACGTTGAAGAGGAGAGCACGACGTGCAGCTTTGTGACTCCCGTAATGCTGCTCCATCGCGGAAAATTTGGTTGTACAATGAGCAATCGAGATAAACGCGGAGCGTCTTGAAGAGATGCCATGTTCGCAGCTTCTCCCTGAGAACTCTCCATTTCAGTGACAACGTTGAGTTGCCTTAAATTAGGCAACGGGAAACTGCAGCGGCGAAAGACGTAATTCATTGTTGTCGAGTCTACAGATTTGACGACAAGGGTGTGCCATTGCTTGGAGCGAGGAATAAGCAAACCCAAAACCTCATCCAATGACGGCGACTCGAGAGGGATATCCAAAGTTATATGCAATGGCGCGTGTTGAACTTTACTCAGCCAAAACTCCACTTTGCCAATCGAGTTTCCCGATCTCAAATCAAGGAAGAGATGGGACCATACATGAGGAAATGTTGTGGCTTTCCTCCAAGCTGAGCATACTTGAGAAACAGCCACAGGTGCACGCGTCCAGCCGCTTTTGGCACATATCTCGAATATGCGAGCAAGCAACTCAGGAGGTAGGCGGCGAGCAAGAGTTAACAATGAGCGGGCCCGACGTATATTCTCCCGGTGCTTGTCCTTCTGCAAGCGGAGGCGCTCCAGAACAGAATACAGTATGCTTGTTTCGCTGTCCAGTTCCTGGATTGCCTCCTCGTCAGACATAATGATCTGACGGATCAAAACCATGTCGTCTTCCGTGGGTTCGCGAATACATGATACGCAATCCATCACGGAAGTTAGAGGTGTCCTGTAAGTTCAAGAGTAAGTGCAACATCCCGGCTCGAATACGTTTACAACGCACGACAACACGTCAACATTGTGATACCAGCCGCGAGCCATACGTTTCTGACAACCCCAGGCCTGCCTAGGTTCTCAAGCAGGCCGATATATGTCGAAATAGATGAATATCGGCGGCCATAAAGCGTTGCTTTGTAAAGTCCAACGCTGCCTTCGATGTGTTTGTTGTTGTTGTTGTTTTTGACCACAGCTTGCTCGGTGTCGTACACTCGACAGTCACCATTACACCTAACCAAGGCCCGTAAGGTGAGCAAATGATGCATTTTTAGTAAGCTATGATGATTCAGAGTGGAATCTTCATCGACCCGCACGACCTACCAAAGTGGCTGGGTCGAGTTGGAGACTAGCAAGTGTTCTAGATACTGCTGATGCTTTTACTGCCAATCAACTAACATCATACTAAGGCTGACAAAATTGTGTCCAGAACTACCCATGGATCCACGTCGAGCTCGCGATCCACGCTTGGCACGTGTGGACCCGCGTTTGCAGCGAGGACAATCTGCGTTGCCTACTCCCTCGCCCCAACAACACGGTGGGTCAGTACAAGGCGCGACACAATGGACTGCGAATGGAGCATACGTGGCTTCGCAGAACATGGCTCCCAATGCTCTCATGCAGCAAGCTGACACGCCTTCCGAGAATGCCATTGCTGGTCCCTCAACTCCTGCAAACAATGCGGGATCCTCTTCATACAAACCTAGACCACTCTTTTGCGTTGTATGTGCAAGTAATCAAGTGGGTTTTCGTCTCAGCGACAATCACGAACAAGTCTTACATGACGTTTTGCAGAACCGTTCCATGGAAGGTCATCATGTTTTGCAGTCCGTATCACAACACGTTTTCAATGTCATTTTATTTTATCTGATGCCAAGACATGAAGCAAAGCCGGTTACCGAGTGATTTCTTATGGCACAGGCTCTGCGGTGCGCCTACCTGGGCCATCAATAGACAAGCCTAACATTTATTCGTTTGGTACACCATATAACTCAATATACGAGGAACTCAATGCAAAAGACCCGAGATTGCAAGTCCGCCTTATCCCCTTATGACCTGAATCTGACGAACACATTCCAGGTACACCGCAAATGGACTTCTCCAGATGCTTGATCGCAATAGGCGGATAAAGCTAGCTCCAGAACGGTGGCAGGACAGCAAGACAGTTGCAGATGTAGTTATTACATGTGAAGAACGTTGCTTTGATGCCGTTTGTGATGGTGGGTGCCGTTGGCACCGGTTGTTAAATTCATAGCTCACTGATGTGTTCTCCCAGACCTGCTCAGTCGCGGTGGCGAATTCAATAAGCCGGTTCATGTCATCAATATCGAGATTAAAGACAACCATGAGGAAGCACTCATTGCTGGAAAGGCGATGCTGGATTTGGCCGCTGCTGTACGTTTACTTCTGTATCTTTCCACGGATCACGGTTCTGTACTGATCTGTCTCGAAATCTTAGATCGAAATCTCGCAAGACATCGATGAAGATATCGATAGGATACTGCAGGTGCAACAGGAACGGCATCCCCACAGTCTGTTACATGCCATAGCTTTCTACTAGTATCAATACTCGCATCATGGGACCCTCATGTAAACAACAGACTTTTCATATGGTCATGTGCGAAGGCACTAGTGCACATGATAGGGTGATATTTGTACATCGTCATCCTTTCATCATCTCATCTCATCTCACTTCTGTCAGTCGTGGGAAATTAAGACGCAATCATTGACCATTCTGGTTCTACTCCCGTGATATTATAAAGGGGCTTTAATCTTGATCTGCGCTGGCCAAATACCATACAATGCCCTCCCTTCGCCTCGGAAACATTGCCCCCGATTTTGAAGCAGAGACTACTGCTGGACCTATCAAGTTCCACGAATGGATCGGTGACTCTTGGGTGAGCGTGTTTCCTATGTGATTAACCTCGGGATGTTGACAAGTGGCCATTCAGGCGATTCTCTTCTCGCATCCTGGAGATTTTACACCCGTCTGCACCACTGAGCTTGGCGAGGTCGCTCGCCGCGCTGATGACTTTGCTAAGCGCAATGTCAAACTCATCGGAATTTCTGCCAATGGCCTCAAAGACCACAACAAGTGGGTCGAAGATATCAACGACTTCGGCGCAAGTTACGGACCAACCAACGTGCAGTTCCCCATCGCACGTATAGCTGTATTCTGATTGGTACAGTCATTAATATCGCCGTATAGATTGCCGACGAGGACAGGAAAATCTCCACCCTCTATGATATGCTTGATGAGCAAGATGCGACTAACCGTGATGCCAAAGGCCTTCCCTTTACGGTACGTTCAAACATCAGTCGAGTTTCTACCGCGATTTAACCATACTTGAAGATCCGCACTGTATTCGTGGTCGATCCCAAGAAAGTCATTCGCTTGACCATTGCTTATCCGGCTTCTACCGGACGAAACTTTGATGAGATACTCCGGTGAGTCTGTTAAATGTTGGAGTCACGACTTGACATTAATAACTGCTTCTAGTGTTGTAGACTGTAAGCCATCATGACATGATTATTTTGCACTTACTCATTCAGCCCATTCAGCTTTGCAACTTGGCGATAAACACCGCATAACCACGCCAGTCAACTGGAACAAGGGTGACGATGTCATTGTCCACCCTTCCGTTGGCAATGATGAGGCCAAGGTGCTCTTCCCTGAGGTCACCTTCCACAAGGTAGGACTCTTTGATACAAAACCCGTTGTTAAATATTGACGCACCTCTATCAGCAACCCTACCTACGCACAACACCCCTCAAGGTTAGCGAGTAAAGATAAGATGCCGATCGAAGTGTGATGTCTATATGTGTCCTTGATCCCAGTTCCGCGATCAGCCTGACTGAGATAGTGAGATATGCGAGGCAGACTAAAACAGACAATCGATATATTGTATTACATATATGTAACATGGATTTGTTGCGCTGGTGCATCAGCCGGCGGCTCTGCGCTCACGAGACAGACGAGTGATGCCATAAGAAAGACCAAGGCTAAGTTCTTTGATACATCGGGCTAGGCCAGTACTGTTTCAAGCGAGGAACTTTAAGACTATACGAACTGCGGAAGACTAGAGCAAAGTCGCATTTAGTATTTGCCTTACTAATTGTGTAATGGTCAGCTGAAATTCCATGTGGTTGTTTGTGTCTATTGAATTCTAAAGCTGAACGACGCGTGTATAGTAGCATAACGCGTTCTTCAAGCTTCAACGTTATCACCTCCCACATCAACGACATTCTTTACTTGCTTGTACTCATTCTGAAGTACCATTATGGCCAACGCAGATGGAGGCGCTTACAGGTGCATATTCCCTTCCGCTAATCTCGCTGCTTCTCTTACATTTTGTGGTCAGCTACTCCCTTACAGTATTCTCACCGAGCGGTAAACTAGTTCAGATCGAACACGCGTTGGCTGCTGTCTCTCAGGGAACAACGAGTCTTGGTATCAAAGGTACTTTGTCTACCTTTGTTGCATATCACAGGCTGATTCTGCCTTGCAGCGTCCAATGGCATTGTCATCGCCACTGAGAAGAAGTCGTCCTCCATTTTGATAGACGACTCCATGATCGAGAAAGTGGCAGTAGTGTGCCCAAATATTGGGATCGTGTATTCAGGCATGGGTCCTGACTTCCGCGTTTTGATCGCAAGGGCGCGAAAGAGCGCACAGGCATATTGGAAAATATACGGGGAATATCCACCCACGAAGGTTTTGACGCAGGAGATAGCTACCGTCATGCAGAAGGCAACTCAATCTGGGTAAGAAGATCCGCCTTGTGGTTGTATGTACAGCGGATCACGCGTGTTTTTAATTCTTTTGTTCAGAGGTGTGCGGCCTTTCGGCGTGTCATTACTTGTCGCAGGGTGGGACATCAACCGTGGCCCAAGTTTATACCAGGTTGATCCTTCGGGATCTTTCTGGGCGTGGAAAGCCAGTGCTATCGGAAAAAACATGGTCAATGCCAAAACGTTCTTGGAGAAACGGTGAGGCTCGTGTGGTGCATCTTTTTCTCTTCCGCTGAGCTCGCGATCGTTTTTAGATACAACGACGACATAAGTCTAGAGGACGCAATTCACACCGCGCTCTTGACACTGAAAGAGGGCTTTGAAGGCCAGATGACCGAGAAGACGATAGAAATTGGTGTTGTCACTGTCCCAACACTAGAGGAGCTCGAAGCTGGGAAAATTGGCGGCGAAACCGGCCGGCCTAAACCAACTTTCCGCAAACTCAGCGAGGAGGAAGTCAGAGATTATTTGGCGCTATAGAATTAACTCCACGTGCGTTGCACCGCGTTGTAATAGTAGAGAATTTGATTCCTGGAGATGCATCATAGATGTCCGTTGAACACGGCCACACTTTAAATTGAGTTGCCTTCGTACAATCTGTGGCATATCTCAAGGTAGCATTTACTCGTTTCAAGCAAGTTCTGACCAGGGTTAGGATGGCAGGGTCGTGATGGGATTGCTTTATGGGCAGGCTGCAGCCGTATGGATCGATATGCGCTAATCTTCAATAAGAAACAGATTGCATGCTGATCGGTATCCTATCTTTAAGGAGACCGATACCGATGACCCACCGGAAGTGCATCGCACCCGTTCCAGGGCCAGGCTACCATTGTCAAGCGTTTCATGCTCCACTGGCAACTGATCTTGGTAGGTATTTCCCCAATTTGCGACATGGAAAGTCGTGTTCTTTGCTTTCTTGGGCATTAACTTTCCAAGTCAGCAAATGACTGTAGCGTGCTTGGTATAAAATACCAGCACAGTGACTCACTAAATTTAACTCAACGAAATACGCGAACGCACCAAATTCAACCCACCGAAACAACTCACTGTCAATATGGAGGGAACATCATCCAAGCCTATTACGATGCGCTCAAAGGCAGCTCAAGCGTGCGATGTGTGTCGCATCGCCAGAAAAAAAGTTAGCAACTTTTGGTTCCTCGCGTCGCTTGCAATGCAGCTAATCACTATCAAAGTGCGACTACGACAGAAACCGTCCGGCTCAACCCTGCGCACTGTGCGCGAAACGGGGAGTTGAATGCAGCCTCACGGCCTCCGCGGTTCAAGCGACTGCGGGGCCCTCTTTTGACGACTGGGACTACTTACAGGGTGATCCTGCTATGCAATAGGTACGCCTGAGTGATCTCGCTTATCATTCGATACGCGACTGATGACCGAGTTTGTAGAGGGAGTGGTTCACGGAAAGGCATCTAAGTCTGTTTTACTGTCTCATGTGGTTTGGAGAAATCAGAGTTTGATTTGTACCCCGGTCGAAATTGACTGTGCCTTTTTCATCACACCGGGGGAACCTCGATCATCGCCGTGTACGTAAGGCTGTGCTTTTGATATGTAGTCAGCCAATTATAATTGTCCCTTGTTATCGACGCCTTGAAATTCCGCCGAGTGGACTTGAGGCGCAATCCATTCATCGTTTATTCATGCCAGCGTTCATGATCGAGGCACCAGAATTCCGCGGTCAACTGTCTATTGTAAATTTTTCTGATGGACCAGTCGACCAACTAGAAGACCCGTCGCCAGCATGCAGCAGTGCTCTGTTTTTGCCAGCGCCTATGTTATGAGGTGCGAGATATTACATCTATGGCAATGTTCTTAGGCTCAAATAAGTCTCGATTTTCAGTGACCTCGTGTAGACGGTGTTTCGTGACGGAACCGTATCTCCTTCGATCGCCAAAAAATGCATGTTACGGCCCTACATACGTCAATTTTACTACTGTCGAGCTGACGAATACAGTAAACCTGCAGGGCTAACTATGCAGGGTCCCACTGGCCTGATTTGGGCATCTCTGCCCAGAGCCTCTGGAAATTGGGGCTACTGCTGTTTGTCATCTTCCTTACCCTCCTCAAACACGACAAGAAGTCAGTGGTCGTTGCAAGAGCTCATGATCTTTTTCCCGCTCTAACATCAATCACCTCAACTTAATGGGCATGAACATGGAATTCCACAGGGTCTGCCAGGCGACAAGCGTCTGTCCAGCATGTCCTGGTGGCAAGAATAGATGAAATTCAACTTTGATTCGTTTCACGACCTGACAATGAGCAACCATTCCGGAAGCGGAAATATGATAGATCCGGGCATCCAGTCCTCTACCTCACCGAAACCACACCTTTGCCGGTTCCAATCAAGTCATGCAAGCATGGCTTTTTTCACTTTTCTGTTGCTATATAAGAAGTGCGGACATCGTCTAAATCTTCGTGGACCCAACAATGAGCGCGAATGCAATGATTGCGATGCAGCATCGAGCCCCTCAAGCCTGCCAATCGTGCAGGAAACTCAAGAGGAAAGTGAGTAACTATGTGACCTTTTGTATTCTCACCCTCTGATCGTTTGCCAGTGTGTTTACAACCCAACGTTGGGCATCTGCAACCGGTGCTCTGAGACTGATAAAACATGCGTGTACGGTGAGGTCATTTCGACCGCTCCGCACGATGATTCCGTCGCTGTCGTCCATCACAATACATCCACAATGTCCACGAATGCTGGTGCGCGAGTAAGATTTGTGCTTCTTGGGCGGCACTTACATACCTCCATAGTCGCTTCTGGTCACCTGGATGCCTCGCTCCAACAGGGCAATCACTTGTACCTGGACACGTTTGGTGGTGCCCTGTCAGCCACCTCCAGCTGGTCGAATGGGTATGGTCAGCCGAATGTGTTAGTACACTTTCCTTTCTGCCTTCCTGTGCTGAATTTCTTGGCAGACTGTCCAATGGAGGCCACACGGTTGACATGGGTCTATGGAGTGGGGATATGACTGGTTACCCACCAACCCATCCTGATGGACAGAATTAATAGTAGCCGGTCGGCCGGCACGCTGATGACACCATCCTTGGCTAATGATTCAACCGTGTGGATGTGATGCGTACTTTCATGGTTGTTGTTGCAAGGGTGTCTTGTTCGATAAGATGGAGAGTTTTGAGTTATGTACCCCAGTTACCTCGTTGTCGTCGTATGATTCCCTAGCTAAGATTTGAACAAATGTTGTTTCCCCTTTTCAAATCATAAGACCTTATGGGAGTCAGTACAGACCAATTTTCCAACTTCAAATTATCGCGATCCTTTGGGCCCTCGTCGAAGCTCTTACCGGAAGAGGAATGATTCCCCACCACCTTTGTTATTTTATTCAAAAATCTAATTTGCGTCCATCGATACTGTAGTCTATGAGAATCGACCGTTCCGCCCTTGCATTTGTTAGATTGAGGCCCTTGCCCCTTTTTCACCTACTGGGCTCGCCGAACTTGATGCCCCAAGTTGCCACCGTCCGTCCGCCGCTCCTGCCGGCCGTTTTAGACGCGCAGTTGAATTGACCCAACTCTTTGTTATGCGTGATCATGTTGATGTCCGTGCCGTCAAGGTATAGTTTCATCTGAAGTACTTTCGTTATGACTTGACAACACTGTTTGTGGTGACTAAGTCGTCACAGGAACTTCTCATAGCATCAATCTTGATATTATAGTCGAACATGGTTTGAATGGCGGTCAGCTGCAATATCATACAGTTAATCATACAATCTTTGACGGTCATAAAGCTCGGTAGTGTCAGTCCTGCCACTACAGCGGCCAATCGAGTTTCTCCCCAAAGTTCCAGTGAACAGCCTTGACTGAAGTGTATTCATCAAGGGCATAGCTTCCAAGTTCACGCCCTGCTCGCGAAGTCAGACATATTGAGCGTTCTTCGCAATAATTGCTCACCGATTCCGCTCTGCTTTTTCCCGCCGAACGGGACATTGTTATTCAACAAATTGTACTGGTTGACCCAAACCTTTGGAAACCGTCAATCAGGGAAAATGCCGGAGCGATATAGGGCATACCGTTCCAGCTTCAAGAGCGGACGAGACGCGCATGCACTGATTTGCATCATCTGATGTTTCAAAGTCATTTCAGCGTCAATCAAATACCCAGGGGAACCACGCACTGGAGTGTAAACCAGCACCGAGGCCGTAAGATGTGTCATTGGCCAGCGAAATGGCTTCCTCTTCAGTTTTGAATTTGCCCACCGCAAGAACCGGTCCAAAGATCTGTTACTCAACATTACTATTAGATATTCAGGGTTGTGCCGCAGGATGTGGGCATCCTGTCAGCATCAGAAGCATACCTCATCTCGGACCTGATTCGCATGAACATGAGCCTGAGTGCTCTGAGGGAATAGCTTTGGCGCTTACAATATCCATGTTCGCATTAATGTCCGTGAAAACTGGGAATCAATCAGCGGTGGTGGCTCTGTTCCGAAAGCTACGGATACTAACTCGTAGGGTCAACAAAGAAACCCTTGCCTGGACGCTTTTGGCCACCAAGAGCCACCTTTGCGCCTTGAGTCTGACCGCTTTCGATATATCGCCAAACCTTGTCGAATTGAGTTTTGGACACCTGGCAAAGGGCGTGAGCTGTGGATGGTGCGATCTCCAACGATTAACCGACCAGGGGTCCACCACCGCTCTTCTCGTCGAAGCCATCGCCGATCACGAGCTCCTTGGCTTTAGAAACGAGGAGGGAGACAAACTTATCATAGATTGTGTCCTGAACATACAGACGAGATCCTGCCGTGCAATCCTGGCCGGTATTGTACAAAATGCCGAGGCAAGCCCAGTTTGCAGCCTGTTCCAAATCCGCGGATTCAAAAACCAACTGGGGTGACTTGCCACCCAACTCCAGAGACACCTTCAGACACATGATATCAATTGATTTTACTGTATTGATGCCTGAAAATTCACTTCACCTTCTTCAAATTGCTTTTGGCCGCGGCTTCCATGACCTTGCGGCCAGTTACTGTAGACCCGGTGAACGCAACCTTATCGACATCCATATGCGCTGATAAGGCTGCACCGCCAACAGATCCCAGGGAAGGGATCGTGTTCACCACGCCTGGTGGAAAACTAGTTCAAAATTGGGGTCAGAAAGAATGCCGAAGGTGAGTGTATCGCCTACCCAGCTTCAGCGATAAGCTTCGACAGCATAAGAGCCGTCAAAGGGGTAAGTTCGGAAGGTTTCATAACGATGGTACACCCGCATGCAAGGGCAGGGGCAACTTTCCAAGCCCTGAACAAGACGTCACGTTTCGATCTCCAAGATCTACGCAGTAAAATGCCTACCACATATTGATTGGGTAATTCCATGGGATACTATATCGTGTCTGTGAACGTGTACAAGGTAACACATGGAAACCACCCACATTTGTCCGCAAACCCCAATAGGATCGTGCCTGGTGAAAGCAAGCTTGGTTTTGTTGTCGACTTCGATGGTCTGAGAATGGAAAGCATGAAAACAAATTCATTCCGTAAAGGTGCTCCATATACTTGTCCGGTTATTTTATCGGCCCACCCCGCATAGTACCGCAAGCACTGGATGCTATCCCCAATATCAAAATCTCTGATATGATCAACGCCCATTGAAAATAAAACCCAAAGAAGACATATTTTCATACCTCGCGATTTTGAATGGTTTGCCGTTATTCAAAGATTCGACTTCTGCGAGCATATCCTGATCTCTCTCCATAAGATCTGCCAACTTATTCAGGAGCCTAGACCTTTCGAAACCAGTCACATTTTTGCCCCATGAAGTATTGAAAGCTTTGCGAGCCGCCGCGACCGCTATGTCTATGTCCTTTACCGAGCCTGATAACCATCGAGCCTGATCAATATCCTTGATTTTTTTAGCGTAGACGAGAGTAATGTGATTTACCAGCTGTCACGGAGCATATAGCCTCCTCCGTTGCAGGGTTAACTAGGCTGCGTTCAAATAAGTCGTGATCCTTATCAAATAGATGTGAAAGATCGTACTGGATGAGATCATTAGGGGAATCCGCGGAGGGAACAAACTCGTTGTTGATGAAAAGGCCAGTCGGAATCTCGAGTTCGCGATTCGCAGCACGTATAACAATGCGGGCTGATAGTGATGCCATGGTGGAAAGTGTATGTGAAGAACAATAGAGGGGACGATAAACCGAACAACTTGGTGTGAATAGCCCCCATCAAGACTTATAATACAGGTTTAGATCAAATCCGTAGATAAGATAACGCCGCATGTCTTTCATGTGAAGTCAAGCACTAACACGTGCCACCAGAACCTGGGGTATACATCTTGCGGACCCCGAGTCACTCTGTCTTCGGGCTGCGGGCGCAGCATTCTAAAATGGTAACTTGTTACACCGTGCTGCACAGCCCCGCCGATTTGCTTCTCTGCGGTGCTGCAAAAAAACATTCATTATCATTCTACAGCTTCCTACCTGATGAATTCATGAAACAAAGAGCCTTTCAAGAGCGACTTCCCCAGAAATGTAAAAATATCGGCCAGTTGGTTCTCTGTGTAGTGTTATAATGAGCCTCATCTTCGAACGAGAACAAGAAAAAAAATACCACCAGAAAGAGATAAACATTTGCTAGCCAACAAAAAAATATTTTGGACCGACAACGAGTATGCTCCTGTATGCTCTCATAACAGGTAAACGAGAGCTATCAAGACTCTTCAAGACGTGGAACATACATAATGGGTTGTGCCGCGGGACACTGGTAGGTTGATCTGCTGCAGAACCGGAGGTCGCGAAGTTTCGCCATCATGGTGAAAATCTGTATTCGTGATTGCAGTCGCGACAGCCGTCACCTCATGCACAAAGAGCGGCATTGTATGGTTTCTTTGGTTCGAGTGCCGCAAGGACGTGTTGGATTTCATTTGGGTGCACGCCTGGCAAAACGACACTAAGTTTGATCAAATATCTGTGCTTCAAGAGAAAACCAAAGTATGGTCACCTACCACTGGCAGCATGTCATTGACAGCATTAGACCAGAGACATCCCAGCAACCTCTCGTAGTCATCGAGTACCTGTTTAGGATAGATGAATCCACAATTTCCGATGGAAGGCATGGATCATGATGGCCGAGGTGAAGCATCAACTCTGTGACCTAGTATCGGGGTGCTATTGTCGGATATGTATGTGCCACGGGTCTCCGAGGCACAACACCTTGGCATGCGTGATTCTGATATTCTTCGGGATGTTATCGGTGGCAAGGAGCCGGTATGTTATCTGATACCTAGGTTCGACCCCGTAAGAAGAGTTGAACTTCCATACAAAAACAGGTTGCTCTCTGGAGTTGACCTGGAACCTACATACGAGCTTTCCTGTGAAAGGCTGCGCAAATCGATTGATGACCGCACATTCTATATAGGCTCATGTTATGTCTGCCACTGATATTCCTGCACACAAAACTCGTTTAGTATGCTTTATACAATAAACAGTCCACACGGACTCGGAGTGTTGTTATCATGATGATATACACATACGCTGCAGAAAGTCCCCATTTCATGTCAGGGCTTGCTGGTGTCCCCGTTGTACGACATTCGCTCCGTCGATCCGTTAAGCAACGTAAACTTGCTATCTCGATGTTCTCAACATACCCAAGCATACCATTTATGGCGCGTACGTGGGGAAGTAGGTCGTGCTGACAGGTACCTATCTTACAGAACAATAAACATGAGGCAACTGGAAGGCATGAGTGGAAATTAATATTGTACTTCTCGCGATAGTATGCCAGCATCCTCATCGGTTACGAATATCGGGACCTTGCAGGAAATTGGGGACCGAGATTCTCTAGTCCATAAGTTCAAAGAGACGCACTCTTATGAACACGGTCCTGCAAACACAGCAATGATTAGTTTAAACCTCTCACAAACTTGAACTATTTGATTATCCGACTCACAGGCTTTCGATAATTCTGCGCGAAGTATCGCACAGAACTCGACCCAAATCATCAATGGATTTTAGCTAGGCCAAGCCCTGATATTCGGCTGCATGCATGCAACCTGATCACTTACTGAACCATAATCCACCTAAATTTGGGGAATCCACTCCACCAACCGGTGAATGCTGCACAGTGGTAATTGAGCAGTTCGGTGATCACAGAACAGCGCCTAAAGGAGCGCACTAATATCGCGTACACCTAGATGAGCTGGTCATTGGTCTAGCCCCTTGTTTGGACTGGCACAGACGTTCGAGTTAGTCTCTTACTTACTACCGTACACCTAGTAATTCGTGACTGCATCCGGAATGATTCTGGTGGCCCCGGGCTAGCGAGGGTGAGGTCGCTATCAATGTCGGTTCAACCATTTACTGAGACGAAATTCCTCCCGCCATATGAAAAAATCATCGACTGCGAAGTGCGAACACCCTACACCATGCCACCTAGCTATAGCAGGATGTCGGTGATCTTTCCGCGGCCTTTGAAAATTAAAATGGCAACGCTTTACGAATGGGAGGGTCGTGGGAATAGCTGCGGGTGGTTCCGGCAAGCCCAAGCTTCTAGTTTCTAACTAGTACTCTTCGACCTCATCAATCTTACTGCCCTCAAATCTCCAATGCTCGCCCGTGCACACACTTCCTGCGTGCACAAGTTGTGCGTACTCGCGTTGCACCTTCTGCGCGCTTTGTGCATGGCCACGGTGAATACCATGTACGTGTTCTTTGTTTCTCACCCGTTCAGCACCGCTGATCTATTTCCCCCTTAGCACTTGCCATTCGAGTGGCCTGGAAAGAAACGATTATCGTTCGGTATCAAGCTTACTACTTTCTTGGCAGTAGGATTCAGCATTCCTTTTGTGGCTGCCAAATTCCAACTGTACGCAATTACTCGGTACCATCAGTAATACCAAATATTCTGACATATTCGAACAGGAACAAGTCTGGCGCAGCATAGGACACACAAACACAACTTTTTGCGTCCTGTAAATACTTTATATCTGGAATTTGAGCACAACCCAAACTTCATGATTGCTCGAACAGTTGATCCTCCATGTCATCATTATGATCCTCTTCAGTTGTGACGTTCTGCCCCTCCTCAAGATCAGCCAACATTTTTTCCAGCCTATTTTTGTAGTCTTTCTTGCCCATTTGTGTTCGGTTTCTGCAGCTGCAGTTGTGCGCCATAAAGCTGGGGTCCCCTTCCAGTGCATCGAGGGCGGCAGTTGATGCCATACGCCCTGCGATATATCCCGTCGACTCGGTTGCACTTGCTAGAATAATATCGTGAACAATCACTAGAGCAAGGCTTAGCATGTTCAACTTGGACGCAACTTGAATCCTACCATCGCAGCGAGTTCCCTGAGTTTCACCAACTTTTTCTTTCTCGATGGAGAACTGTTGGCAGCCCTGAGTCTGCATGATCTCGAAAAGGATTTTGGTGGGGTGATGCGAAAGTGTCTTGACTGTAATATGCTGATCATAAAAAGGTTCGAGGATCTTCCTGAACATGAGTTCCACGCCGTCAGACGTGAAGCCGTCTGAGATATAAAGTGCACCAATGATCGACTCTACGACATCGGAAAGGATCTATAATCATGCGTCAATTCATTCCGCTCGGAGGCCAACTGTAAATATACCTTGGGTGGTTCCATATCGAGCCAGTATTGCCCTGAAGGTCTCCCATCCCTAATTGCCTTCTGATGTTCTTCCTGGCGCCGTGTCTCCAGCTGCTCAGCATATGACTGAATGCTGTTTGCAAGAGTATACGATTCATAAAGAAGATAGGCATGTAACCCGGTTCGGACGCAGACCGCTGCTAAGGCTGAATTTGACACCATAGCGGACTGAAAGCGTATGATGAAATCACAATCAAGGTAAGAAACTCATACTCACCTTCAGTAGCGTCATTGCTCCAGGAGACATGTGGTCATCCCTGTTAAAGACATGTCGTACTACCACTGTGAACGCATGTTACACAATTGCCACGCAGAAGAGAAACGACATACAAAAATCCAGCACTGCATCTCCCAGGAATTCAAGCCGCTCATAGCACGTGTTTTCGTATCCATGAATTGAACCATGAGTCTAGAAGAGAGTCAGCTGATGACAATCGAAGAGAGATGACACATACAAGAGCTTGAGAGAGCAAGTGTGGGTACTTGAAACTAACTCCAATAATCCCTTCCACTGCCGAAAGAGTGCTACCGCGGAGCCTTGGTGTAACATTTGAAGGGGGAGCAAGAGCTTTCCGGCGGAAATCTTCCCATTGTTCGACATCAGCGACAGGTAATCGGAGGGTCTTGATCACTCTGAGAGCAACGTCGCGGCCTCCAGAAAGATAAGCTGCTCCTATGATAGCCTCTGCGACATCGGCGATTGTCTACAAAAGTTTATGAGATAATTTCAACTCGTGAAATACCCTGTCTACCTTGTCTCCGAGCCACTGTGTTATGTTATCGTCGGGGGCCTTGTGTTTTGTCTTTGAATGAGACGTCAATTGTGCAGTAGAGGAACCGGTGTCGTTGATGGGAGCCTGCGTTTCGGTATCATTTGCTATCCCACCATTGCCACTGGACGATGTGAGATTGTTGGATCCCCCCAAATGCTGTGGAGATACGTCTTGAACCGTGAAGTTTGGAGGTTGCCACAATTTGCAGCTAAACGTCTTTCCCTGTATGTATGATGGCAGACCAATGGAAAGACCGCACTGCGTGAGCACCTTATTGCTGATAATGTGCTGCCGTGCCTTGTGCAACGCGCCCTCACTCAAAGCAGGATTAAAAACGAACACGTAAACAGAACTGAAATATTTCAAAAATGAATCGCCTTGCATCATGGTATGAGCACTGTGAACAATAAGGATTGGGCCAACCTCACCAAGGAGTTCCAGCCTTTCGTAATCTGTTTCGAAGGTCGCAGAGGGAGCGAAGACGGCGGACAACAAATGTTGTTCCAGGATCATATTTGCGAAGAACTGTGCATTGAGCTCCTTCACAATCAGGAAATCATCGATTCGTCGAGTGATGGATGGTAAAAGTAGCGCAGTGCGGTATATGCTGGTTGATAGACCCCTGTATGAGCATAGCGATAATCTCCCGCCAAGAACACTCACCTCGCTGGAATTGTGCACTTGCCACAGAGCTCCGGTATGAGATCTACCCAGTGTCAGCTACACGCTTTACCAAAGTTAGAGGAGTAGCTTACATTTCGGGCCTGTCTTGTTCGTCTCTATAAAGGGCTTGTGGACGGGATTCAAGCGGTTCAACACGGCGGCAGCCTTAGATACCTCTATTAAAGGCTGATTATTATCTTGGAGGCCCTGGAAGCCTTTGCGGCGCGCTTTGCAATACTCCAAAATGTTTGCATACTCTGCCTCGCGCTGGAATGAAATATATTAGGATCCGTAGATAAACTATCGATGACAGTCACTTACAGGACTGTCTGGGGGTTTGCTCATTGGTGATAAATCCAGTCGTAAACGAACAACATAGCATCGTCGAGTAAATTCGACTAATCTATCCTGGATGACTGCATCCTCAAATTCGTTCGGGTCTCGTAAGTTATCGGAACTGAAACGCGTGACATAGCTGCTATTGGCTCGTGCTACAGCTTGCCAATCAACGGCATCCCGTAAATCGGTCATGTTCAAACACGAGAAATCCGTGGCTCGGGAAGGAAGTAGAGGTGCGATGAAGTATGCCATCTTTTCCAAAGAACATACAAATGCTTTGTTGGCGATCGTGCGGCAAATTCTGAGTGTATACGAGTGAAGTTCATTGAGGCGCTCGCCATCAAAGATTATGGCGGGACCTCGTGCATTCTTGACAGTGGCAAAAACGCCATAGAAAAACAATTTGAATGGTTCTAGATGAGGTAATGGTTGACGTGTTAGAATGATAATAGGTGCATAAGGTTCGGATGGGCCTTCTGGGTTGCCTACAGAAATGACGACGGGGAAGAGGCGTTCTTCAGGAATTCGTAATGAGTTGACCCAGAAATCTGGCCTTTTTCGCATGTAGCAACTGTTTCCAGAAACCAGATCTGATTTCAATAGGGAAGGATTCGCGTGACCATTGTCGTCAGACCGATGTGGGGGATAGATCAGGCGGTAATCCAGGCTGCTGAACTCAAATAATCGTAGGCAAAATTGGTAGGCTCCTGAGCGACGTGCATGGGCGGGCGTAAAACGTGGAGGACCCTGGATCATCTGCAAAGGCAGTCCGGGCGGAAGGGTCACAGTGCACACGAATTGTTGAACCCCACTCATGCTGGGTATGGGATGAACAGCAAACAGAGGATGAAGAGATAGTTTTGAAATGTTGCGCTGAAGGCTTGCAGCGATGCGAAAAACAGCAAGCAAGGCATCGCCTTCAAATAATCGACCGCCATTTACCGAATCTCCTATGGAGATCCTGTGAGCCGTCTCTTCGTCCGAGGGGTAAGGGTTGCCAGTTTCCTTCAATGGACAAGATGGGACAGGGGAATTTCCCCCTTGAAAAACCACCTCAATCCACCTGGCGTCAACGGCTGGACCGCTGTACTCTTGAAGAATCCGGCGATGTAGGTCATTCCCTTTCTCCACCATATGGATAAGATGACCGTCAGGTACCATTGTATGCGCGCAAGCAAATGCATAGGAAAGTTGGCTCTCGAACAAGTTGTATCTGAAACATGTATGAGCGAAACGTAACTAGCAGTAAAAGTGACATGCACCGTATAAAGACATTGGCACGTGGAAGGTCGATATCTTCCAAGGCTTTGATTAAAATGAAGAGGTTATACTTTCCACTCGCAAAGTTGTCGAGAAATTCGCGCTGTCATGACACGTTTCAGCTAACCTTGTAACAAATAATGAAATTTCACATACCTGCTCGTGACTATCAGCAACAAGAAGTTCGCTGACCAAAGCATAAGGTCGAACAAAAGGTAATTCATCAATCATGGTTCTAATGGTATCCACCATAATTGTCGCGACTTCAGACCGTTGGACTACAGTGTAGATCATTTATCAACTATTATCAAGATAGATTGCCTCATACAAACCCAAGACAATTCCACGGAACTTGTCCCCGTAAGCTCCACATGATTTGAGAACATGAATCAACTGCACGAACTTGGGTGTCACATTGAAACTTCTGGAAGACAGGTTTAAGTTGGGCATGGCGAACACCCAATTTTTGACCAGATTGCGAATTTTATTGGCGATCTCAAAAATAGGGTCGTCATCGTCATTCCCGTCGGCAGTACATTCTCTGATGGCCCTGCGCCAGACGAGATCACTGGCACATAAGCCGACCTCGACCAGAGCATAGCGGGCAGCGCGAAACGTATTTGTAAAAGAAGATTCCTCTGGATCAATCTCGTGGAGAGCCTCCATCAATCTGGATTCTGCGTTTGGCAAAAGTGCATCATAGAGAATGACGGCCTCAAGAGGATGATAGTCGGACGCACAAAGCACGGATCTTGAAGGTAGGGAAAGATCCTGAAGCATGGCACGATTCAGGACAACACCATCGGTGGCTAGAGGTGCCAATGCGCTATTATTTAAACCAGGCCGGTCGCCCCCAGCCTCACACGACTGGGTGTCCTGATTCATGTCGCCCTTCAAGTTAGGATCTAGATGTCTAGCACCAGATGTTTCTTCCCATATTCTCAACATCGTAACTTCTTCTGCAGATGAGCAGTGGGATAGTCGCAGAGACCAAAGGAAACAAGGGATAATGACGTGAACAAGCAGCAACTTTGAAATTGAAGTCCAACCTTCGATTCTGGTGGCGTGACACTTTTGTGACTTCAGCACTGTGACCACTGTAATTCCATGTTGACTCGGAACCACCCACACTACCAGCGCTCTACAGCGCTCAACCCATGAAAGCTACTGGTCTGCTATCAGTGGACGGCTGCCCTATATAGGCTTCCGCAGGAGCGATGGTAAACAATGCATCGGTCATCCTTTCTATCGTAGAACGCTTCAGCCCTGATTTTGCACAACGATCGGTGACAAGGGCCCGAGTTTCCCCTGATCCATGCTTACCTGCGCGTTTGCCTACGACAGGTACGTCGTAGCATCATCTTCCTCACATCATACCCAACAACATGTTAAGGCTTTCTGCAGCGAGAGGCCGAACAGAACGCACCCAAGGCGGTGTTGAGGCAGTTACGACGTAGTCCAACACCACCTAGTCCAACTACCGAATATCATGATGCGACAGAGGATACCCAACCTCACGCCGGGAGAAGGGGCAGTGTTTCGTCGGAATCAGACCAAACCTCTCCGACACGGTCTTTATTTACCATTTCCAGAAGTCAACCATCAGGGGGTTGGAAAGAGCCTCAAGTATGTTATCACTCTTCCTTACTAGTGCACGGTATTCATATATTACATTTCGCTAGCCATTTGAAGTATTTCGTGCTGTAGAGCGCAAAGATATCATGTTTCTGATGGAAGTTCGCGACCGTGCCTTTCCTGTAGTTCAATTCCCTTGTATCTCCCTCCTCATACTGATGATTCCCCAGCTATTACTTCGGAAAACTGGGGATGCCACCCCTCTCCTTCACGCTATGCGCATCGGACAGTCTCACCGTGACGTTGCTATCATATTGCTCGGTGCTTTCTCTCGTTGGATCAATCATCTAGAAGACAG
The DNA here is from genome assembly GCA_016628085.1 of Suillus occidentalis. NCBI lineage: Eukaryota > Fungi > Basidiomycota > Agaricomycetes > Boletales > Suillaceae > Suillus > Suillus occidentalis. The sequence goes on from JABBWB010000014.1 coordinate 149,500, forward strand.
CGAGATTGGTCTCCCACGGACAAGAGTAATCCTCAAGGCTTTGCGTTAGTCTAGCTTTAAGCAGTTTCTCATGAGCGGCTAACCATGTAACAGGAACAAATCTCAAGCTGGGCATTGATTATGGTCTCTATAAATCTCAAAGCGATCTCGTAGCATCTTTTATGCAAACACTAGTAATGAGCGAGGGAGAAAAGTGGATTCGTGCCCAGGTATCATCGGTATCTCTGGCCTTGAGGTCTGGCAATGCTGGAAAACCTGTTTCCACTGCTGAGGCAGCAGTGCGCAAGTTCGCCACAAAGGAACTAAGCAAAGCAGATGCAATCGCTGCCTTGGAAGATTAGTAGGTTATGTTTGATTCGGTACTGTCTCACTCAACGAACGAATGCACAAGTGTGGCAAATGCTACGACTGACCTTCTACTACTTGGAGCTTGGGCGATCGCATTGGAATCTATCGAAGGGGAACCAATACCGGTAAGCAATGGGGCCGAACGTTGCCAATACGTTATAACTGCCCTTCTTTCTAGGTCTATTATTTTGCACGAGATGATAGAGTTTTCAAGTCTTTCATGGACAGAGTAAACACCCACCAAGCTACTATTCGTCGCACACTCAGTCGGCGCCTGAAGTGGCAATTCCGCGTGCTGCAGAATGTGCTAGAAGGGAAAAATACGACATATCGAGTGAGCAAGGTGTGCTACGTGCTATGCAACTTATTAAGAGCTTCTGTCACAGAGAAAAGTTGAAATTGTGACCGAAGAATTGGATGATGGAGATGGGGTGTAGGTTCTGTGAATAGATATGAACTTGGTTACTCTACGTCCGGGTATTGTTCCATTTAGCGTTCATATCTGTTGTGTTGTGTGCTTCTTTTTGCTGGTGAGCATTCTGCAGTTTTTCCGATGCTTTCTGCTCGTACAAGGTGCCCTCAGGATACAAGACCACATCCTAATTGGGGCGTATCGTCGAGCAAATATGAAACCATGAACCCTGTGTTCTGTTCGTCAGATGCCTATCCTTCCCTCACTATTGTGTAGGACCACGGCGCATATTCTTAGGGTTACCTACACCTACTTCTCGAATATGCGTTATTATTGTCCACGACGAACATTGCTGAAATATTAATCACGTGGAACTATTGAAATCTGTCTAAGAGGATCTATCCGATGCTAGTAAGCCACAGAATCTATTCGCGTAATTACCATGGTTCGTGCGGTCCGTTGATGTGAATTCATCATAGAACGAGTTTCATTCCTGTAAACCATGCCCAAGCTCCTGTCATCACCAAGGTGAGAACGGCCCAGTTTAAGTTCAACTGTACAACTGTATAAAGCCATATTGTTGCGAACTGCGGACACTTGGGAATGGTCTGTAAACAAGCCATCTTGCCAATACAGAAGGTAGCACACCTGTCGCAAATTGACGAGCCATGATCCACGATTGATGAGCCATATCATTCGGGGCCCCACGCCGAGGGAGAGTATAAACAGAGCGATTTGCGTGCGAGGGTTGGCCTTGTGTCGCGTGGCTAGAGACAATCAGCCAGAGGCACTCTAAATTGACAGACCCATTATACTCACTGTAGAACACAAATATTGACAAAACTGCAGGGTTTGAGCATCAGAGATTCTCCAAGCATATTTTGAACGTACTGGGGAAGTTTGTGAGGAGCCGTCCAGCAATCTCACCAGCAGTTGGCTGCTGTGCATACTGCTGATGTATCAGGCTGTCCAAAACAACGGGAGGTCAGGTGGAGGCGAGCACCAGGTGTAAGCTCACATGTCCATCATGATGAGAAAGAAGGTCAACGGCATAATGAACACGATCGCATTGAAGATCTCGTCAGCAAGTGGGAGTGGTTCGACATTATCTGTAGTCTCCACAGGTTTGCGTGTGTCAGATATCTTCCTGAGAACACCAGTTTGTTCTATCAAGCGCCACTGTTCGTCTTCGGATATCTCGACTAAAGGCTTCTGCGCTGCCTGCGTTGTCTGACGCTTCTTGGCCATTGCCAATACTTCAAGTTGGTCGTGAAGTTCGAAAAGTACCTCAAGCTCAAGAGTGGATGCTGGCCGCCGGAATTACCATTTAGGGTTTTCCATTTCTGCAGGCTCCCCAGAGTCCCCACGAGCCTTCATACTTAACAGTCGATGATGGAGGACGAGGGAGCCAGATTGCTCGACCTCCTACATGCACATGGCCAACAGTTCCTAGACTCTTTTGATCTTAGTCAACCTCCTCAGAAGAGGCAGAGACTAGAAGAGTCCCTCGAGGAGCTTGAGAACGAGGATTTTGAGGAGTGGAGAGGCTTCAGCAATTCAGCTGTCTTAACTTACCCATCGGAAGAAAATAACGACGGTTCGTAGTCATCCAGGCTGCTTATCGTTCAATATAGTGACTATATCATCAGATACTCCCTATGAATACGATGACGGCTTTATTGCCAGTTCCTCCACTAACATGCCAGATGTAGTGGTATTCTCAGACTCGAAGCAGAAGCCTCCAGAACATTTCTCGAAAGCTCAGAAGAAAGCTTTCATGGCAAGTCTTATGTATTGCCACCTTCGTATACTGATACAGGGGTGAATAGTCCTCAAAAGTAGCTAAAGTTACATCTATAACGGAAGCCGATGAGGCCCTACATCGAGACGATGGTGGCACACAAAATGACCACGAGGATATGTGAGTCCTCGACATCGTAAAGCTTTTCTCTTACAGATTCTTTCAGCTCGAATGCCCAGAACGACGCTCTTCTCCATCGCTTGGTCCACACGAAATTGCTGTCTGGGTCTTTAAACCCTGCACTCAACTTGACGCATGCACAACGAAATAAAGCATTGTCCGGTCGTGTCTTAGAACTTGCGGGGAAAACCAAACTTGGCAAGGGAGAAGTTGCCATTCGCGCTGCTGAACGAAATAGGGCCTCCAAGCGAGTGCGAGAAGGACTGCTAAGGAAGAAGGGTGAGCGAGAAAAGCAAGAGCTGGAGGAGGTCCGTTTTACGATGTCTTGCTATTCAATCATTTCATAACAGTTGTTTCCTTTTAGGCCAAAAACTTGGGAAACTACCACCCCACACTTAAAAAGTTGTTTGATGCGTCACCTGGGTCTTCAGACCGTCAAAGACGAGTTAGAGGTCTCAGGATGGGAGTTGGTAAGTTTAGTGGGGGGACGCTGATGCTTAGCAAGGAGGAAATAAATTCGGTGACGGGTCGTGGAGTACATGGCGCAGCCAGGCATGGGCACAATACAAGTCGTGGTCGGAAATGATGTCGGCGGTAGCATGACGATAATTATCCAACATGCATAACAGACCATGGAATTATCAAATTTCGAGAGATTGCAGCCCATCAGCAATCTCCTCAATGGGGTGCATGTCTGACGGATGAGACCCGTCACGCAGCCGACTGGAATTGGATTGTCGGTCATCCGGAATAGTCCTGCTGATTGTTAGAGGGTTGGCTCCTCGATACTTTGCTTGGCCACTCACTGTGAAAATTGCCTGTCGGACCTGTTCGAGGAAGTATGGCTGCGGTGACTGTTTTCTCTATGCATCGAGTGCATCGATGCATGCGATCCTCGCGGCTGGTCCTCGGGATGCCAGTCGTCCCTTCCATGGTAACCCCTATCTCGCGGCTGTCTGTCTCGGTGCTCCCGTGTTCTGTATTCCTTGTCTCTGTATTCCTTGTCTCTGTATTCCTTGCCTCTGTATTCCCTGTCTCTGTATTCCCTATCCCGGTAGGGGTCTCTGTAGTCTCTATCCCTGTAGCCTCTATCCCTGTTCTCATGATAGTAGTCATCGTAGTGCCTGTACGATGGACTTGAGTGATATCTATGGGACGAGTAGTCATCGTGGTGCCTGTGCGAGGGATCGGAGTGGTATTTCTGAGACGGGTAGTCATCGTGGTACCTATAAGAGGGATCGGAGTGGTAGTTCTGGGACGAGTAACTCCTGCTACTACTATAAACCGTTATCAAGGTCAGCATCACGAATATTTTATGCGTAGTTCAATGGCAGACCTTGGGCGTTTTGAACTATGTTGATTGGGATCTATCATGACCACTCGTGGATCTCTGGGACGGTAGCCCCTCTCGTGATCGCGGCCATCATAACTACAGCAAACACTTGAGCGAATCTACAAAATTATCATCACAATGTCGTACCTGTAAACCTCACGCCCATGACTATCCTGCACAACAAAGGGTGCAGAACGTGATGGTGCGCGCCCGCTAAAATCACCAACTCTTCGATCAACTTCAATGCAAGTTAAGAGATAGAACACCAAACCAGAACTGACCTCGCGACTTCATTTCCGTATTCGTCTTGAAATATAACGCTCACCCCACCAGGGATGATGTAATATATGGGACCATGACTACCTGAGTGGGGGGCCCGGCCGTGCCCACCTGAATATATTTCATCGTGTCGCATCGGACGAATCTATAAGCAGTCATTATAGTTGTCGGAAAACATATATCAGTGACAAACCTCGTGGCCGTCCGCATATATATTAGTAGGAGTCTTCCCCGGGTAACCACCCGGCGTGTGTATAGAAGGAGCCTGGAAGGGGCTGTTAGAAAAATAGAAATACAAACAGGTGAAAAGCATAACACACCGCTCTCGCATGAGAGTGACTAGACATTGGCGTCCTGGGCGCCTCAACAGTATGATCGCTCCCTGAGTCATTAGATCTGTCGATGTGGGTGATAACAGGGTCGTCAGGCATGTGACGACCCGAAACACTGCCGTGGCTAAAAGAATCCGCCCGAGTGACTCCATCTCGCATATGGCGATGTAAAGATGCAGGCTGATCTGGCATCCTTGGGGGACTATGTATGGTGTGTCCTTGCTCAGAAAATGTTTCCGAAAATCGACTATCGCCATCGTCTCGCTCAACAGACGGAACGGGGCTCAACGGATTGTCTGGTCTCGTGGGGCGGGCGTTGAGAGTTCCCCCTAGGATAGTCTGAGGGTTGTCCACCCGAACGTAGCCATCGTAGTAATCATCTCCGTCAGTAGGTGCACGTGATGGAACAGGAGTGAATACCTGTCCCCATTGTTGAAGTTGAGCTTTAGGTAGCTACACAATAGAATGTACTCACTGGTTCCATCCTCTATCAAGAGAGGCATGACATCAGCCCAAATCTTGTAACATACTGATATGCCTACTTTTCTTGGCAGCGTCTCATGCCTTCTCAGCGCTGTATGAGGAATGGGTTGGTGATAATCTGGATTTGGAAATTCCTCGTTGTAGTCGTTGTAGACTGCGCGATCAGGACGATGATTATTGGGATTCCGAGAAGAGCCTCCGAATGCCTTGAACATGTTGAATGGCATCGTGACAGATATGTTTGAGAGCTACGATGATAGAACGGACAAAGGCTTGGGAATTTATGGCAGCACACTGGCACACGAGGTTACCATGAGTAAACGAGCGTCTTCGGTGCTTCTACAGCATGTCAAATTCTTGTACTGTGTTTAGAAGTAATATCCAATGATAACATGGTGGATGGTGAGAAAACCGCGATAACCCGCCATTCCGGGAAGTTAACTATGAGCTTTCGGAAGGAGAATTTAGAACGTCGAACCAACATATACTGCCTGGAATTGTCTGGAGGAAAGATTCTCATTTCCACATAATGGTGATAAGAAGGTCCATGGCAAAATTCACAGTAATAGGTGAAACACTCTATCCATCAAACGGGGGCGTTGATTCAACCTAATGTTCCCCTAGCTGCCTTACTTGGGACAAAGCCTGTGCAACTTTGTTGATGGCATCTGCAGCTGATGCAATAGACACCACATCCATTTGGTTTGCGGTTTCGCAGATCTGCGCAAGTCTTTGTGACATAGCATCCAAAGACAGCTTGAGTGCCTGAGCAGGGGAATACGCCGTAACCGCATTGATAGACGGGACATTTGGATGCTGCGCAAGATGGTAAGAACGGCATAAAACAATTGTAAGCACCGTACTGACCAGGCGTTCGCTATTGTTAGACAAGTCTCGTGTGGGATTCGAGATATCGATCGTTAACTGATTATAGATTAGCTTCCTCAACAACTGATTGTTTCAGAAGACGGCTACCTTAGACAATTCTGACGCAGGAAGCAATGGCGAAGACTAGGATTTATGTTAACTGTAATCTGGGCAGGTCAAAGAACCTTAAGCACCTGCGAAGGTATACTGCGCATCACTGCCTTTCCTTTGTCACGAGAGCCCAGTGTCATCGAAATACTTGACATGGGGTTGCCGGCCCCCGAGCTAGATCCTGCTTCAATTGCAGGTGAGGTTGGGACAAGGCGCTGCCACCCTTCAGATACATCAGTGACGTAGAGCGTCCCACAAATAACGCATTCCTGGACCCAAATGAACAATCCCTACATCAAAGAACTGTTAAGAATAGCTCACCTTGCGAGGATCTCTCTCGTCTCCGCTTTTTGGGTGTCTTACAAGAGGTATACCATAACACCTGATGTTCGGGCATTCTTCACCAAGCATCGCCCATCCCTTTAAAAGACGCTTTCCAATCTCTGCAGATGCTTGGTCTGATTGTTGCCGCCTGCGGATTGTTTCTTCAGTGTCGATGGGAGGGGCAAACGTTGGGGAGCTCAAAGCGCTGGATACCTCTGTAGGAGGAGTCGATGGTCGCGAATTAGACTCATAAGTTGATGACGAATCTGTTGATGAAGAATTAGACTGTGTCGATGTAGCTGTGGATGAGACAGGCTGTATCATTGGGCCAGAAAATGACAGTTAAACGGTTCCTTACATTGTTGTGAACCATTGCAATTCACGCAAAAGTGAGTAACCGGCGATCCATTGTTAGGTGACCTCATGAGAGGAACGCCGCAACATGCTGGGGATGAGCATGTTGTGTCTGTCAATACCTATGAGGAACCACATGAAAGTAAGATGGACAGTTGATGCAAGAAAAAGAACCACCTGACCCAGCCTTTTATCATGTATTCTCCAAGTTTACTTGATACGTCGACGATACTTGCGCTCATCTTTAGTGCACAGGCCGTAGTTGGCAGCGTTGCAATATAATTTCGAGGAAGAATATTTCAATCTGACGACCACGTGATCAACGGCGCGATGTGAGTTCTTCCGTGAACTGTTCCACGTTGTACCTAATCTGTAACTGCCAGGTATTGATTTTCCTCTGCAGCATGTTATGGGACAAGGGCTATCCTTGTACATTTGCATTCGCCCTCTTGATTGCTCTAAATAATGGAGTCGATGCGCGGCAAAGCACGAACACAAGTTTTCACCAAGAAACTGCTTGGACCTCTGAGCGCAAGAAATCATTCAGGTGTGTGCGCCTCTTGCTGATTTGCTTTCGACCCTCATGAACAACGGTATAGGGCAACTACAAAAGATTTATGGTACCATGGTTTCAACCATTACATGTCCCACGGTGAGCCTTGTCCAAATAATTCATGCATGTCGCCCACCTGTTGCTAGCTTTCCCGCTGGACGAGGTTCGCCCATCCTGAGCTAGTGCTCTTCTGTGCTCCAATTTGTTTTCAGTTATCTCCACTATCTTGCACCGGTAGAGGTCCAGATTGGGAAAATCCGTAAGGGTCTCCGTTTTGACCTGGTTTTGACTTGCTTGACGCACTTAACAGCGCAAATATAGCACATAATGATGTTTCAGGAAACTACTCCCTGACTCTCATTGATGTACTAGATACATTGGTTGTACTAGACGATCCTCCAGGGTTTCAGAACGCGGTCAAAAATGTCCTAGACTGGGTGTCGTTCGATGTCAACACAAAACCGCAAGTATTCGAGACCACCATACGGGTGTTGGGCGGACTTTTATCTGGCCATATGTTTGCAAGTCAACCTGACCAACCTTTTTATCTCCCTTGGTATCGTGGTCAGCTTCTGACAATGGCGTATGATCTTGGGAATCGATTATTGCCTGCATTTTCTACCCCTACTGGTTTGCCTTTCGCGAGGGTGCGCATTTCCTTGTGTCTTTTGTGGTCCCTAGCATTAACGACCTGCAGGTCAACTTACGATACGGGGTTCAGCGGGGAGAATCCCTTGAAACTTGTTCGTTAACGACAATTAGATACGTCACTTTGAGACTGAAGTCACTGCAGGCACCGCTGGCGCTGGTTCTCTGATATTGGAATTGGCAACCCTTAGCCGCCTCACTGGAGATGACCGCTTCGAGAAGGCCGCATATAAAGCTTTCTTCGCACTGTGGAACAGGAGATCTGATATTGGTTTAGTCGGCAATACTATTAATATCTGGACAGGAGTAAGCTTAGCCTGGATTTTTCTTCCTACTTCTAACTGGATCTTACAAGACGTGGACACTACCAGAAGTAACAGGAATTGGCGCAGGCATTGATTCTTTTTATGAATATGCTCTCAAGTGGTATGTCATGAGTGGTGCGTTCGTCGAGTAGTTGGTGTATTTCGTGCCTTGACATCACCCACGGGAATCCTGCAGGTGAAATTGAGTTTCTTGACGTTTGGCATGAAGGTTACGCTGCTGTGATGAGATACGCTCGTTCTCCAGACGGCCATTGGGTCAGCAGTGATAGTCTTTCTTGTCTTGATGGATTCCTCAAGTTCTTCTGTAGTTTCGAAATATCAACATACATACGGGTGATCAAGCGTATGCCACAATTGATTCTCTGTCTGCTTTCTGGCCTGGTTTGCAAGTGTTAGGTGGTGATGTACAAAATGCCATCAAATCCCACATGACATGTAAGTATTTGTATTTCCTATCAGCCTCAGCTGACCTTTTGATAATCTTTGATTTGGGACAGACTGGAATATCTGGAGACGACATTCTGGTCTTCCTGAAGTATGGGACGCTCACTTTCTGCAGGCGACGTCTTTTCAATATCCGCTTCGACCAGAGTTCGTTGAATCGACGTGGTACCTCTATAGGGTCGGCTTATTATCCATCTCACATGCTGTAGCTCATCATCAGACAGGCCACTCGAGACCCATATTATCTGCATGTTGGAGAACGTATTTTGAGAGACTTAATTGTCCGCGCCAAGGTGGATTGTGGGTTGACTGGTATCCAAGATTTACGGACCAATGTCAGAGATGACAGGATGGAATCATTTGCATTATCAGAAACACTAAAGGTCCGTCATAAATTTTGGGCCGCACTGAAGCGCTGCTTAGTGCCAATCACAATTTATTCAGTATCTATACCTTTTGTTCGACGAGGACAACCCGCTACACAAAGATGATTCGCATTATGTTTTCACCACCGAAGGGCACATTCTTTCACTGCCGAAGGAAGTTCTGAAGCCCATGTCCCGTATTCGACGAAAGATGCGCGGCGAAGAGAACCACCAGTGCCCTTTGTATGAACCTGTACAAGGCCTGTTGCCTGATGGGACCACCAACGGCCTCATCCGAGGTGTCGGTTCGAGAGCGGACGTTGATTATGCCAGATACCTGGTCGGATTGCGATCGCAAACTCTGGATGAGCACCACTGGTCTCCTGATGGGTGGTGCACAGTCCCTGAAGTTGATTTATATGTAAGAAAATTTCAAGACATCCTACCGTCGCAGTGACATCCTTCAACAGTCTTTTGATTTCATCATGTCACCCGGTGGCAAGATGGTACCCGAGGATCCTAACCCTGGTCCTCTCAAGCTCAAGACAGTAGCAGATGGTTTTATTCTCCACAATGTGACAGGCATCCGGGCCCACATTGTCAGTCGATTGGATCGTAAAGGTTACGACATCACGAAGCGTAAGGCCTCCTTTCCCTCGACTGGCTAGTGAACTCACTCGTGGAACATTATACTAGTTGGGCCGCACGCTGTCCGAACTGGGCAAATAGTGTATGTCAACGACTCCGTACTCTGGGATCCCCTTCCAGTTCCTCGCCCAACTTTTCGTAGCCAAGAAGTTCAACTCCGTATCTTTCTTGACACGTTTGACCCAGCACTCGCAGCACAACCAGGGGCTTCAGGTTTTAACGGAGAGACATACGTCAAGGCTTACACTGCCCAGTTTGGTGGAGACTTGGCTGCATTTGACGCTTCCAACACCCTTCGCTTCGGTTATTGGGAGGGCATAGAGGTGCAGCGGGACAAAAGCAACCCTCTCGGGTGCAAACCTTATGAAACCAACTTCAACGGAAATGCTGTCCTCGTTCATCGTGGCGAATGCGCGTTCCTGGAGAAGCTGGTCTATGCGCGGGATGCGGGTGCTTCAGGAGTCATTGTTGTCAGCGACGAGGATGCGCCTATTAATCCTTCTGCTTCACCGGCAGAAATCGCTGCTGCCGGCGACATCAGCGATGTCGCTTTGGTGATAATACCACATTCGGTTGGCAAATCTGTTACTGCCATGGTAGACGCTGCTGGGATGTTTGGCTACGGACATGTCATGTTTGCTGTTGATGCTGAAGCGCAAGCGTGGACAGAGGGAGTAATTGATCCGATGCCAGGAGAATCTGGGCAAATCTTGTACATCAACGGACACCCTCTACTAAATACTAGACTAATGCTATAAAGTGACACTTGAGCTCCAGGACCTGGCTACTAGTTGTTGCCAGTGATAGGACCTGCAGTGTTGGCCCGCTATAAAACTTTCAAGCATGAGTTCAGGATAACGCTATTGGCATTGCCTCAGTTTCATGATTTTGCGGGTAACATGCCTACATGTATGTTGCGGTGACAGACATGTACGTATACAATGACGAGCTCCCCTGAATGTATGGACTCATCTATATGGTGACCCAAGTCTAACTTGGTCTAATCATAGGAACGGGTATCTGTCTCTGACATAAAAATATCAATAAAGAGAACGTGTTCGGCAACTTATGTCAAGTGTTGAATGACGGAGTAGGCAGGGGCATCCAAATGATGGTATCCCTTGAGGGCCATTATCTCAATGATGAAGAGATATTCGACTGTCACCCCGCCCAGCTTCCCAACGAGTTCACCAGCTGCCTTGGCAGAGCCCCCTGAAAAAAGGTGTGAAATGTAGCACCAGGTGATGAGTCTGGACTCACCGGTGGCAATTAGATCATCTACAATAATCACGGACTGCCCAGGCAAGATCGCATCTGATTGCATCTCGAAGGTGTCCTGTACCACGATGCTAGTTAGAACATATTCTGACGCCCGAGTATATATAAAATACTCACGATACCATACTCCTTCTCGTAGGCCGCTGAGACGCATGCGCCCGGGAGCTTGCCACGTTTGCGAACTGGCACGAAAGACGCTCCCAGTCGCAGCGCGACGATAGGCCCAAGGAGGAATCCTCGGGCATCTAGGCCCACTACGACATCAACCTTTTTGTGCAGTGATTTTGGTATAGTTTGCGACGTGATGTGATGAACAAAGTGGGTTATGAGTGTCTCGAATGCGATAGGGTCACGGAGTATGGGAAAAATGTCGAGAAAGCTGATGCCCTGGAATGGAACCATGTTGAGCTTGCCTCCGTGCTGGAGTAGATGCTTTGACGAACCTTCTTTGGAAAATCGGGATGTTGTCGAATGATACTTTGCAGGTATTCGACGTCGGCCATGGTGTAATATAAAACAGTCTAAGGTTGAAAAAGGTGGTTGCTAACCAAGAGAGCGAACGCGTTTTATATCCCTGAGCGGATATCAGAAGCCGTTTCGAGTTGGTTCCGCGCAAACTCAAATAACCGTCTTGACATTTTGAGTGGCACCACAAGTGGGCGCACACAAACACACGTCTTAAAACACGAATGAAAAACCATCTAACCCAGTTGATGCATGTTGTCATGATGCTCATAGATTGATCGAGACCCATTTAGCATAAGTACTTGTGAGTGGTCATATGAAGAGATACAAAGGTAGACGACGAGTAAGAAAATGAGTTTTAAACAGACTCAAGAATCTCGGGCTCCTTGAAGTCCTTCGCTACGCGGGTGCCAGTCTCCTGCAACAAAGGCGTCAGTTCCAGTCAGCCAACACAAGCATAGTGATTGCTTACGTCTGTTGACTCGCCGTGAAGTTCAAGCAATTTCGAGACATCGAACTTCGGTGCCTTGAGAATTTTTGCCTTGCGGACGTAGACATTTTGTAGAGGGTAAATGTTGCGGGTGTGCTTCTCTATCTCCCGTCCAATAGCCTCTGGCACAAACTTCTGAACCAACTCCTTCAAGTCACAGCTCGACGCTTCCCGGGTCATGATCTCAAACATCTTCTTCCGGATTTCGCGAATTTGACTCGTCTGAGCGTAAGTGGTCTTGCGGACCTGGTTTGGGCGACGCTTAGTGAAACCGATAGCAAAGAGGCGAATGAGGTAGCCGTCGGTCGTCTTCACGTCGACGTGTGCCTCGATGAGACTTTGCCACTTGCGAACAAGGGAGCGTAGCTTGTCCGAAGTGAAGTCCATGCCGTGGAAATTTGTCAGACAGTTCTTTCCCTGCACCTCATCGATCCGTAGTTTGATCTTACGGAACGATTGTTCCTCGTCCTTGTTAAGGTCGGCGAGGGATACCTCAATAATGCGGCCCTTGAGAGAGTCGCTAGCGTTTTCTAGTGAAAAATCAGGTTGTGCGCTTGATAGACGAGATCTTGTACGCACTCAAACCCTGTGATCGATTGACAAGGGTCTTGCCAACATTTCGTACTTCAAATGTGGAGGGTGCTTTAACATCATACCACTCTTGATAATCATGATGTTAGCCAGACAGGACACAAACAATGTATGGCACGACTCACCCTTGCGCGAGAAAGGGTCAACGACCTTCTTCTTGATACCCTTCTTACCCTTAGACAGACGTTTGTTCTACAAAGTTGATGAGTCACAGCCCCTCTGGTGAAAGCAAATCGATACATACTTTTCCTACAGCCATATTGAATTAGTGCGTTGGCGGTAGGGAGGGGACCGCTAGTCGTTATGAGCCGGCACTTGGACGAGCTACAGAGCTTAGGTGTGTGTAACGGCTATAGAATTTGGTCTTGTTGTGCTCCCTGAGATGGTGGCTTGAACCTTGTTTTGATGATTGTACAGTACATTCTCACGCCACATGACCGCAACGTTCACCCGACAGCAGTTTGACGAGGCATGCCAGGAATTCATTCACACTCATCAGTCTGTATCTTCTGCATATGAATCTAGGCTTTCGGGATGGTCTTGGAAAGAGCATCATGTACGCCGGTGTTGCATAGTTTGTTTCTTTTCATGGATTTCGAAATACACAGACACTGCCAGGCTTCGGTTACATGCATCGGAATATCACTTTGAACTGGCGTCACCCAGCGCCAGTTGATGCATTCCTTGACATTGACGATAGTTTGGACATTGTCGATGACGGCACAACTGCTTCCCATGAGTCTCCTGATTCCTTGACTTGTCATCAGTATGTGGTGTTATCGGCAACTTTCCGTGTACCAGCGTTTTATTTTTCCATCAATGGATCGAGTACGTGCGACTAGGATATGCCCTACATACGCACTCAACTTGATAGCGCAGGCGGTTCTCCACTACAGCTGAGTGATATCGTGCAGACCACTCTTCTACGTGAGGATGTGTGCGAAGGGACAGTCGCTACAACATTCGCTGTATCGCATCCAGCAATGAACTTCCCACTCCTATCGCAAGGAGAACACCCGACGCTAGGCACACCCTGTTGGTACTTTCACCCATGCGAGACTGCTAATGCAGTTCAGGAGATCCTGAAGGAATCAAAGGAAAACAGTAGTAAACCACTGAGTTGGATGGAGGCTTGGTTCACAGTGTTGAGCACAGCCGTGGACATGCAGTAATGGTATTTTGGGATGGTGTTCTCAGGCTTGGGTCGGGAGGTGTTTGGGAGGTTTTTATAATTGAAAGGCTTTGAATTCGGTTCCTCACATGTGACGTATATGTAATGTCCCGGATCTTACGTGCAAAGGACGTACTTATATATGGAGGCCATGGGCGTTGGTGTTGAGCCTCGTCTTGTATTTATCGACCACGTCGAGCTCAAAGGTTAAATCATTCAAGACTCACACATTTCACAAGACATACATCGTACCACCTAGCGGCAATCACGCGCTTACTCAGTTATCGTCGTACGATCATACTGCTCAATTCCGAATAGTCACGCTTGTCAAATAAAAGCTAGCCCATCATGATCCTTGCAACGCGTCTGACGTCTCTATCTAAACCATCCCGCTCTAATATCTCATATTTTGCCCGCAAAATGGTATATTATCTTCTGTTTATGATTAACAATCGTAGAGCTCATGTTTTACCAGTCCTCCCACGAAGCTGTCATTGTTGCTGCGTCGCGTACACCTGTCGGATCCTTATATGGATCACTCAAGACTTTGACCGCACCCCAACTTGGCGCTGTCGCCCTCAAGCATGCTTTCGAGCAGTCAAAAGTTGATCCCGCGGTCGTCGAGGAGATTTACTTCGGCAATGTCGTTCAAGCTGGTGTCGGTCAATCACCCGCACGTCAAGTAGCACTTGCTGCCGGCATGAAAACTGCATCTGACGCTACAACCATCAATAAAGTTTGCGCTAGTGGTATGAAGACAATTATGCTTGCTGCACAGAGCATAGAGTGTGGTTACAAGAAAGTGGTTGCCGCTGGTGGTATGGAGAGCATGAGCAACGCTCCGTAAGTGATTCAATCTTCAATCCCCCGTTCGCTCGTGACATTGATGTACCCTCAAGTTTCTTACTTCCCCGCACGAACCCATTATTCGGCAAGTTCGAGACCAAGGACTCTGTTGAGAATGACGGACTCTGGGATGTCTACAACAACTTCGCCATGGGTAATTGCGGTGAAATTGCTGCAGAGAAGTACGACATCAGCCGAGTCTCACTTGACGAGCATGCAATCGAGTCGTACAAACGTGCTGATCGTGCGTGGAAAGAGGGCGTCTTTAAAGCTGAGATAGCGCCTGTCACCATCAAGGGCAAGAAGGGCGACACCGTTATTAAGGAAGATGAGGAGTATAAGAAAGTCATGTTTGAGAAGGTTCCCTCCCTAAAGTCGGCCTTCAAAGCAGGCGGACGGATCACCGCTGCCAACTCTTCAAATCTTAATGACGGTGCCTCTGCCCTGATATTAATGTCTGCAGAGAAAGCAAAGGAGCTTGGCGTGAAACCGCTCGCTAAAGTCATTTGTGAGTCCACCTATCACATTACTGTACCTTATCTAAAGTGACATGTTCCGTAGCATATGCGGATGCGGGTGTTGAGCCCATCGACTTCCCCATGGCTCCTACTGTTGCTCTCCCAGAAGCACTCAAGAGGGCAAACTTGGCTGTCGATGACATTGCACGTTTCGAAATCAATGAAGCCTTTTCGGTCGTTGTCCGTATCGCTGAAAAACTCCTGCAAATTGACCCTGAAAAAGTTAACGTCAACGGGTGGGTCTTATGACTTCACGTACTAGTAGACGCTGGCACCTGCTAATGTCAATCAACAGTGGCGCTGTTGCACTTGGCCATGCAATCGGAAATTCGGGTGCTCGCATTGTAGTGTCCCTGGTCCATGCCCTAAAGTCTGGGGAGTATGGTGCAGCAGGCATCTGCAACGGGGTGAGTAACTTGCAATTCCAAGTGTTATGTGACTCACGGTCGCTTTCTAGGGTGGGGCAGCTTCAGCCATCATCATTCAGAAACTATAGTCGTAGTGGTTTACTTGTTTCCGGATTATCTTACGAACATTCATACCATACACTCATCTGTACTCTATTTTTTCTCTTTAGAAACCATCAAAATCTCTACGCAATGTTCGTGAGATGCTCGTGAATAAATCGGTCTCGCCGGCTGGCCGTGAGTCCATACTTGTCTTGTCGGGTGACATATCTCCCGCCTTCCTCATGGAACATGTTTGCTTATCTATTCCCTCAACTACAACATGGGCCGTTGGAGCTATTAGTTTGTCACTTATCTTGCAGGCACAGCAATAACACCAAGCCCGTCGCGGATGCATTTCTTTCTGGGGGATACTTGAAAGGATAAGAAGCCAATGTGATGCTCGAGTGTTTCGATCACGCGCCAGTGCAATGTCTTCCGAAACTAGTGCGGCGAAGAATCTGGACGAAGTCGAGAAGAGCTCGCAGCTTGAGAACTATGACGAAAAGCTCGGGCTAGACTCGCTCAATACTTCTGATGGCGATGAGGCTCTTCAGCTTGTCGGTACGCAAGCGACGGCGCACTTCAGTGAGGAGTATAACCGAAAGCTCAGGCGCAAGCTGGTATGACTTTTTTTCTTGCACCCTGCCAATTTTGGCTTGAATATTGACTTATCTACAGGATTTTGTCATCCCCACCATTTCAGCAGCTGTCTACTTCAGTCAATATTTGTTCGTCATTTAATGTACGCAATGATATTTAATGACTCACACTTGAATAGGGACAAGACCTCATTGAACTATGCGAGGCGAGTGTTGTTCGCAGCGATGTTTAGTAACATGAATATTGACGATGTCACAGTATCATGGGCTTCCCGATCGTAGGCCAGGCAAGTTATAATATGTATAACATTCAGTACATGCTAATATGACTTAGAACTACAACCTGGTATCCATGGCGTTCTACCTAGGGTAAAAATTTCCGATTCTGCAAATAGATCTTACGAACTGTTCAATTACAGGTTACCTCTTTTGGGAGTTTCCGACTGTCTATATCTCGCAGAAACTTCGGTTGGCCAAGTATCTCGGTGAGAGCGAAATCAACGAACCATAGCATCAGCTGCAAACCAGCTGACCCTTTGAAGGCACTAACATTGTTGTATGGGGAATAATCCTCATGCTGCATGCCTCAACAAACAACTTCGGAGCCTTCTTTGCTCTAAGATTCCTTCTGGGTAAGCCTCTTCGCGTTTCATAGAAACAAGACGCCAATTCAGAATGGGCAGGAATGTGCGAGTCTTGTGTCACACCGTGTCTCATTCTCATCATCTCAATGTTCTACAAGAAGGATGAACAGGTACGCGAGAAAAGAATACAGTATTTTTTGACTGACGGTCATCAGGCTAGACGTATTTCATGGTTCTACATCATGGTGCGACTGTTTTACATTCAAGCTTTGTATCACCCCTGACTTTGTTTAGAACGGCTTGACCCAAGTATTCGGTGGTTTTGTGGCATACGTAAGTGGTGCTCGATGCACTAAGGGACGCAAGATGAATTATTTACACTTTTCCAGGGTATCTCATTCTATGGTGGCAAGGCTTTACCGCCCTATAAAATCATTTATATTCTACTTGGCGCTCTTGCGATCGTTGTTGGCATAGTCGTCTTGATCTGGCTACCAGATTCCCCAGTCAATGCTTCCATGCTGACGAAGGAGGAGCGTATTGCTGCCCTTGAACGTGTTCGGAACGATCAAGGAGGTACAGAGAACAGGAAATTCAAGAAGGACCAGGTCATCGAAGCCCTCACGGACCCTCGTACATGGCTCGTTGTTTTGTCAACGATATTGAGTAAATTTTTTACTTGAATCTGCATGAGAAGCGACTGATGCAGAGTTTATAGCGAGTATCCCCAATGGAGCTCTGAGTAACTGTACGTCGTATCGACGGAATTTAGTCGAGTGGAAGTTAACTTCTTGACTGCAGTCAGTAACATCATCATCAAAAGTTTCGGATATACGTGCGTGAAACGTGCTGTCTTTGCTGCTCACCAATACGTGTTTCTGTTAGATCAAAGCAAACCCTGATCATTGCCACTCCTGCGGGAATTATTGGTTCCGCAATGGTTATTTTCTGTGGATGGTATTCTGACAAGAAGGTAAAGGGCTTACAGTCATCTCAACAATCAATTTTCTCAAGCACCTTTAGGGCGAGCGGATGATACCCATCGTGTTTGCATTGATCCCTACCATTGTCGGTTCAGGTATGCTGTTGGTAAATTTTTGAAGGACCCTCGGTTGAAAGTGAGAATTAGGCATACTTATTGGCATGAATGGGTCCTCCAACAAGGGCGTTCTGCTCTTTGGTCCGTCCAATTGTCACCATTGAATGTTTTCATGATATCTGACTTTCGCGGCAGCGGCATACATTATCGGTACCTTTGGCAGCGCTCTCTCCACGATCTACGCATATAATGCAAGCAACACCAGTGGCCATACCAAGAAGGTACGTTTGATGTTACTTGTCCTCCTTTATTTCCTCAGTTTATTCATTCGGTGCTTAGGTGACGATTAATGCAATGACGATGGCCACTTTCAGCATTGGCAATATTATCGGGACAGAGATATTCCAGCCTAAAGATGCCCCAGCCTATATTCCAGGAAAGACCGCGATCATGGTCTTGTTGATCGTCCAGTTGTGTGTCTCGTTTTTACTACGCTGGATCAATGTCCGCTTGAACAAAAAACGGAAAGCTCAGCTGGCGGAAGAAAAGGCGCGCCGGGGTTGGACTGATGAAGATGTACAACGGGAAAGAGAGCGTCACGCATTTGCTGATCTCACTGATAGGCAGAACCTTTTCTTCATATATACATGTTAAGAAGTGTATAGATCTGTACATCATTACCAAGGGAGTATATGGACAATTTGCCAGCTGTTCTTCATTATGAAAAAGGGGTTGAAATTTTCCACAAAGTCAAAGAGGTCTATCCGACAGCAGTAAGTCGATCAAGGCAATGATCCATTTATGTAACTTACGCGAGAAGGATCATAAGGTAAGTTGAACTCAATTATGCTAAAATAGCTGCGCCGAATATGCTAATAATCGGTCGTGGTGATGGTAAAGCGCGCAGCAATACGACATCTACAAAGCTCAAAAGAAGACATGCCTTTCAAGCTGTTGAAACATCAGTATGTGTGCGTGGTCGTAGATGAGATAGCATATACCTTGTACACGCTTCCAATAATCCCTAATGGCATTGGGTGCATCATCAGCGAGCATATCTTCAGGTTCCCATGAGGCATCATCGGAGCTGTACCCCTCCCAGTAAACTAGAAATTCTCTTTCGCCTTCCACTCCTCGGTGCGATTTAATCGAGGACACCACAAATTTTTCGATGAACTCGATTTCTGCTTCCTCCTGGCATTTGATGCGGAGCGACTGCCGCGCAGGAAGCGCCCATGCCTTGGGAAGACGCATTTTTGGAAGTGGGCCAGATGAGTGAAAGGCGCGATGGGATGGTGCGCCAAGCTTCCTGACGTATTTGTCGACCTCGCATAAGGTGTGCTCGATATCGCACAGCATGATAGGACGAGCCCGAGGCCTGAGGCCATTAAACTTCAGGTTGAGGCGCGAGAAATGATCGCTTTGCGTGAGTTGCATCCATCGGATTATGCCAACCTCGCATGAGTGAGGAATGAGACCCTTGAAACAGCGTTGAAGGCCGCGACGTGAACCCAACCCGACCACCACAAAATCGTAGTCCGAGAAATTCAAAACACTTGAATAGGAGAGGTTGAGCACTAGCTGGTACGCAGTGAAGTCTCCCATGCTCTTAAAGGTGCACAGCCATTCAAAAACGTCTGCGATGTACTCGGCCTTTATGCACTGCATGGGCAAGTCTTTCATCAACACCTCCATGAGGGCGAGATGGTTCATAAAATTTTCCACGAAGCCTAGATTAGGTGCAGGCTTTTGAAAAGCCCCAGTGTATATCGAGACCTTGTCATCGTACAAACGACGCAAGACGCGTTCGTAATCGGCTCGCTCATAGCTGGACCAAGTGAAAGGTGTGATCGCGGCTCGCAGGGTTTCATACGTGTTGATGCTCGTGAAAGTGTTGAAAAGCAGGATTCGAAACACAAGCTCGGTGGGATCTTGAGAACCTTTTTCGATGACTTCTGCGATTATGTATTGGCTCACTCGGTCTAGAACCCGGTACGTATTGCAGAATGGATAAGCTTGTAAAATGGGGTCGGCCGTCCATCTGCCAAATACATTGAGTCGGGCGAACAAAGGAGGAATGGGTATATACATACGGGGCGGGGAGACCTTTGAAGCGCTTCTCGGTTATAGCGTGTCTTTCTGCGGCGAAACGCCAAAACGTATCGAACACAGGCGTCGGCTCAAAAGTCTGGCCTCGTACAGTGACAGTCAAAGGAGGTGACATCGCATCTGACTTGTGAAGTTTTGAACGTTTGGGAGATTTGTCAGAGTGATTATTTTCTGCTGTTCGTTTCCGGCTGGAACCCATTTTCGAACGAGGAATGAGTGGACTAATGTTCATGAATCGGTTTGCCAACTTGAAAATGAAAGATAAAATGAACAGGGACATACCTCTCGAAGACAAGCAAACAGTGAATTGCGGTTTCACTGTTTGAATGGAACCAAGCGGCGTTGAATAGTCGCGTACATAATAAATGGTAGATCCCCAGCGTCCGAGTCGCGCCTGGAATCATTCAATTTAGTCGGACTCTAATCTGATCACTCGTCCTGGTTAAAATGATTAATATTTAATGCCAGCAACGCCCATTTCGCCACCCTGATTTGTACGTAAGCACTTCATTATCGAAGTTACCAGCCGCATCAGATCCTCCAGCCTCGCGGCACTCGTCGCTCGATCGAGTCCATGTCACTAGTAGTAGGCGACGCTGTGCACGATGGATAAATCTTCCAAGAATGATTATATCCAAGCATACCTCGACCGTCAAAAAGTTTATGTATGTTCCTATTCTTCTAAGGGAACCGATCTTCATCACCTATCAAAAATATACAACGCCGGGACACCAACAAGGGTCCAGGACAAAGAAGCGAAAAAACTGAAATTTGGGTTCGACACGCCCATACTCGCCCCCCGTGTGTCTGGACCTAACGTCAGTACGGACAAGCGCTCGCTTCCTGCCAAGGCAACGCGAAAGGCGCGGAAGAACCAGAAGGCACTTGATGGTGAAACCTCTACGAAGGAAAACTCAGGTGCACCGCTCATCACCGCTCAGCGTGATCCATCCAAGCGGAAGCGTAAGAAGGCGGAAGTCCCACTTGGTTCTGACGAAGAACGCGAGGCTAGTGAGTTCCCGCTAATATCCTCATAAATCTATACACTCTGAACAATTTTGCAAAGGACTGGGCGAGCGCCGAGAACGAAAACGCGTAAAGCGCGATATTGTGAAACCAGGTACCAATACTGCAGTGCATGTAAGCCCACCAGCAAGTGAAAGGGCAAATAAGAAGGTTGCTCGTAAAAGGGGAAAGAACCACTCAGGCACTGCAGGTCTTGCACTCTTGCACGGATTCTCAGCGACTAATGTCGGTATAAACCGCCTCACGGTGAGTATCACTGGTCTGCTCTATCTACCGCCTATTAGATCTCACCATGACCTTACATAGTTGAAACCATCGGCTTCTCTCGGAGTGTTCAACAAAGGAAAATCATCTGCCAAGACGAAGGTATACAAAGCGAAGGAAGCCAGGTAAGGTAGCATTCATGTTCTCAGCATTTCAAGTGCTGATCATAGCCCAGCCCAGAAGTTATTTTCAGAAATAGCGTTTCTCGACAAGACAACCACGCAACGCGGGTCTCTGGTCGATGAGTCAATTGTATCCGACGAGTCTTCCTCTCGACCACCATCCGCTGTGAAGAAGCTCAAGATTACGAATCACCACGAAGACAAGAAATTGACTCGGTCCACAAGCCACCATTCTGTGACTTCAGACCTTCCTAGAGGAAGTACAGCCATATCAGAGCCGTGGGATATCGAGCTTCAAAGCAAATATCAGTCTTCAGACGGTTTTTGTCCTCAGCCGGACAACTTCATAACCGGAACGCTAGTGCCCGACCGTAAGGCCAGTTGGCACGATCAGGAGCTGTCATCTGAGGGTCAGGTAATACACTCTTCCCTCATAATAACTCCCGTGAAGGAAGCATCTCATGACTGTATGCCCGACGAAATCTTGTCATCAGTACCGGCGTCTGCCATCGCGACCATTTACGATCTTGACGGTGAATCGTCCATCCATCCCTCTCATTCCGCATCTCAGGTCGGCCTCAAACGACTTGATCATTTAAACCCTTCTATCTCACTTCTCACTTCAAAGTATTTTGCTGTGCATGACGGTCACGATATGGAGCATGTATCACCAACACTCCATCAACAGCACCCTATGGCCAACTCTTCTGCTGTGAAATCGGACTGCAATCCGCAATCCGCACATCCTCACTCTGTTTCAAACCTGCATGACACAAACACAACGCGTCGCGCCGCTCCTTTAAATGACATGGTCGACAGCAGCCCCTTACACATCCATGGTATCCCCGAGGAGCATTTTCTTCCCCTAGCTGATAACGCTATGCCAACTTATCGAGATTACCCTATCACACAGCGCAGTCGCTCAAACGAGGATGTCATTTCCGCGTGGTACGCTCCAGATGAATACACCGCCAGCTTCTTTGAAGGGGGCTCTGATTTTCATAATTTTCGAGACCAAGACCTGGTAGTTTCTGGAACCTCCACATCTCGTCAATGAGCCCAGCTTCTACCCTCCGGTGCAGGTCTACTCAAGCGACGGGCTGCACGATGTTTCAGCGAATGACATGATCGTACTTGACGAGTCATGCGAAGGACCTAGGGAACTCGTCGAGTATACACAAGAGGTGGACGACTACGAATACTCAGACCTCGCGCTCGAACGATCTTCATTACACCATGGTTCTTTTTCGTCACCAACCCACTCTCACGCAACAGCCGAAGCATACGATGACAATTCCTGCTCACTGCGCCCGTTCTTGCAAGGTCGTGCGATGCTACTTGGCATCCCCCCGTACGTTCCGCCTTGGCATGACCCGCATCATGATGACTCTAAACACACAAAATCTGGGAGTGGTTTGCTGTCAGCTGAAGTGGACGTTGCAAAACGCTTGAAAGACCATTGGCGGCCGCATAGATTGTGATAGGTCAAAGTCAAATCAATAACTTGGAGGTTCAAGCACATAGTTTTTCACTAGTACTCAAAGTATTTCTCAAATAATTAATGCAGCCCGTCACGAACGCGAAATGTCACGCGTGACCGCGGGAAAATAAACTCCACCCTCGCGCACGTACAGCACTTGGCTTAGCGTTGGCTTAGCGCATTGTGAAATTCTGTCGCTATTCTTCTCACCCAAAAGAGAGCGTGGTCTTCAAAGTTATCGCGTGGCTGATCAAAAGATGAGCTTGAAAGAAAATAAGACAATCGGAAGCGTATTGGTGAGTCCGGGATTCAACTGTCCTTTGGTTTCGCCATTTAGCCCCTCTTCGTCGTGATTCGTGCATGACCAGTAGGCTGCACCTGGAAATTTCATCAAACCAGAACCAGAAGAAATGCATGCAATTCCGCCTTTTGAGTCTACGCGCCACAATTCGAGACATTTAACCCCAACCCCAACCATCAAGCTCAAGGCCGAATCAACTGACTCGAAACCTGTTGTGAGTGGCAGCTATCTAGAACATCCACAAACGCGGAGAATTGACGTTTTCGAAAATTTCCAGCTGTCGGATAGGGGCATCACATCCCCAAGCATTGTTACTACAAATGATCAACCTAACCTTTCTTTAGCTCCTGACGTTAAAAACTGCAAACCGGAACCAGAGCCACACCAACATTGAACGGTGCACGAGCCAGTGTTATATCAGCTCTATGACTCTGCCGACAATATTCCATATACCCCTGAAGGTGCTCTTCAGGTAGGTCTTGGCATGGTGGGGACTTTAAAGGCCGGAATCAACAAACTCGAGCTTGGCAGCACACTTTGAGAGGACATTTGGTTGCATGAGATTGACAAGTACGTAATTAGCCTTGCCTGAAGATAACAATAACAGCTATGTCGCAGCCTACTTAGTCAAGGTGCTCCTACAACAATGATAGCCGTTTGTGGAGGTGCGTAATTATGAGTCATGAAATGCATGTCCACTGAAGTCTTCTTTAGTGACCGGAGCTGGAAAGTCTTCGATACTAAATGCGATCTTGGATGGTAAGCCAAATTAGTGTTTATTTCTCTTTATACTGAATTCTTTGCAGCCAATATTGTCCCAACAAGTGGTATGAGAAGTGAAGCAAGACCGTTCGCTGTTGTGAACCATGGTTGTTGAACCCACTTGTAGCATGTACAGCTGTGGTTACAGAAATCACATATCATGCTGCACCTACTATCAATGTGGACGTCTCATTCCTTTCCTGAGGCTGAGTGGAGAGCGGAGCTGGCTGTTTTACTCGATGACCTTGTGGACGAGGATGGTAATGTAAACATGTACTACTGACCTATGGAGTGATTTGGGAGTTGCTTGGCACAAAGTATGGACGACTAGGGCTCTGGTGTGCTGGCATCTGATTTATTGTCAGGTTCATGCTGTCTATCCGTCCATTGCACGAGAGCAACTCATTCACCTGATGGTCGACCAAATTTTGGCTCGCAATAAAAGTAGATGTTCTCAACGCTGGACGTCAAATGATGCTGATGTTCCACTTAGATATTGCCAAGGTCTTGGGCACTACGAAACAAATATTGGCAAAAAATTCGACAATATTCGCCCAGGAGATTGCGAAATATATCGATTCTATGGACCAGACACGAGGTAGCAAGAAGGATAAGACCAAAGCCTCTGATGGCTCACTCATGAGCATGCTTACCAAGGACAAGAACAAAGAGACGAAGAAGACAGACCACGGTCCAGCTCTATGGCCCCTCATTCATCCAGTCAATGTGCAGTGTAATGCCCAAGCTCTTTCCATGGGCGCTGTTCTAGTTGATTTGCCTGGCATTGCTGATGCTAACAGCAGCAAGGAATAGCATCACAAAGGACTACATGAAGAAGTGTGATTGCATCTGGATTCTGGCACCTATTACCCATGCAGTCGATGACAAGACCGCCAGAGGTATTGGTATCGACTTAATACCTGTGTCATAACTCTGACACTTTTGAATTAGATCTTCTTGGTGAAGCTTTTAAATTGCAGCTGATGAGTACACGTCTTTATTGTTCGCCCTTGGCAATAGGCTAACAGTCATTTTTAGTGGGTAAGTCCTTCCCATCGAGTACTCTCAGGTAGCTTACTGTCCACAATCGTTCCTTGTCATCACTTATATGGCAAGTGAGTAATCTGTCCTTTGCTTCAGGTCGTGAGTGTCTTATTAATTTCATTAGCTATGATGCCCACACAATCACAGTTCATTGGTTTGTTGCAGCTCTCTTGCTTGGTCTGATTTTTACTTAAATTGTGCGGCACAGCTAGCAAGTGTGATGATATATCTTGTTCTGAGGTTATCCCTGCCTTGGGTGTCGAGGACGACCCTGAGCTAGAAGAAATCGAGGGCCACATTGAACAATATAAAGAGGAAACTGCTGACCTCAAGCAGAAGAAGACGGATGCAGGAGTCATCAATAAAAGGTATGCATGCAAATTTAGTTTGTGCGGCAATGTACTCACTCAATTTCACAGCTATTGACAAGCAGCTGAAGGATGCTCAAGCTTTTTTAGCAGAGCATGAGCAACATAAGACGGCACTGGAGAATGGCGAGACATTTGCACCGCAGCTGACCATAAAGGCAAACAAGAAGGTCCAGAGCATGGGCAAGAAACGAAAGAATGCTCGCGGGGGTAAATCAGGGTCACCTAAACGCCACAAGAGCTTTAGGGACGATGATGATGACGATGATTTTGAGATAGATGATATTGATGATGACTCGGATCTCAGTGACGACATCTATATGGATGATCAGGATGTAGGGTCAGATGAAGAGGATGAAGAGGAAGAGGATGATTCAAATGGGGATGTGGATACACAGGATGAGCCAGAAGAGGAGGTCATGGTCGAAGTTCTCCAGGAGAAGATCGGCGAGGCTAAGGAAGCTATCAAGGTTGGACATGAACAACTCAATAATGTACACAAGGCACGCAAGGATGCTATAGATGCCCTCAGCAACCTCAAGAAGAAGGTGATGAAAGCACAGCGTGACAAGAACACATTCTGTTCTCTGAAGCACTCAGAGGTTTGTCTCGTTGTTATGTTCTTTACCATAGTTCTCACCGGGCGTCAACCAGTTCTCCCGCGATATTTTAAAAGAAGACTTTCGCATTGGCCTGAAAGATCTTGACGGTTGGTTGACTTCCTGTCTTGGAAGAATTGATTAATTCGCAATACACAGATGCTGCTGCCAAGGAGCGAAACCCACATTCTTTCAATCCGACTCAGAATCTGCGCAGTAAGTTTCCATTTTGTCCTGAAAATACACGCTAAAAATATTTTAACCAGATTACGATGAGATTGATCTTCCTGTGTTCACTTGCTTGTCCCGTGACTATGTCCGCATCACAGGACAAGTCAAGGGCAATGGGGACCCATCATGTTTCTCCAACATCGAAGATACTGGGATTCCTTCTCTATGGCAATGGTGCCACCAATTGACCTTCAGTAGCCGGTCATATGCTGCAAAGCAACTTCACATTCACTTGAAGACATTTGCGAACTCGGTGCGGGTTTATGTTGATGGCATTGATGATGTGAAAATCGTAGATTGTGAATTCCTTCACGAAAAATGGGAGTCAACACCACAAGGCGGGGACAGGAAGTACGATAGTGATAGCAAAGATGAAGGCATGCCTTATCGGTGTAGTACACATGGCTTTTTGCATGCCTATTGCATCCCAACATATCAAGACTTGATGCCCAGGATGGATGCTCACGGCGAACCTAAAGGAGTGACTCCTCAGCTTGTAAAAGTATGTTGACTTGTTTCTATATAGCCCATATTTCTTATTTCCTTTCAGGAATTTGGTGCACACGTTGAAAAATGTGTCTTGGACTTGCAAGTCTTGTTCCACGATGGTCTTGAAGATAAATGTCAAGTGGGAGCAGCCAATGTCAGTATTGTCTCATTGCAACTACCCCCATCTGATTTTGTGCCAATAGACTGCTGCAGCTGCAGTTCAACATGTTGATGAGTTTGCAGGGTCCATGCACTGGGGGACCTATCGAGCCAGTGGGTGTCCCAGTCCACACACAAGTTCTCACTGATTATACTCAATGTTAGCCCTTCGTCACCACGGATCTTGGGTGCAGGATCTGAATGTCGAACTTGCAACACCATTCACACAAAACATAGCTTTGTCTTGGTTGACGCTCTTCAAGTCCGATTTATTCACCTCACTATCAGAT
The DNA here is from genome assembly GCA_016628085.1 of Suillus occidentalis. NCBI lineage: Eukaryota > Fungi > Basidiomycota > Agaricomycetes > Boletales > Suillaceae > Suillus > Suillus occidentalis. Next base: position 176,522 of record JABBWB010000014.1, read on the forward strand.
GCCATCACGACATGTATCAGCAAGCTAATCACTGATGTAGAGAACAGCACAGTGCCAGGATTAAAGGACTGTGTACATGCACAAAGTTTAGTTTCACAAGAGGAGGTGCGCCACGCATTAGGACAGACCATGGATGTTGTGAAGGAAGCACTTGGAAGGGAGCAGAAAGAGATATCACATTGTCTCGCCCCTTATGTTCAGAATGAATTGATGGATGGCTATGATCTTGCCGTGGAAGAGTGAGGCAAAGGAAGTGTCGTGTGGCAAAAGGTTTGTTTCATGCATTCAAGTTATTTCATAAGCTCTTATGATTAAATGCAGGCTGTGTTCCATAACTACATCGACAGTCATAAGCATGATGTCTTCAATGGCAGGGCAGAGGTCTTGATGCGGGTCAGCTGTCGAATGCAGCTGAGACTACATCAGGAAAACATCCAGCCACTTTTTGTCCCTTATTTGCTCCTTATATGCCTTAATTCACATATTAAGAGATATCAAGGCTGATTTTTCACATTTAAATTAAGGAGAATCAGTAGGTCCCTCGTCTTAAACTAAGGAAATTTCCTTAGAATAATGACATTAAGGCAGTCAAAGTGATGTCAAAAAGTGCAGTTTATTTTCTACCACAGTGCTGGTTTGAACTCTTGACCATCCAGTTGACTCAACTGAGATCACATGATCAATTCCGAAACTGTCAAGCAGCTTTACCAGTAGACTACATTACCTTGTAAATATGCAGGCAGCAATTGATATACATACCACATTTACTGGACTTAGAAAAAAATACAAGTCTACAAGTGGGTGTGCCTGAACTTTCTTGAACACACCACTTTCTAGTATTTTGCTCATAACTCACTAGGATCTCAACCAAAAAATGTCACGAGACTCTGGATAGACTACCCTTGACGAGGGTTACAACTTTGATTTTCTTCAAAAAAGTTTGCATGATCTACTTAATACAACTAATGTTTCCTTAATTCTCCTTAGACTGACTTGCAGCCACCATGTGCCTTAGAATAAATATAATTAAGTACAAAATCACTCCTTAATAGTCCTTATTCTCCTTTTGGCGTGGGTGTTGCTTATCCTCCATTGTAGATTGAAGTGTCGCTCGCCGTTCTCTGGGAAGGCACACAAGACGTCCCTGATCAAACTCGGGCTTGATTGCAAATTATCAAGTCTGTGTCCAAGCTGCTCGATCAGTTGGTCATGTGGTCAAAGGCAGCGGAGAAGGCGTCTCATGTCACTCCTGCATCCTAATGGATTGTCGTTTCAGTTTTGGAGCATGCCGCTTCTCAGCCTCATGAGGAATTTTGGTGTTTTCGTTAACGGTACATTATACGCTGTTCTGTAATATTTGTGCATTGCTATCGTTGTTTGACATTCCTACTGTACATTCTACTAGCTAGCTTATAGTTGTCGATCTTATTGCTACTGTAGTGCCGAAGGATCAATGAACAATTGGCACTCATGCATGCATGAACTCCTAGTATCCGCGCACCAAAGTAATGTACAGGGTTGGTATAGAGCATAGTGGAATAACATAGGATGATGCTTAGTCCTTCGGCGACACAATATACTACAGCTACCTGAATTAGTAGCGGTGGATCCTCCGTCCACGATTATCTACTTCTCTGCCGTGTTCGTCCACATAACCACTGTGTTTCCTCGATCTTCCTTCATCTCTCGTACCACCGTAAGAGTTGTGGCGCCCGTGCCCCTGGTTTCCGTAGGAATTGTAGTAAGAGCTCGACGAAGGCTCCATTCCAAAGAACTGCCGAACGCGGTCTCCAACTGACGGCGCTCGACCTCTGTGATAATCACCATTGCTTGCGTAAGAATGGGAAGGGCGCGAGCGCGAACGGTGTCTGTGTGACGTTGAATGAGAACGATGGTGTCCTGAAGTAGGTTGCTAAAAATAGTGATACGTCATTCGCTGTCAGACTGAAACAAAGCATGGTATAGACTTACGACGTATACGGGAGCAGATGTCGCGTATGTGACTGGGTAGGTAGCAGTTGTACTGTATCCGTGCCCGTGCCCATGCCCATGCCCATGATGACTATGGCTACTGGCTCTGGGTCTGCTATGACTGCGCCTGCTATGACTACTGCTGCGGTGGTGGTGCGAGCTTGGCACAGACAGGTATTGAGCAGTCTGCGGCGCCTGGACTACAGTGGGGTACCCATATTGTGGGCTAGATGTGTAGGTATGCCCGATACTAGATGCCCGTCTCAGGGGCGTCTCGTAGTAACCCCCATGACCGTGTTGCGAGTGCGAAGAAGGTGCGTATACAATAGGCTGATGGGTGCTGTAGGGGGATTTGGAAGACGGAAAGGCGTATTGAGCCATCGTCCGGCGATGATTTGCTGGTTAGTAGTTGGTTAGTAGTTGTGAGTGTGGTTGAGTGTGGTGAAAGACGCGGTGGTTGCGTAGGCGAAGTAGGGTGAGGAGAATAAAAAGTGGTTGAGGGTAGATAAGGATAAAAGTTGGGGTTTGACCGTGGTGAATGTGGAGATAGAACACGTTCTGATCTTATATAGGAATAGTTATGACCCGGACTGACAGTTGCGTCACGGGCAGCTGCGGTATCAATGTAAATGCACCGCCCTGTTGGAGTCAGCAAATGAACAATTGGAGCGCATCGACTGCATAGGAGGACAGTTTGCTGACCGGCTTGCGTTTTCATGCTCACGTATGAAAATACGACAATGGTGCGATGCACCACAGGACAAGCAGCAGCGACCTAGGGTAGCCTTGTAGAAAATCAAACAATGATTTCCATGGCACAGGATTTGCCTCCTAAAACAAGTAATATTGCTGTACAGACGCTGTTTCTACATCAGATTAGAGAGTCAAACCTTGTTAAGCGCCTCAGTACTCACTCATTGATACACGAGGGAATTGAATGCGCAGCCTCGTGATATCTTCCACAGTACATGTCAAGGACCGCCTAGATATACAGGAAGCTGTCGAACCTAAAAGTTGGTCACACCTAGCAAAAATGTGGATATGTCGGTGCTAGCACGTCAAGCATTTATTACCCAACAGCGTAGCCTTAACTCGTGACTCGTTGCCCCTCCGGCCTGTAAGCTAACGTACTGACCGATGCCGCCCACCGTGTCCTGTGTAAAAAGTTTCTTCGAAGAACTTCGAAGAAGTGGCGTGCAGTAACGCCTAGTATTTCTTTGGTTATCCTTGTGTTCGTGTTGATAAGACCAAGTGTGGCCAGCTTCGCGATGCCAGGAATCAAAATTCCACGCCTCCCTAAGCACATGAGACCTTAGGGGTGGCGGATATCAAAAGGTAAAAGGCCAGTTCATGGGAATCAAGTTCCCAAATGACAGTCTGGAGCGTGCCGAAGCCATACAATGATCCCACCGGAGATGAATAATAATGATTGACGCTGTCATAAAAGGCGAGACGCATCAACACAGTTTTTTTAGGCCGGTACTCATGATAGTCCAATCAGTACAACGCCGTTGTCAGTCAATGCCGTGGTAAATCGTCATCGAGTGATTGGCCTAGATGTAGATAGAAGCGTAATGTCATTGTAAGCTCTGACAGTAAATAATTTAGATTTATCCAACTTACCCAGTCAAACTCCTAGTCTGTCTATATGGCAGGTTTGATCACCATGTAAATTCAGGATGCAGTCTCAAAACGTCGTGTATAAACATAGGATGCGATATTTGGATAACACTGTACACTCCTATTCCATATCAGTAAAGTCGCCTTCGTCTAGATCATGTGGCTGATACATTGCTGTTAGTTTGGAGTATGCTGGACAAAGCAAGTGGCCCACCTCCTTTGGCTCTTCGTCTTCACCATATTGCATAGTAAAATCAATATGACTGACGACGGTCTCAAGTGAGTCCGTGGACGTTAGATCCAGCGGCAAGAACGACACTAAAGGATGGTCCTCGATCTACGTGGCGGTCAGTCTGGCACAAAGCCCCAAGTTGCAACATACTAGCTGTACGATGGCCCGGTTTAGGTCGTGAAATCTGCTATTACCACGTTGCTGATCCCTCCCGTCTCTCGCAGCAACAAGCAGCATCGGATCTGGATCGAGATACCGAGCGATGTCACGTCTTCCACGTTTCCCATTTCTAGGTTCAAACGTGTCTGATGATGATCCAGAGACGAGATCCATTTTAGACATGATGTTTATCCAGGGTACTTCAAGGTTAACCATCGCGGACATTGCGGACAGTACACCGCTGAACAAAATTTCAAAGATTGAATAGAATGCAACAATAAACTGGGACGAACCTAAAGAATTTATATCGATCTTCCATGAATTGGGATTCCAAGAGATACACAGCACAAATCCGTATGCTCATTCGCTGCAAGTTCCGCACGAGTTGCGGAAGGAACGGATGGTGTGTGTACAGCTCGATTTGACCTAGGGGCAATGAATATATGCGCGATCACATGAGTAGAATCATACCTGGACAGTCGATTATCAAGTAGTCGTCGTCAAAACCGCCGAGTTCTTCCTCAAGCCAGTCCATATTTTGCAACAAGTATCTTTAAGCACGAAACGAAGCTATCAGCATCATTGGTTTGAGGAATTATCACGCGTGATCACTTACTCACTCAAAGCAATACACAAGACCGCCATTAGGACCCATATTCATCTCGCCCATAACATCATCTAGCGTGACAAGCTCCCGGATGTCAATGGCAGGTTGATACTCGAAAGCATCACCGGTTGCGGCAGGATCAAGATTTACAATATGTGCCGTGCGTTTTGAGACACGAAGATGGGTAGCAAAAGCAGTCGAGAAAGTAGACTTGCCCGCACCAGCAGGACCAGTGACGAGCACAGCGTAGCGCATAGTACAAGGAACGATTTCAAACTCCGACGCTTCTCCTGTCGGAAACCAAGTAACTGCAAGTTCCAGTACTACACATACAAGTAGTTCTGTGGCATGGCACGCCCGCCATTATTCCCCGATCAATCCGCAGCTGGCATAGCCGTCGATCCACGTACCCTTGAACGTGTTATACCAGAATCAAAGAGATCAGATGGAACGTACGTCCGCTTGAGCCTAGCATCTACAAATCATTTATAATTCGATCTCTACTGCATCACCAGTGTGCGCAAGCAGCTTAAGATTAGGCCAGGATTCACACCCCAGGAAGATGTCTCTCGATTCCGTGGATCACGCCAGCAGGCGATGGATGCTACAGCCCTTCCAAAGGGCCACATATTAGGTTGGGTTGCGCCCTCTGCTGCTACGCCTCCGAAAGGCAAGACCGCTACGCCACCTCCAAATAAGAACGCGAAAAAGCGCGCCAATGCCCGAGCTAAGAAAAATGCAGAGAAGGCAGCTATTATCAAAGACAATTGGGAGGATGAGGAGGACGGGGAGGATGAAGTGGCTGTTGATCTGAAAGTGGCCACCGAGGAGTTGAAGGAGGGAAGCTCAAAGACCAGTAACACGAATGATGCAGCGACGGGATCGCACACTGAAGACAAGCCAAACCGGGCTCCCGCATCAGATTCAGATTTAAACCCATCACCAGCAAATCAGAGCGCTGTTGAGCTTTCGAACAAACTTGAGAAGCTACAAGTCAAATGACCATGTTCTTTGATTTGGAATTTCTCTAGAGCTACTGGGGGTACACGATGTCAGGTTGAAACGAGAGTGGCAGGTAACAAATAATAGGGTGTTACGATTATGGCCAGCATAAAATTAGTATCTTTATATGTACAACAATCTATGTGGCTGTTTCTTCTCAATATAACCTAGTTCTAGATGGTATAGATGAATGTGGATGTAAGATAGCGACTTATCTTATCTGCACGTACTTGTAAGCAATAAGGAGTGATGCAGTAAAGCCCGCGCCTTGGAGCTGTGTGCTATGACACCTGAGACACCGCTTCACTATCTGGTGGAGGTAGTCTTTCCTTGAGCACAGCCGGGGGCGGCGGCGGCGGCGGCTTTGGTTTGCTGAATGTATACAATTCCATGCCGATAACAATTAACAGAACAAAGGCGCCCAGTGCAGCTGTACCGTTGCTAAGAATTGATGATCTGACAGAAATAGATGGATAAAACGTACCAACAGCTTGACGCATGTTATTCCATTTTACCTCTTCCATGTTTGCACGGAGGTCGCTGAGCGTTATAATCGCCTTATTCAGGACTTCCTATTTCAAAATCACCAATTTGCACAACGGAGATGAGAATCATCCGAACCTCAATTGCGATTGTCTGCTGTTTCAGCTGTGCCTTTGACTCGTTCTTGCGAGTGTCAAGCTCCATTTGTATCCTAATAGTGATATAAAAAATACAATCGTCAGATTTGACAAACGTGACTTACTCATGTTTCAAGGTACCAAGGTCTTCTTTCATCTTGACATCTAGACGATCGACTTCTCTGCGCAACGCAGCTGTGGCAGAGCGTATTGTCGCGCTTTCATTACGAGACCTTGCGGTTTGTTCTGCACGAAGCTCAGAAAGCGCTGCACGGAATAAATATGCTTGCTGTTCAGCATCTGAGTCAGTAAATATGACAATTTCCCGATGGGTCCGGCGCACATTATCCAAATCTTTGACCGTGAGGCCTTCTCGCCTTACGCGTCCTATTCTGTCCACAAGCAAGGCACGCGTAGCCCTCATCAGACTTCGCGCTGTGGGCGTGGGGAATGACTTCTCAAGCGCGGATACGAAGGCATGTGTATGGAATGGAGGGGCTGCATATGACTGTTGAGGATCTGGCTGGTAAGCGCGTGCAGGTGGACCTGAAAGGGTCGTAGGAAGAGACGAGGCGTCCTCAGGCAGAGGCAAAGATGTCGGAGGGGGAGGATTGAGGTCGGAGTACCCGTGTCCAGACCTTGGGTCTTTCGGATGAGCAAGGGGTATTGAGCCTGGGCTAGACACTGAAATTGATTGTGACAATGAATCTACAGGGTCAGTGATGGGTTGCCCGGCAGAGCTGTAGTGCCTCTGTGATATAGTGAAAATTCCATTGAACTTTAGCGCCGATGGTGGTAGAGACCGATAACGATATATTCGGGGAATGGCCCTCAGCATCCTTGCATTTGATTGACGGAAAGACGTAGATTTATTGGTGTTAATTGGTGTTCTGAACACAGAGTTGTCTCACTCGGTGGTGGCGGCCCAGGGCCACTCGGAGATTGCTACTGTCACGTGTTACGCCGGGAGACGAAGCGTGTCACAGTCACATGAGACAGTCCTTTTATTGCGCCAGTACCATTGCAAATGACAAGCTCGCCAATAGCCTTCAGATTCGAGCAGCATGGGGCCCTGTCTGACTTTGACGAGGCCATCCAGCTCCATCGGGCTGCACTACCCGATCCACAACTCTCAACAATCTTAACAGCAGCCTTCTCACTAATTTTCAGCAGCGTGGTTTCCTGTGCGACCTTGATGAGGCCATGGAGCTCCATCAGACTATTCATCTGTCCCCTCGGTCATTCTGATCGATATTAACGCGGCATTCTGTCCGACTTCGAGGAAGCCATTGAGCTCAATCGAGCTGCGCTTGCGCTCTTTTCCCAGTCATTCTGTTCGATCCTCATCTCTCAGTGATCTGGCCGTCATGACAGATTCTAGCAACGGAGTGTCGATGAGGCCAATGAACTCCATCGAGCAGTACTTGTTCCGTCCCCCTGGTTATTCTGATTGAATTCTCTCGATATCCTTGCCATCGGTCTTCATATAGATTATAGCAGCAGCCGCGGCATTGTGTCTGACCTTGATGGAGCATCTGGGTTATATTCACAATTTTTCACCTATCTCATACAGCCTATTGCAATAATATCAATGCTGCCAAGTCACGGGCAGCCTCCGCAGAGAAGCTGAAGCACGACTTTGCATAGATGGCCTATCAGACTACAATAAAATCCATAGGTCAGCTGTTGCTCAGTTGCCATCTTTTTTGCGCCATTTCAATGTTGGGAGGGAAACCACCGCATCCCTTGCCACTGATGCTTTCTCGTGCGATGTTCGTCGTGGTGCTTTGACTGCTGCTGTAGAACTGCCGTGCAATACTATGGATCCGGTTGGCACGCTTCCTGACCCCCCTCCCTCGATGAACTTTCCATGTCAAGTAACACTGACACACAAAGTTGGCGGCAGAGTCTAAGCAGCTCCGCTTTCGCCATTGTAACGTCCGTGTTCGAATCTGTTCTTGGAACTTGGAACTGGTCTCCAAAATCCTGAGTCGGTCACTCAGGAGCAGCTTATTGCAATTGATATGACCATGGAAGCAAACCGGATGACGCTGCCATCCTTAGAAGTTGCGGCCATGATTACGATGCCGCATGGAGATGAACAAAGCTGATTTCGAGTAGTTGTTTGCCTTGGGCTTCGTATCACTCGAGCATGTCAATTCATGTTACTTAGAATAAACCATTATGGCTGGAAGTAAGGACATCCGAGTCACTGGTATTAATGTTGATGAAGAAAATTTCCAACTAAAGGATCAAATTCAGTCTTAAGTACACAATACATTGGTTGGCGAATTGACAATTTAGGGTTCGAGAGTAGTCTAAGGGACAGCTATTCCGACTTTCACGGCTTCTCTCTCTAAAAGCCGGTCGAGCCAAGCCTTGAAGCAAACAATTTAGGATATTCTGCCGCAAAATGATGATGTGACTCTACCTTCAGGTTCGGGAAAGTATCCAAGGTCTCAACACCTGCATGCTTGTGATACCTCACCCTGTTTCGTAAATCAATGTCAAAGCAAGATATTCATCTAGATAAAAATGCAAACCATGGCATGACATTCACATCAGCAACACTGAGCTTCCCAGTCCCCGGGCCCACGAGGTAATCGCGGCCGCGAAGACCAATATCGAGCACACCATAGAGACGAACGACCTCATCCCCATAGCCTGACATACAACGTTATAGCCATGGAACCAAATAAAGTTGAACAAGTACACACGCTTCTTGCCATAAGGCACGTCTTCAGGGGCATAGTGTCGGAAGTGGTGCGCTATGACATTCCATTCAACTGTTAGTACGCGAGAAAATTATACGAGCGTCCACGGCTTACATTGACCTTGCATAGGACCGACTCCTCCGTGCTAGTTTGTACGGTTTTGAGCGTGATCTCTAGCTACACCACCCAGAGAATCAAAACACGTACAGCGAAGAAGATCCATTGCAACATCTGGCTCTCCTCGTCGCTGCCGCTCTCAAACTTGAACTTCCCTTCCTTATCGTACTTTTGTACGAGGTACAACAAGATTGCCGCACTCTCGAAGACGGGGAATCCATTCGGTTGGGCAGCAGTGGGATTGGAACGGTCAACGAGCACAGGGATTCGTCCGTTTGGGTTCATTGCAATGAACCATGGCTCTTTTTGGACGTTCGTAGTCAAGTTAATCTTCTCGACACTGTAAAGGCCTATGAACAATGGCCGGAGGCGCGAGGGGGCACAGCGGAAGACCTACTCATAGTCGATGTCCCCGTAGGCTGCCTTGAGCTCTTCGAGCATGATGGATACTTTGTGGCCATTGGGGGTAGCTGCAGTGTAGAGAACTAGAGGCTTCGACATATCGAATCGTTTGTTGTGAGTAGTTTGATGGAGGGAAAATAATTGTGAATTCAACCGCTGCCTATACCATTAAGTAGCTATCGTTATGCAAGAGGTTGCTCAGCTGACATGCATCAGGTCCAAAATTAACCACTTGCGCGAATGAGCTTGCTAAGCACTGGGCTTATGAATATGCTTGATGGATTTCAAATGACCTTAGAAAGACTGGTGAATGCATAAGTAGCAAGGCTCGTAGTAGTGATTGCTTTCTTGGATTGCGTCGGAAAGACAATGAAGTGCTACAACGACAAGTGTGATCGATACAACTCCTATTGATCCCCAGTAGATACGCTCAGCTGAGAACATTATTAGTTGAGGGAGATACTATGACAGGGAAGAAGACACCCACTCGAAACGAGAATCCAAGGGAAAACAATGACTTGAGGGTATCGCCATCATGATAGAACTTGGTAGCCATCCATCACGTCACGATTCTGCAGGAGGTACAGGAGTCTTCTGCTGTCTCAGCTTCTCGGCATCCATTCCCACTGTGTTACCGCGAAACCGAGTCCTCATATCCAACTTTTGCGTATCACAGCATGTTCTTATGTTGGTAGTAGTCACTCACCATGTTGCGTTTGCACTCGAAAGTGGACTTCCTAAGTAGCTGACATTGCTCCGGTAAATCATTACTATATTGTTTGAGACACTCCGAAGGCAGATGTCCTTGCTTTTGGACACAGTCGGAATTGAGAAGACATTCCTTGAGTGCTTTGAGAATAGCGTCGCAGGAGGAGGACATGACCAATGTAACCGTGACAGCGTCCGTAGGCACACCCGAAATCAATTCCTGCTGTAGAACTATGTAAGCTAGACTTGCTGTCGTACAGTGTCTGATTCGGAGTGATGTGGTGAGGGATCAGGCCAGGCCAGGCTTGGTGGTTCAGGAGAGCGGGTTGCAAGCATGCGTAAACTTCTCATGCTCTTTTGATGCCTATACCACCATCACTCCGTACGCTTTTAAGAACAATTCCGACACTAGCACCTGTGTCTAATCGTGCAGTCCTATCCGTTTCCGGTTCACAAGCAGCTGAGTTCCTCAATGGGCTACTAGCGTGTAGTGTGCAGGGCAAGCAGACATATGGGGCGTTCTTACATGCTCAGGTGCGACCCAGCTTTGAGTGTCTGGCAGTGTATAACCGTGCAGTTTGTGGTTGTAGGGGCGTATCTTGTATGACACCTTCCTGTACAACTCCCCGACGCCATCACTTCTATCTACTGGGCCAACATATCTCATAGAATATGACCCTACTCTATCAGAGGCACCTACCCTCATGAGCTTACTCAAGCGCTACGTCCTTCGCTCCAAGGTGCGCATACAGGACGTGTCGGAGGAGTGGGATGTTTGGGCCGCATGGGGGTCAGACTCGGAGGGGGCACAAGATATCAGGGAGTGGAATTGGGCGCGGAGCGGCGCTGTCGAACCAGTTTGGCAGACTAGCAAATGGCCATGGGGAACTGAGAATGGTACCATACTTGACCGACGCGCTCCGGGAATGGGGAAGCGGATGCTCGTTCGCAAAGGCGAGACGCGTGAGCTTGTCTTTGGGATGTCTCTTGCATCGAGCTGGAATTGACATTGTGCAGCTGCCGACGCTTCTACACACGATTTGGCTGGCAATGATGCATATTTGCTGCATCGGATCATGCACGGTGTTCCCGAGGGTAGCGTGGATATTCAACCCATGCACGCATTTCCCATTGAATCAAACTTAGACGTGATGGGTGGACGTGTGTATCTTATCTGTTTCGGCTGATATTTATACTGACACGCGCAGTGGATTTCCGGAAGGGATGCTATGTCGGTCAAGAGTTGACAGTGCGCACATACCACACAGGCGAGGTTCGGAAACGTATACTCCCAGTTCACATTTCCTCTCCAGCGTCATTACCACCATACATGTCGATTAAACCGTCCCTTCCGTCGACTACAGACAACACTGCGGTAAAAACACCCCGCCTGCGCGGGTCGTCCATGCTCCTTTCCACAATAGCTATTCCAGCTATAGGGTCAAACGTCGGTTTGGCGGTGGTGCGACTAGAGCATTTGCGTCCTGATATAGCACTAGTTGTTCAGGGAAAAAAGGAACAGTCGTGGAAGGTGGAGCCTTGGTGGGCAGATTGGTGGCCCGAGCGGTCTTCGGCCGAGTCTGCATAGGTACTACTTTATCTGAACAGCCTGTAGTCTAGCCTACTAGCAATAATTTAAGATCATGGATTGAATTCTTTGCATCATCTCGAACTAGACACACCATTCTCAAAGGTCAAATCACGCCGACTCCGCGATAACCTGTGCGTAGACGTAATCTCGGTCATGGCTCACTGAAACATGCAATTGATTCGCTGGTCCAACATCGCGGACGGGACGGTAAACAAGTGTTGGTTTTAAGCCAGTAGCTCCATTGAATGATGTATATGACACCTCCTTCCAGGTAGGTCGGATGGGATACAAGGCTTTGTACGCAGCTTCTTTCACCGCCCAACTACACACCGTGACACGTTGCATAAATGTCTGGTAAGATGCAAGATGAGGTAAAGACTCACCGCACACCTAGAAACTGTGCAATTCCCTCGGTCTCATCTTCTCCATATTGTTCTGCGAGTACTTGAAATGTTCGTATTTCTTGGGAGCTGAGAATCCTCGTGGCAAAAGCTTTAGATCCCCTTCGACTCAATAAACTAATGAGACGTGGAAGGTGCAGAATATCGACTCCAATGCCGAGGATTGGCATGTGAATGGATTATAAGTGAAAATTTCAGGGATACGCGGTATGGAAGATGTGTCGGTTTTCGTGAACGAGTCAAGCAACTAGATAAGGTTCGGGAAATGCAGAATCGGTCCTTCCGAACGGCTTGTCACTGAGCAAAGAGTGAGGACGGGACTGGTTTGCAATTGTCATCGCGACAGAGCGATGATTATTGATTATTGGTGTAACACACTCAACTTTCATGTGTGCCATGCGCGTACCAATTAATGTGCAATGGAAGAGGACATAGATGAACTTGAATGTGACAATGTCGGACCCAAAGGTGTGACTTGCCAATGATTTGCCCCGAACCTTGTAGCAAGGCAACTTTCACTGAACGTTCAGGACAGTTGATTCAACGTAGCTGCAGAACGCGTACCAACTCTAGCGCAGCCCGAGATCAGTGTATGATCAATCTGCGCATTCTGCAGTATATTCCTTAACCAATTCCTCACTGGCAGGCTCGGAGTCTAGCCGGTAGCCTGCAATCTGCGATGTCCAAGCCATCCATCAGCACGGCATATATATCGGCATCTACCAATCGCTTCAACCATGCTGCAGATGTCTCCACCTCTTCCCTGATTGCCTGTGGATCAGGCAAATTAATCGCGTTGTGGAACACTCAAGTGAGCATTTGCCATCACTTTCATGACGCGCCCAACATTTCATCGAACTTGAAGGAGCCAGATGGCAAAGGCGTCTTCCAGACGCTGCCTGGTCACGATGGCCTAATAACCTGCGTTCGTTTTGTGGCGTCTGACGCATTTGCTAGTGCTGATAACAAGGGGACCGTCCTCTACTGGAGACTATTTGGGACAGACGTATGTTAATATGCCTTGTGTGCGAACGTCTTCACAATGTTCGTAGTGGAGGACTACCGCGATCGTGCAAGCACACCAACAAGCCATCTCTGTACTCCGCGAATTCGACACATTCTTACTTACCGGGAGTTCAGACTCTTCCATCAAAATCTGGGAGGTAGATCGTGGTGCCGTTGATGGTAAACTTGTTATTCATTCGCGCATGCGAATCAGGCTAATTGTGACAGACGAGATGAAGGAGTTCCAAACCATCTCGCTTCAAGGATGGTATCCTTTATCAATCGCAATCGCATTTCTACCATCGTCTGAAGGTGAGAGACTTAGTATTTCGACGACGAAGGGCTTATTTTGGTGAAGCGATAATACTTGCCATTGGCGGAACCGATCGCAAAGTGCACATCTGGACACGCTCTGACGGATCAGTGGGTTTCACATATTTCAGTCAGGTATCAAGCGCTCACTCCTTTCTTTAAGTTTATTCGTTCAGTCACCCTGTCAGGACATGAAGACTGGATACGTGCGCTGGCGTTCCGAGCTCCATCGACGCTAAATGATCCCCTCGTGCTTGCCTCAGGCTCACAGGATGGCACTATTCGGCTTTGGAATGTGGAATCCTTCACTAAGATGCAGGCCCAGTCACAGGCTGATACAAAACACTCGGAAGACGATTTTAGCGACGATCTCTTGGACGCATTTGAAGCTTCATTAGGAGATTTGGGTGCAGACACAGAGGAGGGCGGCAGACAAATTTCACTTAAACGGCATATTCTTACTGTCAAATCGAATTCCGGGTGCGTTGAAAAAAATGTTGGTCGAGTTGCTAACTGGGTTTATGACGGGCAGGACGCAACAGTACTCTATCACATTCGATGCTCTCCTGATCGGCCATGAGGCGGGAATTACGTCGCTTTCTTGGTCTCCTTCGAATGCGTCATTGCTCTCTACATCAACGGACTCCTCTGTCATCATATGGGCTCCTAGCTCGATTGTCTCTACTGCATATTCATCATCAATCTCGTCTATTTGGATTAATATACAACGCTTTGGTGATGTGGGAGGTCAACGTCTCGGTGGCTTTACTGGAGGTCTTTGGTCAAACGATGGCGCTGAAGCCATGGCATGGGGTTGGAGTGGAGGCTGGCGGCGGTGGCGCCGCATCAAAAGTGATGGTCTCGGAGGAACAGCTGGAGAGGAGTGGGAAGAGGTTGGTGCGATCAGCGGACATAGTGGCGCAGTAAAGTGCCTCGACTGGAGCCCAAAAGGAGACTATCTGGTATCTGTGGGGTAAGGGCCGTTTGATTACAACACTGTATTTTAAATGCTAACGTGTACCGTTAGTCTAGACCAGACAACACGCATCCATGGTGCTATCACATCCTCTAACCCTGAACAGGGCATTTGGCATGAGCTGTCACGCCCTCAGGTACATGGCTATGACTTAATGGGCGCAGCATGGCTTGGTCCGTGGACTTTTGCAAGCGTTGCCGATGAGAAGGTTGCACGAGTATTCGAAGCTCCACGAAATTTCGTTGAGGAGGTCCGGGTACTGGGAGTAAAGGATCTAGCCCAGAGCCAGGTAAGGATCGCTCCTTGTTTTATTTCAAGGCTTCTGAAAAAATAAATAAAGGGGGATAGACCGGCAACGGCTAGTGTGCCCCCTCTCGGACTGTCGAACAAGGCTGTCAGTGATGGTGTGTCATATTATATGCAGTGTATCTGCTGGTTGACAGACCATTTTCTATTCAAGCACCTATGGAACTGGAAGGTAGCAGACCTCGCAGACACCCTTTTGAAGGAGAGCTAGCTTCCATTACCCTTTGGCCCGAAATTGAAAAAGTCTTTGGGCATGGGTATGAGGTCAGTCAATCAATGATTCATGATTGAAATGCGGTTTATGGAATCTCATCGACCTAGTTGATCACAATCTCAGCTTCTAACTCGTTTGACCTTCTTGCGACTGCTTGCCGTGCAACTTCCCCGCAGCATGCTGTTATTCGCGTGTACACCACAGCCGACTACCAGCCTTTCGGTGTCCCTCTCGAAGGCCATAGCCTGACAGTTACCCGTATAGCATTCAGCCCGCCAAACGATAGATACGTCCTCAGCGTAAGCCGGGATCGAACGTGGAGGCTGTTTGAGAAGAAAGAAAATGGTATGAGTTCATCAAACAGAATGACAACTGACCATACCACCGCATACTAGGTTATATACCTATCGCTGCGGATAAATCGCACGGGAGAATCATCTGGGATTGCGCATGGAGCTGCGAAGGGGACCTTTTTGCCACCGCATCTCGTGATAAGACCGTAAGCGTTTCTGATTTCGGAGAAAGATTCTTGATTGACCATTCATCAGGCCAAAATATGGAAGCAACACTCGGACTCTGGTCGATGGGGAGCGATTAAGACAATAAAATTTGAGGAGGCAGCAACCGCTGTGGCGTTTTGTTCTGCCGCTGCCAATGCGCAAGAGTAAGTAAAACCCTTCTGTATCCCGCGTCGATGATAACTTTCTCCAGACGCTGGCTTGCGGTTGGTCTAGAGACAGGAGAGATCAAGATCTATTCAAGCTTGGTGTCCACACCAGATCAGTGGACACCAGTGTTGACTATCGACTCAAAGTAAGTCTTCTTCATAACTTGCAAGAAGGATTTCGCTTATGAGTTCAAAGTTTGGCACATGTTGATCAAATCAATCACTTGGCATGGAGAGCAACTGACAACCCATTGAAGAAGCAACTAGCGTCTTGCAGTGAAGATGGTACACTGAAAGTAATGATTGTCCAGTTTGAAGTCGACTAGAGTACGTTGGTAGACACACTAAGCTCCACAGTAGCAAAATGACATAAAGAGAATGGACATAAAACACAGTAAGCCGATTCGCAAGGCAAACGTAGTGAAGACAGGAAGGAAAGACTGCTATACAGTGGTCGGTGTCGAGAGGACTGGATACCAAGTAGTGATGGAAACAGTGTCGGTACGGAAACATCTGAGTTGATATCGCTAAAGAGGTGCCAAATATATGGGTATAAAACAGATTTGTGCCATGGCTGGGCATCTGGCTGGGTAAGTGATACGTTAGCAGGTATAAGAACACATCGGAAAGTGACTAAAGCAGGGCCCGAGGAAATAGAGATACATGAACGCCAAGTACGTGTTTAGATGACATCGCGAAGGCTCAGTGGGACTTCAGGCTGTCGAAAAAAAAGTCAGGTTCAATTTGCGGTACGACCCCAACAGGAAAACGCACGCATTTAATTCTGGATTGGGGACAAAAAAGTCAATCGTCAATACTAGGTTATTAAACGAAAGTGCATACTTGTAAAAGCATTCGATAGAGCGAAGCATTTCAACATCTCCCCCAGTCGCAGTGACAAAGTTCACTACAACACCAGCACGTGCATAATTGGAAGCAATGGCTGGAGCAACGCTATAATAGAAGTGAGCCCGTGTTTGACACAGGTAATGGGTTGGCTCACCGATGCGCGTACTCCTCTACAGCCTTAGGAAGGTCTAACAAAGAGTTAGGGCATCAATTCGGACGATACCATGGCCAGTTACTCACCATAATTGATAATGAGAGGGACGTGCGACACTTCTGGGGTCTTGACCTGCACGTCGTTCACGATCAACACTTTCGTCACAGGCTCTCTCATCATGACTGAAGCTGAACTTTTGAACTTGTTCAGCGCAGCCAGCTTTGTGCCTGCATTCATGTCACTGTGCTAGAAGAGAATCGTTTCAGCATCGGGGGAGAGAGAATGTTTCTGGTACGAACAAGAGGTACAGCTTCAAGCCCACGGCTGGCAAGCTTGTGGACAACCGAATCCAAAGAGGTCATACCACCGACATGCACAATCGCCTGGCTGACCTCGACGTCATCGAATATATCTGCTAACGCGTCAAGTTTCCACTCTCGAGCTTGAGCGCTTTCAGCACTAGATGCTCCGCGGCCCGAGCCAATGATGCCATGTCCACCACCCGGTGCAGCAGGATTAGTTGTATCTGTTCGAACACCAGCGGTGAAAGCAAGATAAAGGTAAAATTGCCTAAGACCGCGAGATCCTTGAGCGGACTCGGTGCTGGTCACATTTCCATCACGGCGAACTAGAACGCGCACAGGCTCCTTGAGTTGGATAGCCGTAGCTAAATTGAGCACATCCTGCGGCACAGTGTTGGAAAATAGTGCAGTCTGTCGTTCAATAACGTTCGACGAGCCAGTAGTATGCTCATTGGGAGGAGGCGGAGAAATTGCAGAGAACCTGCGTCCTGTGTTAGAAGTCGACAAACCAGGGTGGCTGTTTGCATCAAAGGAATTGAAAGATTGTTGAGACGGGGCAGAAGCAGAGTTCGGCGTGACATTCCCAGCAGGTCGAGACCTTGGCGGAGGAAGAAGCTTCACTATATTGAAGACAAACTCATGTAAGTTGCGGGCAATCAGCTGATCGACCTCATCAAGGACGAGGAAGCGGACTTCAGATCCGACAAGACCTCCAGAAGCAGTGAAGAGGGCGTGCAGCTTTTGTGGAGTCCCACATATGATGTGAGGCATGTTCTGTTGCAGAAGGCGTAGCTCCTGACTGAGGTCACTAGGTGAAGTGGATGTGCCCACCCCCAGTGCAGATCTGATGCCAATAGGACCCCCGAGGTCACGAATCATACGCTGAGCCTGTGTAGCTTGGTCGACCGTGGTAGATATCATAATTACCAGAGGTCCCCTGGTAGGGGGGCGTCCGGCAGTATTGATCACAGCCACCTGAATAGCGGGTATCACATAGGCTGCAATCCGCTCTTGGGTGGGTGGGGCTTGCGCAATGATGTCTGCACCTCGCAGAAGGAACGGAAGCGCACGTTGCTGAATCTTGTTAGGAGGGCCGACGCTAGGAACATGAAGTTTAACAGATAAACTGGTACCTAATAGATTACCACTGACCCAAATTTGCTGAGAGATCGAAGCAAATCTGGCGCAAGATTCAACTGTTCCCACTTGGAAACCATGGGACCGTTATCACGACCTGAGCTACTAGATAGCTCATTGCCCTGTGCATCAATCATCTAGCAATCAAACAGGTTAGTCAATTTGGCATCGCTAAGGAGATTGAACCACTCACGCCTACAGATTCGCGCCGCATTATGCCCCCAGTGACAGAACGACGTTTGTCCCGAGGGGGTTCAAGTCGTCCCAAATTGCCGAGAGTCTCAGTCCGCATGGGGAGATCAAGCGTTCCCGCTGACCAAGTGCGCATCGGAGGATTGGGTGCGCGTGGTGATGGTCGCATATCTGGTCTGTTCGGTACACCATGACCAAGGGCAGCAGGGTTAGACCCCATGCCGTGGGGAAAGACTTGATTCGAGGCCATGTCCTGCATCTGTGGGGTAGATCGTCCCATCTGCGCAGGAAGATGGCCCGTGGTAGCATTCTGAATATGCTGCTGTGTTTGAAGAGCCAACAATTGCCCAACAGATGTGGTCAACGTGTTCAGGCGTTGAGATATCTGTGTAATATCATCCGCAGGAGGAGATTGATTTGGTGCAATGTTTGCACTAAATGAAGCCCGCGGGATATTGACTGCGGGTGTCGACATGCCCGAGGCAGGTGCGAAAGGGTCCTTAAATTCAGGCTGCGCGCTATTGAAAGACGTGGCATTGCTAAGGGTCCTTTCGATGAGGATGTTGACTTTGCGATGGATATCGCTGATGTCGCGCTGGATTTCGCGCGTGTTATACTCGCAACGCTGAAGCCGGTCTAATAGGTCACGTATGACTGGAGAAGCTTTGAGTTGTGCCTCCAGATTATGATGAAAATCGGCACTAGAGGTAAGCTGACTGCCCGAATCCAAAGATGAGACCGGAGACGATGAGGGGAATGGTCCACTGATGTTGAATGATGAAGAGCGTAATGAGGTGTTCATAATGTTGACCGGAGGTGTTACATTGCGATTCCGAGATTGTTGCACAAGAGCCGAGATAAATGGAGACGAATCGCCCGGGGTGTGCATGCCTTCGTCATGGGTATTTGGATGGGGGGTATCATCTGCTTCTGGGAGGGATTCTAAGCTGCCAACCTTACTCATGTCTCGCGCACGAAACATATGCTGCCTCTCAGGCTCAACCTGATGGAGATATGGAGGCCTATCCCCGTGCGGGGGCAACAGCTGGAAGCGGGCGTCTGGGAGACTATCGGGCGCTCCAGTGTGCTCCAGTAATCGGGGTGGACTTGGGGATGACTTCAAAGACCTACGATCAGCGGAACAGGCTGATTGAGAGGACACAGACGCTCCATCTTGCTCCCGAAGTGTGGGAACCCCAAATACGAACCCAGTGACCCCATCCTCTTCATTATTTCGCATACTGCCAGGAAAGAAAGGCATGGAGCTCGGATTCAGAGTTGCGCCTCTCGCCATGGCAGTGACTAGCTCCAACGAACGGTGAACAAACGAAGGGCAGCACTTGGAGCATAAGAAGGCTGTCAGTTGGGCACTAGAAGCATTGCGTGGATCTCACCTCAGGATCTGAAGAAATGGCTTGTCAAACCGATTCCATACAGGCAGTATAAACGAGAAAGCCAAGAAAAATACCTGCAACTGGCCTGTTGACGCAGTAGCAGGTACTCAATTGAAGCAACAAATGTTTCCAGAGGTGTTGCCAAAGGTTCCAAAGCTTTATAAAGCTCACAAATCCGGCCGAAGGCGTGGTAATTGAAGCTTAAGCTCGTTCATTCACTAGTACTATACAATGTGACATTACTTCCAGAAGCTTTACATTCAGGGCGCCTCATCGCCGACCATTATACACGTCGTGTATTGGTATGTGGGCATACGGCATAGGTACATGGAGTCAAAGACAGCGTGAAAGAAATAGAGAATGGCGACTAATTGGAACAAAGGCACAACTTGAAGGAAGAGTCAAAAGAGAAGCAAAGGGAAAGAATAACCAAATATTTTCCCGCGTGGGTGTTTATCTCCGCGAGTTTCCAATAAGATTGTGGGTTGGAGGCTCAGAGCCCTAGGTGAACGGTCGAGTCAGCAATGAGATCATAAGTCAACAATTGTTGTCATACTTCCTTGCACTTTGTCGAGCGCGCCTTGCATCAGTGAGGCCGTTGCGAGCTCGGTATGCCTCAAGACGCTGCTGCACCTTTTCCATTACTTCTGGAAGATCAGCGGCGCTGCGAGTGACCTAAATTAGAGTTTTGAGTTGCATTCTGAAACTACTGAGGGCCCGAGTGACATACCACAAGTTCCGTGGATTCGTCGCCAACTTGAAGACGAGACCCATTGAGATTCAAAGCTTTATTGGCAGCTGATACATCAATAAACGTGATCATGGCATACTGCCTAACAGAATATTGGGCAATATAGGCTGGATCCGGGCGACCAGTCGTCATTGCCAGGCCACCGCTGCAGCGAATCTCGACAGAGAGAATTTCGCCACAGTGACCGAAGAACTCTTCAATAGTGTCTTCGTCGATGGTTTTAGCAAGCTTGCATCAAAGTCAGGTTTCATAACGTAGTAGTTTTCATGGTGTCTTACATTGCCAACAAACACATGCATAGGATTACGTCGTCGCTGTTTGACATGCTTCTTGATTGCATGGGTAACACGTTGGTTTTTTTTTTGAGCTCGTGCAGGATTTGTACGCGTCGATTTAGCGTCATTTTTCCGCGAGCTTGTAACTTTTTTTGACTGCGGCAAGAACTTGAGTGACATGGTCAGGAGATCACGGTATGTCACCAACCTTGGGCATAGATTTGGCGTCTTTGCCATGAGCAGCAGAGTCATCAGAGTCGATGCTATGGCAGTGGTAAACCATGATGATAAGATATTCGTGAATAGACCTAGGGTCTTGGAGTTTGTGAGTTGAGCTGGTGAACAAGTATCAGGCCGAGCAGCCCTTTTGAAGTATCGATCGATAGAAAAGGGCCCAAGCAAGTTAATTTCCACAGCATCATGACGGGAGCTTCTTGTGTCAGTGGCTTGAATCAACAATGAGTAGTTGTGGACGAAATGTAAAATAATGATAGTGGAATTAATTGATCGTCCAAAAAAGGAACTCGGCTTCAGCGTCCACTAGGTTACGGTTTTCCACCTTACATTGAACGCTTGAGGTGAACGTTGGCTTGGACTCAATGGTTGCACATCACACACATGTCTATCGACAGGTAGTCCGAGAGATAGCCAAAGCAGTAAATTGTTGCTCTTTTTCATTCATGCTGCTTGTATTAACTTTCGGTGACGCTTAGACTGTCAAACCTCGGTTAGCTCGGAACAAAGACATTGCTTCAAACTTCCGAGCCCTGTTCGCTCAGAGTGGACGACCCGAGGATGCGCAACATTTTCAACACGATATGCAGAATGCCTTGACTTTCCTGCGATCCCAACGAGAACATAAGGTGAGCGTTCTGGTTTCACGCAAGGTATTATATGCACATCAACTGACTTTTGTTAGGCTTTATTAGAGAGATATAACCCATTAATCGACCTAACAGCGGAGGAACGGATAGAAGCGACCGCACGACGAGTTGGACTGAACATGCCCAAGATCCATGTGCCTGAGGCCTGATTAATGATTCCCGGGATGCGTAGCAACAGCCAGTCAAGTTCTGTTTACCAAGAGCAGTGACTCGACAAAAGGGATGTCAGGCGTAGTATATCATGAAACCAAGTCATTTTAGACGACTAAAACTTAAAAGTTGTAATCCATACCTATTGACTATTTGCTTACCTGATCGGGTTTCGGCAGTGACTGGCTCGTTGCAAGCTGTGTGCATCAATAATATTTTCTACTAATGAATGTTTTGAAAAGATACCTCAAGTTCTCGCTGAAAAGGTCTTCGCAAGTAGTACAAGGCACGATGGCGGCGGCGACACAGGTGCTCGCATGCGATTCTACATCCATCGTCTTTTCTGTAGACGACCAGGTAGCGATCAGCTCACCTGAAACCCTCGCAGCCTTGCATGCCGCAGCGGCTTGCCTCAAAGATCTCCTTCCAGTTGCATTTCCTACAGAAACCGTTTATGGGCTGGGCGCTATCGCTCTGAACGCGACAGCAGCCTCTAAGATATTCTCCACTAAAGGCCGGCCAGCCGACAACCCTCTCATTGTACATGTATCCTCACGGCGTATGCTACAGACTTTGCTTCCACAAAATTATGCGCTCTCGCCTTCTTACGAGTTGCTCATAGAGCACTTTTGGCCCGGGCCCCTCACGTTGCTTTTCCCCTGCGACCATAGCCTGATACCCAACATCATTACTGCTGGCCAGCCAACTGTCGCAATCAGAATGCCATCCCATCCAGTAGCTCGAGCACTCATTTCTGTCACTGATGCACCGCTCGCAGCTCCAAGCGCCAACTCATCAGGAAAACCTAGTCCCACTCGTGCAGAGCACGTGGTGAATGATTTGAATGGCAAAATTACAATCATTCTTGACGGTGGCCCATGTGAAGTTGGTCTAGAAAGTACGGTGGTGGATGGTTTACATGAAGATGGAAATATCCGCATCCTGCGACCTGGCGGAATTACAGTTGAAGACATAAAACGAGTGCTCGTTAATGGCTTCTCCAATGCCGATACACCTATACCCCAGATCCTCGTCCATCGTCGTGATTTTTCTGACGACGCATTGGAACAGGCACCTACTACTCCGGGCATGAAATATCGCCATTATTCTCCCTCAGTGCCAGTAACGCTGATGCGCATGTCCAATGCTCCCCCTGGAATAGAACCTCTTAGCCCCTCCGCTTTTCTAGAGGATCTCAAACGTTCAATACCTCATTCCCCTGACACTCTCCGCGTCGGGTTATTAATGCCTTCGGATTCTATTTTGATGAAATCTCTCATCAGCGATACGACCATTCAGTGGCATGAATTTCCTTTTGGACTGGTTTCGGAGCCGGCTATCATTGCAAGGCGACTGTTTGATGGACTGTTGACGCTAGAAAGGGAAGGGGTAGACGTGATCTTAGTGGAAGAAGTCTCAGAAGAAAATGAGGGCCTGGCAATCATGAATCGGGTCAAGAAAGCAGCTGAAAGCTCGCAATGGATCACTATTCCCTAGAAATCGCACGTAGGTGATACTGTCTCTGTCATGCACTTTTCTCACAGCTCGCCGCAGGAATGTGACTGCTTTTACATTGCTTATAATCTTAATGAAACCTAGAGATACAATAAAAGGGCTGTGGGCAGTGCGTGTCACTTTCCACATCAGTAGGTATCGCAGGCATGACCTGTGACCTTATCTCAAACGACATGCACCATGCGATAACGCCTGCAATCACGACAGAATTAGTTGGTAAGCCTGTACCCAGACCTCAAATAAATTACATTGACAGAAACAGTACACAGAAACGGATGTTGACTCCGGATAAACCTTGTGCACAGTGCATGGAGTCAGCGTCAATCTTGCACCTGATGATCTTCGCGGGGGGAGATCGGCGATGCACGCTGCGAAATTCCTGGTGCTGAGTACCATCCGTGTCAGACGGCGTTAATTCCTGCAGTGCGGCGCCATGCTTCATCTTTGCTCGCACGCCACTCTTCCCTTGCCACGTTTCTGCAGCTTCCTGCCTCGTGCCATATCTGGTCTACACGAGGACTTTAAGTGTTTGGTGAGCCAGATTGCATTGTTCATAAAACGGCCGGGCTCATCGTAAGAAATGACATGGCTATTGCTATTATTCTTGCGAGTTATGAGAGCCTGATCAGACACAATGCTAATCAAAATGCTGGGACAGCTTTTACCACCGTGAGTTCATCGTCACATTTACCGAGGCCCGTGCACGCGTGGGCCGTCCTTCCGAAAGTTCAATGATACAGAGCTTTACAGAACGCGGAAAGAGTCCGAAGCCAAGGCTTGCTGGGCAACGTGCTCTACAACGTGCTCTCGCGCGCTTCCGAAGTTGCTATGTATCGATCACGTGACACCAGCCTCGAGCCTTCTTTCAAAGTGATTGAACCCAATGTTATTTCCCTCCTCACGCTGTTCCCTTTGTATCTCTTATGCCGCCCTTCAGGTGAGCTCACGGAGCCTGATAGGGATTCATGCAGTCGGACTATCTCCAGTTCCCTTTATCGCGCTGAGCGCAAGCATATAAGAGTGGTCATAATCCTTGACCTCATAGAATTCATTACTCTCAACTGGCATTGAGATCCCTTTTGCAGTCCAGAGGCAAGGGTTTGTTCTGATACAATGGATTACAGCGGTTAGTCTTCCTTCAGGTGATCGCCAGGCCGGGTTGAGCTGACTTTGCTTTGCCAGTTTCCAATGGCAGGCACATGATCAACCCTTATCCCGTCAATATGGGTTCTAGTCTTTTGAACTATCCACAGCACTTCGTGTTTTCCCAGTCTCCCGCTTTCAGTGATGTTTCCCTTCCTTTGGATGATTCGTGTCGTTCCCAATCAGCACCTCCATGCCTGGAGCAAGGAGATAATCTTTTCGGCTCCCCCCTTTCCATTCCTCAGCTATTTCCAAACTGCGACGCGTTTTCGTTGGCTTCTTCGACATACGGTGGCGTTCATTCTTCGTCTAAGGAACACATTCCTCGCCCACCGAACGCATTCATGCTCTATCGTTCACACATGCTCAAGAGCCGGGGCAATGCTGACCCTGAGAAGCGTCAGCAAAATCTCAGCCGCATCGCAGGGCAGCTTTGGAGAGATATGAACAAAGAAGACAAAGATGTATGGCATAAAAAGGCAGCGGACGTCCAAGCCGCTCACTATGCGAAGTATCCTGGCTACAAATTCAAGCCCAACCGCAAGAGCGCTAAGTCGGCCAAGACTTATCAAAGCGGTGCTTACTACTCAAAGCCTGCTGAACAGTTTTGTGCAGAGTCATCGATAGGCCCAGTGCGACGTGCTCGCTCGACCAGGGTCCGCCCACGGGCTATCACGCGTGATGATCTCCTCGGTGCATTAGAAACGCAATTTCCATCGGCTTTCTCGTCCCCTGCTAGGCTTTCCCCTCTACATTTTCCACCTTTCCTTCCAACTTTTTCTTTACCTGAAGGAATGTGTGGTAACGAGCAGCCGAACGCCACTCTGTCCCTTCCTCAAGCTCAGGGCACGAATGCGCTTGGCTTGGAATTGAGTTCATCACAGCCATCACAGCCTACTACGCCAAGATCAGGACTCGCTGAAATGCTCTCTGGTTTAGACCTTGACCCCGTATGTCCCGATACCTCTATATTTACTTCATCTGATTTTCATTTCGACGAATAGACGCCAACTGCAGCAACTTTCCAACGGAACGGTGAGATACCTCAGCCCGATGCTTCTATGTCCCAAGACGACATATTCCTTGGAATGGAACAACTACGTCTTCCCCATAATTCAATGGATTATGACGTCAATCGTCTGTCTCCACTACTCCATGGATCGATGGACGGATATGAGCCATCAGGCCAATCGTATTCATATTCGGACGCTTTCATTGGGGCTCCATCGTGCGCCTCTGATGCAACGTTCTCTGACCTGAGGTATGCTATCTCAATGCCGCTTGACCATGAAAGTGAGGAGTGGAGCAATACCTCATGGATGCTTGACATGGACAAGAGCTTAGATATATAGAACATTCGCAAGTAATAGTAGTCATGACCGCCACGTCCCTTTGTAGCCTTAGACAAATCGCTGTATTTTGTAGTTGTTCCATCATTCGATATTTGTGTATCAATAGAGTTTTCTTTCAATCGGTTTAAACTCAGTTTTACTGTTAGTATGGCAACGACGGGAGCATCCTGGGAGTCCCCTGGGAATCCAGGCTTTATTTCCGTTCCGTTATTGCCTCGCCGGGGTTACCCCGGGGCGTCCCTGAGGTCCCCGGAACAAAACTCAGACTGCATGATACACGTCGGAGTTCGAATAATGGACTGTGATGTGTCACACTGTGACGGGCCGAGATCCCTGTGGCAAAAGCCAAAGTCTGTAGGTTCGCTGATGTCTGCACTCGAGGACCAAGGACGAGTGAAGTTTCCTCTCACCCGAGAACATTACCAAAAGGACAAAATATCTTCAGCTGCTCATGTGAAACCTATAGGATCATTTGCTGACATGGGTGTGGCGCCTCCTCTCAATGCCGCTCTTGCGCGTATATCTATACGAGCTCCAACAGAGATCCAAGCTGCTTGTATTCCTCCTCTTCTCGCAGGTTTGTTTTGCAAAAATAATAGATGTCGAACTACTTATAAAGCTACATCTAGGGAGAGATTGCATAGGAAACGCAAAGACAGGTTCTGGGAAGACCATAGCATTTGCAATCCCAATCTTGCAGAAGCTATCTGAGGATCCATATGGGATATTCGCGCTAGTACTGACACCTACGAGGTTCGTTCACTCATTTTTGATGTTGATCCACGTTATGACATTTTACGAGGGAACTGGCGTTTCAGATATCTGAACAATTTGCTGTGCTTGGTGCTGCAATAGGTGTCCGAACGTCTGTCATTGTCGGTGGTATGGATATGATGACGCAAGCTTTAGAACTGGGCGGCCATCCCCATGTTGTAGTAGCCACACCCGGGCGTATCGTTGACCACTTGCGAAGTAGTAACGGCGAATGGAATTTGTCTCGTGTCAAGTTTCTTGTCAGTGAAATTCTATGCGAGTTTGTGCTGGCACTCATTTCGGACTGAATCAGGTATTGGATGAAGCGGACCGCCTTCTTACATCGACCTTTTCCCCTGAACTCAAATTTTTGTTCGAGGCTCTTCCGAGCGATCGGCAAACTTGTCTTTTTACTGCTACCCTGACAGAAGCAATTGAGTCCTTGGTTGAAGCCCCGCCGAGATCTGGAAAGCTGAAGCCTTTTGTGCATAGAACACTAGCAACGTAAGATGTACATCGTGTTCGACGCCAAGACGTGGTTCTGATCCATCTTCACCACAGTGTCGAAACAGTCACAACGCTAAAGCAACATTACGTTCTGGTTCCTTCGCACGTGCGTGAGCCGTATCTTTACCATCTACTTTGTAATCCTCCGGAAAGTATCGCATCACTGCGGAGGGCTCCCCCAGAACCAGTCAAACCGGGAAAACCCAGAGGAAATTCAAAACACCGGGGAAAGGCCAGAACATCGCGAAAATCCCGTCCGGATGAGGAGGATATACCCATACAACCACCACCTACCATCATTTTCTGCACGAAGCCTCGGACGGCTGCTTATCTTACTCACCTCCTCCAGACTTTGTCTATTCGCAGTACCGCGCTACATTCAAGATTGACACAACGCGAACGGTTAACATCATTGTCACTTTTTCGGTCGTCTTTTATCCCAGTTCTGGTATCAACAGATGTAGGTGCCCGTGGATTGGACATTGAGGACGTGGCGATGGTCGTTAACTGGGACCTACCAAATGAGCCGGAAGAATACACTCATCGGGTTGGCAGAACTGCCCGTGCGGGTAAAGGTGGTGTTGCTGTTAGTTTCGTGACCGAAAAGGATGAGGAGCGAATATCACGAATAGAAGCACGGATTGGTACGTCATTCTACTCTTGGTCCGCAGTGATAGAGTTGGCTCACAACCCTCTTCAGGCATACAATTAGAGGCTATGACCATGCCAGAAAACAAGGTTTTAGAAAAATTGAATGCCATATCCACTGGGAAAAGGCTAGCAAATATGGTGCGCATGCAAGACAACACGCTTGATGTTTCTAACGCGATGCTCTAGGAGTTACATGATTCAAACTTTGGGCAACGAGAAGAAATACATAAACTAAAGCGTAGGAGAAAAGCAGAGGCATGAGCGACAGCGGGCTCATTTATCGATACGTTCCCCCGGACATTGGGACCGTGATAATTTCTCACTCCACGGCAACCTGACTAGGGTGGATGCTGGTCTCGTCTCTTCTGGAAATCGGAGTTGGTACAAAATTGCAGGGACCGGAATTAGCCGATTACGGTAGTTCGCTCTCGATCGCGAATATCAAACTCAGCGAAGCATATAATTGGTTTATCAGCGTTTTTAGATTTCCCGAACTGTTGCCCCCTTTCTCTTTTATACATTATATGCGCTCGCCATCGCCCGTACGTGTGCTGTACTAATAATCACCCTCAAACGGCCCTTATTCTTCGACGACCTTTATTTTTATTTAAATCCATTCCTGCACCCAGTTTGATCATCAATTGAGGCAGTTATGAGTACTTGTATGGAGAATACAGACTGGGACTTCGTCTTGCAGTTCGTCTCAGAGCCTTTGGACATGGAATTTTCTCATGTGCCTGAAAGGCCTGTCGCAGAACGTACACATTCGGCGGTACCTGTGCAGGTACCAACGCCCCCCGTACGTGGTTTGGACTCAAAAAATTATGTCAGGCAGATGATATTGATCACAAATTTACAAAGGACTCGTTCAGCTCCTCGCCGGTTGACCCACCAGCAGAGGAAGACACTCTCGTCTCTGTCTCCACCACTTTCTTTCCTGGAGCACACATCCACTCACACCCGCCAGACCTCGTGCTCTTGTCATCCGACTCTGTATTCTTTTACGTCCACACACGCGCGCTGCTTGGGGTGTCTGAAAACAACTTTGGCGGTCTACTACCACCGTCGTCTAAAGCGACTACCAGCCAGCTAGGTCCAGTCATAGTGGTTTCCCAATCTTCTACCATTCTCAATATCGTACTTCACGCCATATACGACATGGCATGTTCCCACTATTCTCCTTCATTCGAGTCTCTTGCAACAGCATTATCATCGCTAACAGATTACGGCGTTTCTCTCAAGCGCCATGTTGGCCCTTCTTCTGCCCTTCACTCGCTGCTTCTCTCGCATGCACCTCTTTACCCCTTGGAACTTTACACATTGGCGGCGTCATACGACCTCTATGACCTCGCCGTTCCAACTTCATCCCATTTGCTCTCCTTCTCCCTCGCGTCCTTAACAGATGAGATGGTGGACAGAATTGGCGCTATATATTTGAAACGATTATTTTTTCTCCACTTCGGCCGCGCAGATGCTTTGAAACGTCTCCTCCTACCACCGCCTCATCCACATGCCCCCATTAATGACTGCGACTTCACCGAGCAGAAGAGGCTCACAAGAGCATGGGCTCTCGCATCTGCATATCTCGCTTGGGATGCCAGGCCAGGTGTGTTTTATACGTGACCACCAGCGCTGTTCTAATCTTAGTTAATTCCAGACCTGTCCACAAATGCGATCGAGTCTGCTTTGGCACCTCTAGGTGATCAGATATCGTGCGAGCTCTGTCGAAAAGCACTTCGAGACCGGCTGAAGACGTTGATTATACAATGGTCGGCAGTCAAGGTACGTCCGCCGTTTCAGGCCTTTGAACTTCCCGTTCATATTTGATTTGCAGAGGACTATCTAACTTGTAAAACCACATCATATGGAAGATATATCTCCTACTCTGGACGAAGATACCCCAGGAAAAAGCGCGCACGCACGCGCTTCAGTTCTCATTCTCTCAATAGACTGTATCACTTATCCCTTTCATTTTTTCACTGCATTCATTGCGTAACACTGCTCACTTTTTGTAACATCAGTTGGAATTGTCCGCCACCGAGTTCATCATACACGACCTGTACTCATTAGCAGCCTTCCGTAAATAGTATCCTAGTCTGTCAACGCTTACGACTCCATAAGCTTGTACTCCATGGTGATCTACACACGCATAGCATACAACCGATGGGTAATGACATCATGATTCGGAACTTCGTAACATATTGGCCTCGAGGCAAGATAGGTATATACAACCCTGTACAGTGAACAGTTAAACATAGGACTCGGTTATCGGACCTTGTCCTCGGCAAGGATGGCGTCATTGAGCTCATCTAAGGGTGCTAGTTCCTTTTTATCCACAAGGTCAAACTAGCGGTTTAAATTAAGTGACATCAGGCGGTCGTGGAGGCGATTGCAAACACACCTCATTTATGAATAGAAAGAAATGCCGGTAACTGGTGTTCAGATGAGCTGCAGAATTAAGTCAAGCTGTCATAATAGAAGCCGCAAGCAAAACGAGATGCATACCTTCGATGCCAAGAGCACAGATTTGGTCAAAGTGGTTGCTGTATATATGCGCGTACACGCGAAACAATCGGCGTACGATCGTGCGCACAGTATCCCGAAAATTTCGAGGGAATGGCACGCCTGAGTTTTGTCAGCTACCACCGTAAAGTAGATTTATCGTGAGGTACACACCAATCTTGTTGGGAAATACGGTCTCATCATCGAGAATGTTTTGAGCCCAGTTCATCAACGCATCTACATATTCGGGAGCAGGCAGCTTCGTGGGTCTCTTATATTTAACACCATCTTCCCAAAGATACTCGTAGCTACCAGATTACGGTAAGTTTTTAAGTTATATATGTTACAGGCAAAAGCTCACCGCGGACCGGCGGACATTATGGGACACTAAGGCCAGCGTTTCAGATCAAGCGGCAAGTGATCAGCAACGCCATACCTCCTGCGGCGTGCAGAACTCGGTAACAGTACCGTACAACATATTCAAGTGGTTGAAGAAATCAACAGCTGCTCATGTGAATATGATGACGCGTCGTAGTGTAGATGGTCCGCACCGTGAACAGCAAGCCATTCATTTGCATCTTCACCTTCAGGCAGCCGGACAGCCAACCTCAAGTTGCCAGAACCCTATATCGGATTTAAAAGTTCGCGTTATCCTGGCATTAGTACTGATCAGTGTACTTTACCAAGGTTGCCTCTGCATACTTTCGCAGTTGATATTGTTTAGTGCCCTCCGGGACATCCTTTCGAGGTTTGAACGTGCGAGTCTTGCCTCTGGATAAGCCGACGCGTCAGTGCATGGTCTTGCTGTTGGAAGGACTACTGACAGTCCGAAGAATGAAGACATGCCGCCGATGTGACTGCGATCTACAATATCACGGAGCACGCTGATACCTATAACCCCAAGAGTCAAAGGTGCCGAAGATGCCTGTCACGTTCGCCGCTTGAAAATGAGGTTCGCGGTGAATAATATTACGTAATAATAATGGTTTATCTTATCTTAATTTAAACCTGGACTCCCAGCTTGTTATTACAGTCTTGGACGTCTCAATGTCCCAGAAATGATTCGAACAGGTTGCCCAAGGAATCAAATTTTAATTCACGTGAAAATCATACTGCTCCACTTTAGGAGCCTTAAAGACAAGTGTCACTGTTCAGGGGATGAGTTGAAACGGAACTGGAGCCACGGGGAATGTGAAATTTCACAGATATATAAAGACCATAGCGACCATGAAATAACTCATTCATCTCACTCATCAAACGTCATGACAAAACGCATCCTCTTTGTTTTCACATCTGCGAACCGAACCTTGACAGGTGCCAGTACGGTTAGCAGAGCCTTGCACTTGTTATTAGCCCCTTTAGCCCCCTAATCGCGTTGGATCAGGGATGGTACCTTCCAGAAGCCGCTCATCCTTACTACATCCTCGCGCCTCATTTTATCATTGATTTCGCCTCTCCTGCGGGCCCCAATCCCCCTGTGGATGAATACAGCGTCGAAGTGGGTGTTCAGTTCAAAAACTTGGTTATCGATAGTTGCTGAAATCTTACCTCAAGACGTTCCCAGACGACGTAGGCAAATTTCTCGAAAACCCTGAGGTCAAGAAAAAGCTCTCGGCCACTAAAAAGCTCTCCGAGATCAATCCCGATGATTATGATGCAATTTTCTACATAGGGGGCCACGGTCCTGTCTTGGATCTGGCAGTGGATCCCGTCAATATCCAGCTTGCATCTAAAGTACGTCTGTCGATTTTCCTTACATAGCTGGTAACGATGAACTGATTTCACAGTTCTACCGTGCTGGAAAATTGGTCGCCGCTGTTTGCCACGGACCAGCGTCAGCTATACCATGATGATTTGTACCACGAATGTTACTGACACTTTGTTGCAGTGCCCTTGTTGGCGCCACTGACGAGTCTGGCAAATCCATCTTTGCTGGTAAACCTGTCACCGGCTTTTCAAATGTTGAGGAGGAGCAGGTCAACAAAGTGAAGGCGAGTATAAATCAGCCAGTGTTTGGCACTCTTGCAGACGTTTTTTTGAATATAGGATGTACCATTTTTGTTGGAGGACAAGATCTCCAGCCTTGGAGGCAAATACGAGAAAGCAGCGGAACCTTGGGGGGTCAGTAATACTCATCATGTTTGACTCTGGCCGGATGTTGACCCATCCATTATTATTCCAGCCCAAGGTCGTCGTTGCTGGTAAACTGATCACTGGTCAAAACCCGGCTTCAGCTCATCCGATTGGAGAGGCTATTCTCCAAGACTTGCAGGAATAAGTGGAAGCAGAATCGTTCTGAAAAGGTCTCTCAAATAATTACTCGTACCTTACAGCATGAGTAGGTGCACGAGGATATGAAAAATTAGTACAAAATTTTGCGGGTACGACCTACAACCATATCAAATATAGGCTACAGACATCTTCCAGCCCTTTTTTAGTGTGAAGCCATCTAGGGCATCTTTTGCAGTCGATGCAAGTTCGGGGGAGTCGAAGAAAACCTGTGCCATCTTTACGCTTGCACCAGCAGCATTTGGAGTGGGTGATTGAGCGACGTGTGTTGATTGAAAACCTTTGTATCTAAGCGCAACATTCGAGAATGACATGAATTAAGAAGGAGTGAGTACGCACTGTTGGAATAGCACAGAGAGTACATCGTCTGTGACCTCTTGAGGAAGATTCGTGCAATACAATCTTGCGGATGGATGTTGTGTAGGCGGCGGAATGGTGGCTTTGGGATGAATGATGATTAAAATCATGTAAACGTTGTTCATGTAATGACGTACCTAGAGGTTTGAGCTGTGGAGCGGGTTCCTCATCTTCGTCAATCTCCATTTCTTCACCATCACTATCGTCCTCTGACTTTTCACGTTTGGACTTTGGTTGCCCATCTGCCATATCCTCATCGCGCCGGCGCTTATCAGCAGTTGAAACAGTGACTTTTGAAAGCATGGCGAGATCCTGGTTTGCATGAACGGATGTTGGAGCGACAAAGTTGGGATCTTCCCTTCGCGAAGTAGCGTATGATTTTGATTTCGCGTAGGTGATGCGCTGCACAAGTGAACTCGGTTGAATTGTCTAGCAGAAAGCCAGTTTTAGCTTACCATTGGCTTGTCATAAAACACCATACCCTCGCAGGCTCTCATGGCGGTAGTCGCGGATGCCAAATCGGTGAAGACGAGGAATGCCTGACCCCTCATCTTTGGACCTTTTGACGCGATGACATCAATAACCTTGCCAAATGTGGTGAAAAGTGCGTATAATTGAGTGCGCATTTCATCCTTGTTGATTTTATCATTGAGATTGTTGATGTAGAGAGTAGGAATTGGTTGAGCAGACATGATTATCGCGAGCCTACTGAAGTCGCGTTCACGGAGGATGTTAGTCGTTATCCTAAAAAGGTATTATACTCCCAGGAGTTGATGAGTAGCACTTGAATTAGAACGTCGTTTCAGTTCTCAAGTCTCCACTGACACGGTCTATAGGTTCATTTCTCAAGCTTTCAAGAGCTTTTGCTAGTTTGTAGGCGCGTTTTGCGTTGTTAGACGTAAAACTTAACAAACAGGCACAAAACGCATTATCGCACGTTGCTCACCCTGTTCATGAAATTTTTGACGACCTTCTGCTAACTTGAACCTCTTCCGACGCGTCTACCAATGAGCAGCCATTATGTCCTTCAGTGGCTACCATCTTACATCGTTCCATTCGTTTCACTCTCATACCCAACTCCTCCACCCGTCAACCCCGACTCGTTCCACCACTCCGCGTACTACAAGACTGGGGTGCTAGATGGCTGCTTCATAATAACTTGCATTGCCGTCATGGCAATTCTGCGCGACGTAGTTCGCATCTTCGTACTGGAGCCTTTCGCTAGGTGGAAGCTCACCCGCACTTGGGAGCGTTCTAATTCCAACCACTTACAACAGAACGGCCAAAAAAATGGTCTCATCAATGGAAATGGACATGTTGGGCATGCTAATGGTGATCACAAGCCAAAGAGCGTAATGTCTGCGCGGGATGCTCGCAAAATTCATCGCAGCGTTTTGAGGTTCGCAGAGCAAGGCTGGTCAGCCATCTACTATACACTTCAATGGTTATTTGGCTTTGTGCGTAAATTCATGCAGCTGTCGTGTCATCTCTAACCTTTGTTTTAGTATGTTCACCGAAATCTTCCTACCCAAGCCTTAAACCCGACGGAGTTATGGTCGAATTACCCCCACATTCCCCTTGCTGGACCTCTGAAGTTTTACTATCTTACCCAGACCGCTTTCTACCTTCATCAAATCCTCATTCTCAATGCCGAGGCTCGCAGGAAAGACCATGTGCAAATGATGACCCACCATGTCCTCACTATTTTCCTCATGGTCATGAGCTACTTCTGCAATTTCACCCGTATCGGATGCCTCATTATGGTATTGATGGACTGGAATGATATCTTTCTCCCAGTAAGTTGCTCTCCCCTACTCTTTAATGATGCAGGCCCAATAAGACATCTCATTCCCTAATAGATCGCCAAAATGTTTCGGTACATTGGTTTATACACCCTTTGCGATATCACGTTTACTTGGTTCCTTATATCATGGTTTGTGGCACGTCACGTTCTATTCGTTATCGTTATAAAGTCGGCCTGGTTCGATGGCCCGCGGTTGATCTCTGTGGGCTGGGTACCAGAATTGGGACATTATTACTCTGAGCGGACTTACGATACCTTCGTTTACTTGCTGGTGGCACTACAAGTGAGTGTCAAAGTCCTATCGATGTTCGCACCTGATTAATCATTCCAGATCATCCAAATTGTCTGGTTCTGGATGATTTGTCGCATTGCTTGGCGCGTGATCAGCGGTCAAGGTGCCTCAGATGATCGCAGCGACGACGAAAGGTGAGAATTCCAAGTATGTCAGTTCCATCCATGCTAATGTGTCTGCAGTGAGGAAGAAAAGAAGAGTCGGTGATCTAGTATATTAGACGCAGGGGCGCAGTATTCTGTCATCGATGATTTAATTGCCACATGTCGGCCTTTGCATATCTAGACGTTTCTGGACTCTACTACCATACAATTCAACATTTTGGATACTTTGCGGTCTCACTTAATGACTAAAAGCGCGATGAGGAGGCAAGTTGCCTTATTCAGTTATCAGTACTTGCCGGTCAGAGCTTCTAGCCCGCAGCGGCAGTACAGCACTTGTGCCAGCCCTACCCTTTGTCCCGCGCACATTCTTGCTTTGATCTGCTTCTGTACTTAAAACATGATGGCTGGGATTATGTCTTACTTTGGAGGGAGGCGAGACACGAAACAGGCAGCACGAGACGCCATCGTAGGGCTGCGACAGCAACTACAGATGATAGAGAAGAAGGAGGAGCACCTACAGAAGAAGATTGATGAGGAACTCAAGAAAGCAAAGGCGAATGCTGTTTCCAACAAGGCTGGTACGTCCGTCCTTTACCGTCGATGTTCACCCTCTACACACACGATGCACAGTGGCTACCCAGGCTCTGCGGCGGAAGAAGGCGAACGAATCTGAGATGGATCGACTGGCGGGTCAACGACTGCAGCTGGAACTACAAATCAATACACTGGAGTCTGCGAATCTGAATGCGGAGACGATGGCTGCTATGAAGAAAGCTTCAGACGTGCTGGCGTCGATCCATGGTAACATGTATGTATTCTCCTTACGTTGCTGATCATGCGTATAGCAGTGACCTTGATTCTCGTAGGACCATGGATAAGGTCGACTCGACCATGTCTAAAATCACGGAACAGAGAGAGATTGCTAATGAAATTGCAGAAGCTATATCATATCCTACTGGTACGGAGGCAGATGAGGTGCGTCTATCTCCTGAATCAATGGGTGCCTTTGTGCTGATGACTTAATTAGGAGGACCTCAAGGCAGAGCTTGCGGAGCTCGAGCAAGAAACACTGGACGAACGCCTTGCTGGAGCAGAGCATGTTCCTTTGCATATTCCTGCAGGAGCTCGTCGGGTGGAAGAGCGATGTAAGACTCCTCAAATTAGCTTCACGTTCAATCAGCTAACTTCTTGTGCAGCCAAAGTAGCAGTGGAGGATGACGAGGAGGCTCAGTTGAGGGAACTGCAGGCCGCACTAGCGATGTGATAGCCAGAGTCCCCCTTTCCTTACTGCATCTCGGTCGATCTGTTCACCGAGACTCATCTGACTTTATACATATATCCAAGCCCCTTCTCATAATAGCCTCTTGCAACAGATGATTGTTTAGGATTTACCTGCTGGTTGCTGATCGTGTTTTTGTGAAATTGAGATAGTGTACAGGATAAGCAGTGGATTAAATTATGTAACGAAGTTGCCTGTACTAAGTTATGAGCTTGATATGCAGCAAGACGTGCGTGCAAAATGCTAATTGTGACATGCAGAATGATGGGTGCGGCAATATTGAATTTGAAACCATGAGGTAAAAGTCAGCTGAGGATAGTCCAGGGTGTTAGAGGAATATTATGAGGAAAATCCGCGAATGCCTAATACCCTCCGTACATCCCCCGTGAAACGCAGCGAATCCAGGATGGGCAACAAATCGAGTAAGGCCTCGTCGAGTGGGTCATGCGTCCAACCCTCTATGGGTATACCATTCGCTGTTACGAGGGCAAAATTGAGATTGTGAACCGTCAAGATAGAAGTGCGTGTACCTTCATGACCACGGTAACTAACCGGCGAGTTATCGATCAGACAGACACGGGAGAGATCCTGTTCTACTACGGACAGATCCTTGATATAAGATCCATTAGGAAGTTGGGTGCAAGACTGAAACAACAGCGTGGTAAGAAGATGGGTATTGTAAAGAAATCACAAAACTTGCCTCTCGGAATAAACGGCGGGCAAGTATGCCACGTCCAGCGTCTAACCAGTCAATGACTGGGTCGGCATACTCTTGCATTGAAGCAGTGAAGACAACGAGTGTGTACCAAGCAGAAACCTGACAACAGTTAGTCAAGCTCAGATAGCTTGACGACAGTAGCGTATGACTAACCTTGCGAAGAAAGTAGTCAACAAATGGTCTCTTGTATACATGATAAAGGGTGCTCCGGCCGCCCAAGACTACTTCGACCGTGTGTCCCTTGTTCCTGCGTCCGAAACCGAGAAGCCCAGAGCTACTAGAGAGATGACCAATTGGTTTTGATGTCGAATGTATAAGAGTTTCATCGAGATCAAGAACGAGAGTCTTTGGCAAATGGAACGGTGTCTTGTGCGTAGCGGTCAAAATGGGTGTTGGTGATCTCGATGTGGTATCGGTTATGGTTGTTGGAAGAATTCTAGGCGAGTGTGGATACGGTGGAAGTGAAGGGCCTGGGGAAGGCGGCGGTGTGGGTAAAATGGCAATATTTGGCTTGGCGAAGATGACTTGAAGGGAGTGAGATGGAACATTCGGGGATGATGGGGATGGAATTGATGGTTGTGGCGGTTGTGTATCAGGTAACAATACATCAGTAGCCTCGCCCAGGGGCTTTTCAAGATGTTCGTCGACCAAAACCTCTTTCTCCTTGCTTTCGATCTCTCCTGGCGTTGCCTGCGTCCATGTAGCGCAGAGGGTGTTCCATACGAGAACAAAGGCTCGAACAAGGAACAGCCGTCTGAGAGCGCTTCTTACTCTGAACCTGGACTTGGAATGTATTATGGCAGCCTCTGTTGGAGGTGAAGGAGGAAATGGCCTCAGAATTGGTATGGGTAAGAAACCTGAAGGAGAGGAATATGAGCGCTTCGGTCTGGGAGGATTCTGCAAGTCCGAGCCATGAGGCTGCTGGAGCGACTTATTCGCCCACGAACTCGTATGCTTAAAGGAAGCACCAGAATCTGATCCTCTGCGAGCAGACGGGACCCTACGAAGAAAGGAGGCCTTATCGTCTACGGGGGTCGATGGGGAAGTTCGTGGTGATGCGAATACATCGAATTGACGTGAGATGTATGTTAGAGAGTTCATTCGCTGAGCTGCGCAGCTGACACGGGCTCGGAATTAACGGGCTGGTGGAATCGAGCTCACAGAAACAAAGTTGAAAGACAAGGGAGGTTTACTGTGATGATGGAAGTACTGGGCTTAGGTACTATGACACTGAGCCGCCAGCGCGCAACCAAACGCGTGACCTCATGAAATCACTATATCGGTTCCATTATAATTGCCAGTCGAAGGCTACTCCGAGCCTGCTTTTGATCTCCCACTGGCAACAGCATTCGTCTGTCAAACTATTCACATCCAATCACAGCCAATTTTGTTGCACGACCAGCCCCTTCCTTCCGCTAAAAGCGTATCATAGCCGATATCATGTGCCATCCGACGGCAGGCAGCAACGTTTCCAAATCGATTGCCACTCAGGCCTCAAGGCTCATAATATCCACAGTGCGAGTCATGGTAATGGCATTTCGTGTCTGTCACCTAAAAGTCGTAGATCACCGCGCGATCAATCACAGAAGGTATCGGAATCCCTTTTCCTTCACCCCTTTCTCCTGCTCTTCACGCTCCAACTTCTTGTTCAACGATATCAGATGCTGTTTAAAAACCCAGGCCATTATAATCGCGGTACCGCTACCTGCAATACAGATACCATAGGAGTATCGGTAGGTAGGGCCCCAACTTGAAGGCCAAATGTACCTGCACCAGCTTCATTAATGAATCCCACGTTGATAGGTCGATACTCACGACCCTGCAACATTCCCGAGTTGCGAAAATCCGTTGATGATTGCTACACATACCGCACGCTTTGATGGCGGTCGAGGGAACGAGTTATTCATCCATGCGAGCATCACAACGAGTCCTGCATATGTCTGCGCCATGAGGAACCTGGGTACAATCAGTGATACGCTCCAAATCGAGATCCTGCGCCTACAGAGACACGTATCGCGCTGCCGTGTTCATGGTGCTTATTGCAATGATGAACCCAATAATACCGGCAACCCATGAACCAATAATGTGGTAAAAGCGTTCTTGCTTGTAATCAGAGTGCCTGGGGAGTTCTTCATTATCAGTTCCTAGATCACATTACAGAAGCTTACCTGCACAGACAGAATGCAACAATGGCCGCAAAGACGAACGGAGGGGCAACAAGGAGCAGCGACACCGTTGGGTTGTACCCAAGCGTCGCGCTAAGAGTGGGGAAGTACGCATTGAAGGATAATGATACTACTATTGCGTTCACTGCCATTGCGAACCACCACACCGTCCAATCGGTAACAGCGAGGTAGAGACCGTGAGCGAAGCCACCTTCCTCGGTTTCTTTCTGATCACCGACGCCCGCATCCTCCTCCATACGCCTCAATGCAAGTCGACGTTCATCATCAGAAAGCCACTTCGTCGTGGATGGAAAGTCTGGCAAAATAAAAATGGCGCAGATTGCGACAAAGACAGTAAGAGCTCCTTCGAGGTAGAAAAGCCACCTCAAAAACCAGTTTCAGCTCCGTCCTTTGGCAAAAACAACTTGATTGAAATACCTCCATGCAGCGTGTCCGAGGATATTGTTCATGCCACCAAGAATACCCGATGCGAGGAGCGCCCCAAAGGCATTGCTGGTAATGTTCCCGCTGCAAAGTTTTTGTTAATGGGAAGATCTTTCCACAGATTGACGCCCTTACCAGTAGAGAATTGCGGTTCGGAAACCTATCTCTGTTCTCTTGTACCTGTATACAATAAGTTGCGAGGCTGTCCACTGATAAGATCGATTGCTCACGAACCACTTCGAAATTAAAAATAGGGCACCAGGGAAAAAGGCTGCTTCTACGAAGCCAAGAAAGAAACGCGTTATGACTGCTCCGGTAAAACTATTACAAATAACTGCGGTCAATTGTTTTCCAGACATAAAAAATGCATCATACTTGGTCGTAATTCCAGTCAGTGCCGATATCACACCCCAAACGATCATACAAGCAGGCAAATAAAGTGACGGCTTGCCGGTGAGGTTGAGAAACATGTTAGACGGGATCTGCATGATAATGTATCCGACATAGAGAATGGACAACAACGTCGCAAATTGCTGATCGGTGAGATGAAGGTCGGCGACGAGCCCTCGGGAGCGCGCGGCACTTTTTCTTCGTGAACGACGCGTTGAGAATGCATGAAAAAGCATACCCAGCATTATTTCTATCAACCTAGTACTCAAGTGAGGTGGAGAAAAGACGCTTTGATACAAAGTCACTCACATAATTGAGGATGTAGATAAGTACCAGGATCGACATGCGGAGGTCAAGCTTCCATACGAGTTTGCGCTCCAGTTCTTTACGAGCTGCTAGGCCACCAAACTCCGCGTCAGGATCAATGTCTTCGGGATCCACGTGCTCCTTGGAGGGCGGGAGCGACGCAGAATCTGAATATTGGCTAGTTGACATGTCAATGGTGGTGGGAAGCCGAACAAGCGATTCATCTTCTGTGCTTCATGTTAAAAGCACTTCTGACAGGCAAAAACATTGCCAAACGGAACAACAGCGATAACGGAGAGAGGGTCACAAGCTTGATGGCGTTGAGGCCGCCTGAGAGTTCTCTACTGGTCACTTGGGTCGATTGACCAGCTGCCAGGTACTCGTCCAACGCTTGGCATGCAAAGAAAAGGCGAATACTATATTTGGTATCTGCACCATCACCTGCCATCACGTGATGATGTCGCGTGTAACGCGTGTTTGTTGACGGGATCAGCACTAGCTTGGAACCAGCATCGTCTCCTCGAGGTCGACAAAGACGTGGCGACTGCACCATCTAGACAGAAGGACAACATGGACGACAACGGAGATATTCCAGTCTACTCCGAGCGTCATCTTGCGCTCTTCCAACGTGTCAAAGATGCCTTAGACGACCTTCCTGTGGTACATGATTCCGCTATTCCAAAGGACGAGTCCTGTGCCATATGTCTCACTCCATTTGATGCTATACTTACTGCCGAAGTGCCTCAAGAAGAAGACGGAGAATTCGAAGATGGCGTGACAAAGGTAGTGGGCTGTGGCCACCTGTTCTGTCGGAAGGAGTACGTGATTTACTTCGATCAAACCCTCGTCATTTTCTGTTAAGCTACGATCGCACGCAGCTTATCAGAGTGGATAAGAAATTTTGTGAGTGCTTTCTTCCAGCGGTAGATAATAAATTCAAGTGTACTCCTATCTGTGTAGCACGGCAGTTGTCCAACGTGTCGACATCCTTTCTTGGATATAAAACCCTACACTGAATCTGACGCGGAATCCTCTGATGATGAATATTTTCCTGACGACGATGAAGATGAAGAAGACGACTTTTTCGGGATGGATGAATTCGATGACGAACTCGAGGTGGAGGAGATGGAAGTAGACCTGGATGACATTTGGGGTTATGTTGACTTGCATGGTGGTGATGAGTCTGGCAATGAGGAAGAGCATATCGAGCCGGATATAAATGGTCTACTCGAAGAGGATTGCGGTGTGTTGTTCGGCCTACTCATCGAAGTCCACTGACATATCTGCAATAGACCAGTCTTGTAGCGCGTCCGATGCTGGAAACGGCGTAGAGACAAACACTACTTGCGACGATCTGGCTCCACGCGATAAACAATAAGTTCCTAGAGGTAACTTATGGATGTACATTGATTTTTTTTCGATCGATTTGTTTGTAATATTCTAGAGCGTTTGTAGATTCTACGTCGAAATCGTTTTGAGGACTTCGGAAACAACAGCATCCTCGCGGCCCTCTCTCCAGACACCAGTAAATTTACCACTCCACCTCGTGCCCTTACCTCCTCCTTTAACGTTGAGTTTACTTTTGAGCAAATCCCCAGCCGGCTTGACACATTTCTCGTCTGATCCGAAGACAAGCAGCACGCTTGTGCTCGTGCTTGTCTGGGACGACGGTGAAGACGAAAATACCAACACGAACGGCCGCTCTGCTGGAATGATATTTGCGAAAGCAGTAGTTATTGCTGACAAGAATACCAGAGGATTGATAGAATCATCTGTCCGGTGCACATGTTTGACAAATAGGGCTGCATCAGATGACTTCATTTCTTGCCAAACATCGCCTGCGAGATGTTTTGCAAGTTCGAACTCAAGGTCATCGATTCTCTTCTCAGCTCTCTTCCGCTCGTCCACGACTTGCCCTATACGGTCCGGAACTTGCGGAGCGCCACAGCTGAGCGTGGCCGCAGCAGCAGCGAGTTGGGAGTGCGTAGATGTGAGGTAGGTGATGAGCCGCGGTCCAGCGAGGAAATACAAGCGAGCAGACGTGGTAGCCGACCTAGAAAGAATTTCCGTCTGTGGTATGATGAAAAGTTGAAGGTTGTGAAGGGTAGGAAGGTGCGTGCCGCAGCATCTGTAGCATGGATGTTAATCTTATAAAGTAATCCGTCAGGATTGTAAGAACTTACGGATTACGATCTACTCCGTCAATGATTACTGTTCGCATGATGCCTCCAGTGTAGTCAGTCGGGACTCCTTTGCCTACAGCACGACCACTTTCTAATACAGGTACTGCAGGTTGTGGTTTATCATCCATCTCTTGCACCTCTACGTGGACTTTCCGTCCCTCAAACACAAGTCTGTTGGCTTCGCTCTGTATGGCCAAGATTTCCTCTGTAGTCATGCTTCTGGCAAGTTCGACATAACAAGGTGCTGGCGCAGCCGTGAGCGACCAAGAAAGGGTATGGATATCAAGACGATTTTCGAGCACCGCAGAAAGAAGATGCTGCGATGTGTGCATGGACATCTGTTGGGTTCCTGTCTAATGAGTTCGCTGGGATGACGTTGGGTACGTACATGATCATATCTGCGCTCGAAATCAAGCTCTCCAAGAGTAACAGTAACGTTGGTTCCAGAGGTGAGGGAAGCAAGACCGTCTTCAGCTTGATCGGCCCGGACGTAGTGAACTGCATGTCCACCGTGTCGTTTAGCCTGAGTCACTACCCATGTACGTCCATCAGCTGTCTTGATTATACCTGTATCTGATGGTTGTCCCCCGCCCTCCGGAAAGATGACAGTATCATGCAGTATGACCTCGAGTATAGGTCGATCGACCGGTGCTGCTGCCGATGCCTTCTTTCCTTTCTTAACGCTAGTAAAGGAAGCAGGCTGTGAGATCGTGCAGCTGATAATTGATGTCTCCAGTTCGCGCAAGAGCGGGTCACCTGAACTTCAGTTTAGATGGGAATGTCTAGATGTGAGGCCAAGATGCTCACGTTGACATGCCAGGAGACCAACGGGTATTGGTCGTTGGGTATCTGTAGGAATCTTCAAGGTTGGGGAGACGATTCTGTGGTAGGACGGTGGGGTTACTGTAGGGTATGGTATGATTACTGCCGCCATGATGGTAATGAGGTACCTTGAGTATCCGAGTCATATTAGCAAATCCCAGGAGTCGAGGGAAATCATTGAGGATGCCGATGCCGTGATACATTCCGTAGCTTCGCATGCAATGAAACCCCATTAAGTTGAACGAGTTGCTTATCAACCCATACTACAATATCAGCGTAGTACTAAACCTTGACATGTCTGATAGGCGAAGCAAAAGTCGCTCAAGCTCTTTCCGGCGGAATGGCGAAGATCACTCCGCTCCAGCACAGACGGCCAGGTCAAGTTTCAACTGCCACGACGCTGGTACTAGT
This sequence comes from Suillus occidentalis, assembly GCA_016628085.1. Lineage (NCBI taxonomy): Eukaryota > Fungi > Basidiomycota > Agaricomycetes > Boletales > Suillaceae > Suillus > Suillus occidentalis. The sequence goes on from JABBWB010000014.1 coordinate 220,221, forward strand.
ATCCGAACTCGATCCACGCATTAATAGAAGAGCGAACTTTAGGAATGTCAAATCGTCCACTGCTCGACGTAGGCAACTACAGTCCGCGCTACGGTGCCTCCGAGTCTGGCAACAGCAATGATTCTCCCATACTCCCATACAGTGATGAGCAGAGCAGAGCTGTTCGCGGAGAAGATGCTTCTCCGTAAGCTGGACCTTCGAGTAGCCTTCCTGGTTCTGATATACATTATGAATTATGTGAGTTTTAGCACCTAGTGTTACCGCTACTTCCTAAATGCCTGCAGTAGATGGACCGTAGTAATGCAGCGTACGTGGCCTATCCTCAAAATTGCTTGGAATATTGTGGCTCAACCGCCCGTTCGCAAGTGCAGCAAGGTTGCGTGGGTTTGAGGAGGACCTCAACATGAAGGGCAATCAGTTCAATACGCTCATTAGCATCCTCTATGTGGGGTACGTGTTGATGCAAGCTCCTTCGTATGTGCTACCCTGTTATCCCTATGCGGCATCTCCGAGAATTCACAAGTAACATTTTCTTAGATCGCATGAAAAGGCCATCGCTGTACCTCTCAAGCTGCATGGCAATATGGGGTGCTATCACCTTGTTCATTGGTATGTAAATTTTTCGTCTGATTAACATCGCCTGACAAGGGTCGTGGAAGGTACTGTACAAACGTTGGTATCTACCACTCTTGCATGATTGTCTATTCTCGACTTAACTTTGCTCAAGGTATCATGCAGCTCTGATCTTACGCTTTCTCCTGGGATTTGTCGAGGCGGCATTCTTTCCTGGGGCTGTATTCCTTCTTTCGCGATGGTATGGTAGTCGTTACATGCCCTCCTAATTTTATATATTAAAATCTCTCTAGGTACAAGCGCAACGAACTAGGGTTACGCACAGCGCTTCTGACTTGCGGAAGCTCAATTAGTAATGCTTTCAGCGCCCTTATAGCATCAGGAGTTTTGGCAAGCCTAGATGGTACACTGGGTTTTACGGCTTGGAGGTTTGAGATTTGAATGCTCCCAAAAGTAACGCTAACTTAGATGCCGCAGGTGGCTTTTCTTCGTGGAGGGCACTTTGACCATCATAGTTGCAGTGTGTGCAAACTGGATTTTACCTGACTTTCCTTCAACTCCGAGCTTTTGGCTGTCGCCTGATGAGCAAACGCTGGCGAAACAACGCATGGAGGAGGACGCCGCAGCTGGAAATAAGGACCAAGACGACCCTGTAGAAGTCTTTTCTGGTCTTTCCGAGGTTCTTACGGATTGGAGAGTATGGTGGCTTGGGGTTGCCCTTAGTTTCATGATCGCTTCTTTATCGTTCGGCAATTTTTTTCCCAACGCTATCCGCTACAATGGGTTATAACGCAACTATCAGCCTCTTGCTCTGCGCACCTCCATGGATTTTGGGAACTGCAACCTCATTCTTTGTGGCCAGGTGAGTTCTCACTCGACAGGCTTGTAAGTGAACTTAACGATAGATAAGGCACTCCGATGTAACTGGCGATCGCTTCTGGCATATTACTGGCCCGCTTCTGGTCGGTGTCGTCGGGTTTATGATTGCCATATCTACCATGAATACAGCTGTTCGATATCTGTCACTGTACGAGCTTTCTGATAGGCGAATTCACGGGCTAATGGACATTCATGAAGATTCTTTATGACTCAGTCCTCAGTTGCTTATGTCATATTTTTGACTTGGGTGATGAATACCTTTTCCCAATCGCGGTCGAAATGCGCTGTAGCCATCGCACTGATAAACACAATGGCAACATTTGGCAACATTGGTGCATCGTGAGTTTACGGCGACCCCGTACTCTATGCTTTTGCTCACGCCATCGCAGGTACTTCTGGCCGTCCAGCTGGGGACCATCATATGTGAATTCATATCTCATTTGCATATTGACAAGCGCCATGTCTATTGTGATGTGTTGGGCATTTAGGAAGCATCTTTCTCGATGCAATGAAGCTACTGAAGCTGAAGAGCACGCTCTGGGGTTACCGAAAGGGTTTAGATATCTCCTGTAGCACTGGGGCTGCTGGGCGGTGTATCTATAGATGCGGCGTAGAACATGAAGGTGACAACCCAAGAGGGTGTGCTTGGGGGCCTAGGAAAGGTCTTTAAACTCCGTCGGGGTCACAAGCTAAATATGGTATCTAAACCTGACTATTTAGGAAATCGCACTATTTGACAAAAAGTTCGGCGTCCTATGTACCACTAAGCTCGGACTCGGAACGGCTCGCTCAATGAGAGTGCTAGCACGATAAGCCTTGATGTCCAGAACGGTCAATCCTACGAGAATATCCCAGAATAGTTGGTTCAACGGGATTGCTGCAACACTTCGAGTTGAAGTACATGTCTCGTTGATTCAACTGTCTGGGACATCCAGGTATAAAGTTAGTTTTTGTGATTTCTCAGGCCCTTCGACTTAAGCTAACAGGTATCGTTCTTTGTCCCAGACCATATCATATGTCGAGCAGAACTTCTCGCGGGCTTGCATACGAACCTTTGCGTGAGTTCGACAGGAAGATTATCAAACGAGTCATTGACCCTCCATTTGTTTGTAAAGCATGTGAAGATGTTGATATCGCATGCGCCGAGGGCGACCTGGACAGCGATATCGCCTTGCAGGATACCAATTACGATGATTTCCCGGACAGACAGCGCGTGGAACAGAATCTTCTTCGTAAAGTCGACCTCAGGATGTCCATCCTCGTCCTCATTTATATCTTAAACTATGTGAGCCAAGTTTGTACCTACTGACTTTGGACGATTATCTAACAACTGCAGATCGATCGCAATAATGCAGCGTGGGTTCACGTTTCATGCCGATCTTCATATCATAGCTGAAGTTGCAGTTCTGCTCGTCACGTAATAGTGCGGCTAGATTACGCGGCTTCGAGGACGATCTTCATTTAGAAGGGCAACAATTCAATACCATATTGAGTATTCTTTACGTCGGCTACACACTAATGCAGGTTCCATCGTATGTGACTTCAGGGCTCCATTCAATGTGATACTGACGAAGACGAAGGAATATGTACTTGAACAAGATTGGGAGGCCCTCCTTGTATCTCCCGGCATGCATGGCAATATGGGGGCTGATATCAATTCTGACGGGTCAGTTCAGCACTTGAGCAAGAAGACTGTTAATGTTGATTAAAAAAAACAGGAACGACGAGGGGGTACGTTTTCTTGCTTTTGGGTTGTACACAAACTGAAGAAGTTTAAAGCTTCCTTGGAGCTGTAAGCACTCGGTTCTTCCTGGGCTTCGTCGAGGCCGCATTCTTTCCTGGTGCTTTATTTCTTCTATCTAAATGGTGAGTACTGAAAAGAAGGATGCGACTTTTCCTCGCACTGACATCGCTCAGGTACAAGCGAAGAGAGCTTGGCCAACGAACAGCAATATTAAGCTGTGGTCAGTCTTTTTGAATACAAAATTTGATGCACCCAACCTTCGTTGTATAGGTATCATGATCAGTAATGCATTTGGGTCACTCTTGGCATCAGCCATTCTGGACAACATGGACGGAGTCATGGGCTTCGCTGCTTGGAGGTAGGTGGTATTAGTTTCCTGTCGACCTGGTTCTTAGCGTCACTCGTAAGATGGCTATTTTACATCGAAGGTTCTATGACAATTTGCGTTGCAATATGCGCCATATTTATCCTTCCCGACTTCCCCACCACTACCACGTCGTGTTCCTGGCTCACAACCGAAGAACAAGCTCTTGCTCAATTACGAATGGAGGAAGATGTCGGTGCAGATGATGAAATTGAGTGTTCTAAAGGTGGGGAATCGGGCCTGAAGCAGGCATTCTCAGATTGGAAAGTCTGGTGGCTTGCGCTTGCGATGACGCTCTTGAATGTCTTGCTTTCATTCAACGCCTTTTTCCCAACGTTGAGTGCAACGCTAGGCTACAGTTCAACTGTGTCATTGTTGCTTTGCTCCCCACCTTGGGTGTTTGCAACGTGCGTGGCATTTTTGATGTCGAGGTAAACTATCTTCTGGTCCGTGTATAAATTCCCACTGACGTCATGTGGAGACATTCAGATGCAACAGGCGAACGTTTTGGTCACATTGCGATACCTTTACTCGTTGGGATTGCGGGGTTCATGATGGCTATGGCGACTATGAACACCGCAGTTAGATACCTCTCATTGTGATGTTTCCCTCTTGCTCCGTTCGTTGACTTACTGAAACTGTTTTATAGATTCCTGATGGCTCAGTCTTACACGTCGTTTGTCGTGTACTGGGCATGGGTTAGTAACTCTATTCCCCGTCCAGCATCAAAGCGGGCCGTAGCCCTTGCATTCATCAACGCATTCTCATCGTTTGGGAATATCGCCGGCTCGTGAGTGTTCTGAATATTTTGACTGTTCAAAATCTCTCATTGCGCATTTTTGGATAACTCAGCTACGTCTGGCCAAAGTCGTGGGGTCCTTCCTATTGGAACTCGTATGCTATTTGTATAGGAAGCGGTGCTCTTTGCATCGTAATGTCGCTGATATTCAGGCAACACTTGGTGCAGTTGAATCGGGAGATCGAAGCTAGGAAGATAGAAGAGGGGGTGGAGGATGTCACATATCTGCTGTAATTGATATCATGTGAGCAGGCTACAAATACAATCCAATAGCTACATCTATACAGTGCGCCGTAGTAGTTGTCATTCTTTTGTGCGTAGAAATGGTCGTCGTAGTTTGATTGTCGATTAATTTTCAAGTTTCTTGGTGGCAGTCGCGGTCGGAATAACAATTAACACGCGCATGTCTACTCGGAGAAATATCGGTAACCTATGACCCTCACTATTAAGTTACTCAATTTGTCCTCATGATGTCGCAGGATTTAAAGCTGCTCCTTCACAATCAATCCACCTGTTACTACTCTCACCATGACCATGAGCATCACTAGATCTTTGACACAAGATTGGTCTTTCACTCAAGTAGGAGGTGGACGTGGCACGAAGAACGGCGAATGGTTGGCGGTATCGCAGTTTCCAACCACGGTTCACGTCGAACTTCTGAAGGCAGAGCGTATTCCAGATCCAGTGCGTCTGGTTATGTCAAAATTGCATCGACTAACTTGAAGTCGACTCATTCCGCAGTTTCTGGGTCTCAATGAATGGGAGGTTCAATGTGCGTTATCATGATGCTCAGACTGTTCTTAATTGTGTCTCAGGGGCTGATTGAGGCGTATAATCACTAGGGGTCGGAGAGTCCGACTGGGCTTTCAAGAATACGTTTGAAGTCTCTGCGAGAGAACTTGCAGCCCTCAACGTTGACCTTGTGTTCGATGGTCTTGATACGTTCGCAAGTGTGGAGTTTGTGCGTAACATAAATCTTGTCATTGATGGCAACCCAGGTGCTAAAACGATACTTTGACATAGAATGGGCATAAAATATTGGAGTCAGCACATTTCGATCTTTCTCCATCTCTTCCTCTGATATCTATCGCTACTCAGCACGAGCAGTCAGTTTATTGCATACAGAGCACCTGTAAAGCAATATTTGAAACTGGGTGCCAATGAGCTCGTTATAAGCTTCTCGAGTGCATTCCTGAAGGTGATCAAATTCAATATTTAACCGCTTACCTCTCACGCCAGCTGGTTAGGGGAGGGAACTGGAGCAAGCCCACGGGAAATTGCATCTTTGGAATGGCGATTCTAGTCGCTTGCATGTACGCAAGGCGCAATACAAGTAAGCACCGCTGTTGATCTTAAAGGGAAGGCTGTCAACGTGCACTGAAGTTATGGTTGGGACTGGGGGCCAGTTTTGATGACCATCGGCCCTTGGAAGCCTATCACCCTTCACACGTACAACGTCTACCTCACGGACGTCGACGTCAGAAGTGATGTGTCGGAGGCTTTGGACGTATTGGTTACTGTTGACTTGACGCTGTCTGAGAAGGCTACCGGCGGGCTGGCATCCGTTACACTGAAAAGTGCACAGGATTCTGTAATCCTCTCGGAGAGTAATATTAAAGTCTGTTCTGGGAGTGCCCGCACTGAGTTCAGCTTCTTGCCTGGAGCGCTCGAATTGTGGTATCCAGTCGGATTTGGAAAACAACCTCTGTATACAGTCGAGGTAACTATTACTGACTCGGTGAGTGCGATTATATAGTAAATTTCGTGGCCTAACGCATAGTTCAACAGGAAGGAAACATTCTGGACACGAAAACTCAGAGGGTATCGTTCCGTCGTGTTCGAGTTGTCCAGGAGCCTCTTGTTGATCAGGAAGGCCTCACTTTCCTGTTTGAAGTCAACAACATCAGGATTTTTTGTGGTGGTAAGCAATGCCTCTTTCTTGAGGGAAGGGGATGTATAAGTGAAACTATATCTATAGGCTCTAACTGGATTCCTGCCGACTCTTTTCTTACTACGTTAGGATGACACTACCCTTATCAAAGCATATTATGGACTAAATCTACTACAGCCTTACTCTGGAAAGGTATCGTGCATGGCTTCGACTACTCGTGGATGGTAACCAGAATATGATTCGTGTCTGGGGAGGGGGCATATATGAATATGATGTTTTCTACGATATTTGCGATGGTGAGCACTATCCTCTTAGCCCTCGCGCATTTGACTCATAATATTAGAATTTGGAAGTAAGGATTTGTTCAATTCGGCAGTCTGTTTATTTATTTCAAATTTCCAGTACTGGTTTGGCAAGACTTTATGTTTGGCTGCGGTCAAGTAAGTTGCTTTTGTTGCACTGTTAGTCCAGACTCATAGGCATTCTAGTACCCGGCATATGATTCTTTCTTGAAGCTCGTCGAACTTGAGGCGGAACAAAACGTCAAACGATTAAGACACCACCCATCTATTGTTATCTTTGGTAAGTAGAAACGTTCGTGAAGTGTTTCTCACTCTTAGCTTTCTACAGCCGGGAACAACGAGGATTACCAACTTGCAGAGTCGATAAATATCGTGGATTACTCTGACGAAACTTCAGACTTCCGAAAGACCAAGTTCCCCGCTCGGCACATATATGAGCGGACACTGCCATCCATCGTCCAAAAATTCTGCGATATTCACTACCACCGCAGCTCCCCATACAGCGCACCGGGTACAGTGACCACAGATAAAACACTCGGGGACCTTCACCAGTGTACGTGAACAAGTATGGCGATATACGTTGTTATTCAAATTGTCTTTAGGGAATGTGTGGCATGGGTCTCAAGAACCGTGGCACAATTGGGATTTACTCGCAGGTCGCTTTGTATCTGAATTTGGAATGTGAGCGGTTCCGATCCTGCTGGCACATATCATTGCTCAGGCTTCGCTAGGGAGGGATACCCAAATATTCGCACAGTTGATTATTGGCTTGCTGGTGACAAGTCAGAGCGATATCCTCAATCTCGGTAAGTAAATCATACTTTACCGTACGTCATGTCGAAAGTCCTCTCAGCGTCAACAACAACCATAACAAGGCCGATGGCTTTGAACGCCGGTTAGAGGTATAATAGCATTTATGACTACATTCAGAGATTCACTACCCTCTTCTTCTTTTTTAGCTTTACCTTGTGGAAAACTTCAAGCATGCCTTCGACATGGACAGGTTAGTGGCTGTTACAACTTGAACGGGTTTAGTATGATTTAATTGGCTCCTATTTAGTTATGCGTATTATACACAAGTCATGCAAGCTGAGACGCTTGCATCTGCTTACCGACTCTGGCGGAGAAACTGGCGTGGAAAGGGTCGGGAGCACACCGCTGGTGCTCTCGTGTGGCAGGTGAGTCATCGGACAAACGTCGGGTTCTCGAGTTTACAGCAACCAGATCAATGATTGCTGGCCTACCACGTCGTGGGCCGTTATCGACTACTTTATGCGTCCTAAACCAGCGTATTTCGCCATTTCACGCGAATTGCGTCAGTACACGGTCGGGATGACGCGCAAGGAAAAGAAGATATTTGCGAATGATCTATCAGCTGCCCAATTCACAATTACAACGGTTCTTGAGGTCTGGGGTACGAACGGCACTCTGTCAGAAAAGAAGGCCAAACTCGAAGTCACTTGCTTCGACCTTCACTCCTCCTGGACGGAACGGTTCTCCAAGGATATTGTGCTCGCCCCCAATTCCAGCACTGAGTTGTACTCGGGCAACCTTCCCGGTCAACCAGTGCGCACAAAGCAGAGCGAGGTTCCACGTGCGATAATCGTCTCAGCACGTCTCCTCGACGCATCTGGAACTGTTCTCGGCAGGCATTCCAATTGGTAAGTTTAGGACGTATGAGGTTTTCCAGGTCTGTGTTTCCTGACACCCTGCTATAGGCCAGAACCTTTTAAATTCATCAAATTTCCTGCCATCAAAGATCTGGGGTTTTCTGTCAAAACCAGCAGCGACGGCGAATCCGTCGCACTCTCCACCCAAAAACCTATAAAGGGAATCATTCTAGATGCTGAAGGCGAGGACGTGGAGTGGAGCGACCAGGCCATCGATCTGGTTCCAGGAGATCCCCAGATTGTGAAGGCCGTTGGGTTGAAGGGTAGAGATGCGATAGCCCGCTTCCTGGGCGATGGGACGGCGTAGATGATAAGGTCACCGTCACCTTATGGGCTACATTCATATTGATATACACTTACGTATAACAAGATGAGAATTAATTCCAATTGACCTACCGAATATAGGAGCAAAGCACCTCACAGAATGGAAACCTGTGGAGATATGAATATGAATTATGAACCACCAGGGAAGACACTAGTACTGTTGAAAACCAGGCAGAGAGACCCCAGGAAAGCATTATTTTACACACTGTACAAGTCGCAGCGAGACATTGACCAATGTAGCAGATTATAAAGAAACAGTCTAATCCGATGGAAAGATCGGATAAAATGGGAAACTCCTATGGAGCGGGGGGAAATAGAAAGAAATACTTGTGCAAGGGGAAATGAGCGGGTATGAAAGGAGACAGGGTAACCGGCGAACATGACAGCAAGGTGACCAGGGACGGCTGTGTCGCGTCTATCACATAATGAGACATCTGCTTGCTTCTGGTTGATCCGTTTTGCTGGACGGTGATCGCTTCTCAATCTCCGCAAGACATAGCTCGAACACTTTGCCTGTGATAATGCCGCGTAAAGAATAGAATGTAGACAAGTGCGACGATTCCTTACCAACGTTGACATTATTCTTTGCGCTAGTTTCAACCCAAGCAGCATTGGTGAGTTTTGCTAGTTCTTCCCCTTCATTCGGAGCTACCTGTCTACTATTGGGACTGTGAGGCGTGTGGGACAGCCAAACACAAAGAAGGGTGGTGACCTACCTCGACTGCAAATCAGTTTTAGCGCCAACGATTACGCATGGGATATCGTTTTTGCCACAAAAATCAACGATTTTGTCGTATACGATTTTGATCATGTCAAAGGATCGTCTTGAGGTGACCGAGTATACGAGGACGTAGCCGTGAATACCAATTGCGTGTTTAGAATTGAGAATCGAGTACTCGTCCTTTTGATGCAACTTAGTCTGGAGATGCAATGATGCATGAGAATGCACACCTGGCCAGCGGTGTCGATGATGTCACAGTCATATTCTACGCCTCTATAAGCTACGCCTTTCGAAAAGGTGCTTTCGATGGTTGGATAGTATGCATCGACGAAATGGTTCTCGATGAACTGTACGACAAGAGAAGATTTGCCTGTTGGGTGAGCAGCAGCGGGTGAGCATGATGATATCGAGAATAAAATCAACATACCAACTGAACGGGAACCTAAAACTGCGATTTTCCTCTTTCTCAAAGTGTTTGCAGCCATATTAACAAGATAGTGTATATGAAATAAACGAGAGAAGTGGAAGAGAGAGAAGCAGAAGGCGGAGGACGATGAAGAGACTAAAAAATGTAAACAGCTGTGGCAGTTGTGGAACTGTGACCTCAAGTTTAGCCGTTCCGTGACAAAACTTCGTCAGCGAGCGCTACTAAATTCAAGTGGGTTATATATTCCTCTCGTACGTGAATGATAGGCCAGGTTTTATATAAATACGATTGGGAAAGTAATTGGATTCTCCAAAGCCAGAACCTCCACCACGCGGGGTCTTACTCGTTCGCAACTTTTACTACTCGGATTGGAACACCACATCCACGTCGAAGATCTCGCCCAGAGTCGCTTCTTAACCGTCGCTGCTCTCACCAAATGGCCCACATGGCCCACTCCTGGGTCTTGTGATCCGCTGGACACGGTCCGAATCTCTCGGCAACTATACTTACAAGTATTGTCATGCAAATGCAGATAGCAATGAGTAATTTACCATCTACAGCCTGTACTTGCATGCCAGCGGGGAGCACGATTGTCATTTTCAGATAACTTTTGCCTAGGGTAAGGACAAAACCGTAAGAGAGCTGCGCCGTCAAAACATGGGATTGATGGCCGTTGGGCGCGAAGATAACAGAGATTGAGGACACCTGCCGTAACGTAGAAGTGCACTGGACCCTGAGCATTACGTCGCTTGAGCTGAGATGTCGTGGCATTAGAGGGATATCAGAATGCTTGAGAAGGCATAAAACCAAGGTTCCAAGCATTCGGACTGCTGGCGGTGACAGACCAGCCCCTCGGAGGGGGAGCTTGTGCGCTACATCGGCAATCCAAACGACAAGGACGTAAGAGACCTTGGGAAAAAAGACATTCAGTAGCGCAGACCGGGAGACAAGCACTAAATTGAGCTAGCCACGAGTGTAAGGTTCGACAAGGACAAATGATCCAACAGCACAAGAGGAGAGAGAGACTTGGAAACGGTATCCACGGATGTAACACGCACGTGGGAGGACGCGACATTGTCGACCAGCTCCACTTTCTGCTTGAGCGCTCCCAGGGTGAACACTTGGCTGATAACTGATAACTGCCGGGTACAGCCTGCGAGATTTTTGAAATCCCAGGAATATAGGGCACGTGATCATAAAGTCACGTGCAATCACACGTCCAGTTGATTTTCGAACGCGACCAAGGTCCAACAGTGGCCAAAGGGAATCGACTTTGACTTCAACTTGACTTCAACTATCTGCTTTCACAAGTCCTTTCTGCTCCTACCAATGTCTGCCACTTCTACGCCTACAGATTCTCCTGTCTCTGCTCCCATTCAGCCAATGCACAATCCCTCGCAAGCCGCCCACATCGTCGTCCCGCAAGCACCTCTTGGACATGTCGCAAATGGTGCCAATAACACCATACCTGGAATGGGCATGAAAGCCCTCTTAGCCAAAAAGATGGCAAAGACCAAGTGGGTTCACGAACGCGTAGATCACTGGCAGATGCTGACCTTGTTCACGCGTTCTTTCCAGCAATCCCAAGTTTGTCTCACCGACGGACAACCTGATGACGCCAGTCACACAGAAGCTGAATGCTGCGAAGCAGAAACATTTCACCAAGTACGTATTGCTTATCCCCATGGACCTTTGTACTCAGTTCTGACGGCATCTGTGATGCAGGGGCGCGAAACCCATGGGTACCCTCTTCCCACCTAAAGAGTCGCATTCATCAGAGCAAGAGGATCACAGTCAAAGCGACACAGAACTTACAAAAGACACCTCTTCAGAAGTACTGATGGAAGAAGACGAGAATCCCTTCTAAGGCAGAACGCAAATGGCCCAGTCGGCCACCTCCATGATACCCTCACGTCGTTTGTTGTATTACGCTCCTGTCTGTGTCGTTAAATCTTGCTTGCCTGTGCAGAGTTCCAGTGGTGATGTAGGAGGTTGTAGGATGTTCCCACGCTTTGCTGTAGTGTTACGCGTCCCGGCTTGTGTGTATGCCTTATTTTACAGAAATACATTGATTGTATTCGTTTCCCATCCCCCTTCTAGTTGTAAGCGAAGTGACCCATGGAGCGTCCTCAGTTTGCTATGAGCATCGCGGGTTTGCGTGCAATGCTTGAACAAGACTCCCTAGGAAGATCTCGCCTTCCCACTGACAAACGAACACAAGAACTTATTGCGAGTCTTCCTAAGATCTCAGAAACCGAGCTTAAAGACTTGGGACATTCTGGCAAGTCCGTTCATGCGTCGTATGCTCCTAAACTAGACAGGCACAACAGAGTCTGTTTGCCCCATATGCTTTAATACGTTCGTGGCCATCTTAGCTGAAGAGGAAATGGCACTCGTGATGGACTCGCCCGCGCATCCGGTAGAGGAACTAGGCGTGACTAGACTTCATGAAACTTGCGGGCATATGTTCTGCCGAAGAGAGTTGAGTGGACATTCTTCATTCGAATGACGTTACTGACAACGCGAGATTAGTATCACGAAATGGATACGAGAAGGAGTAAGTTAAAGCTTTGTACTTGACAGCCTTCCATTTACGCCACTTACTTCCCAGCGCGAGTCTTGCCCCACTTGTCGCAGGGCTTTCCTCACGAACGCGGCTGATAGTGACCAGCGTGAGACGGAGGAGCCTTCTCTGCCAGATGATTTTACCGAGTGGATTGTGGAGAGCTCCATGGTTGCCAGAGAGTCTGACAGCGCAGGCTTACTACCCATTCTGGCCGTCCCCTCGATGGCGATGGGTGGCCATCCATCCGCCCAACGTGAAAGTCGAGACGAATATTCTGGGATGTACTCGTAGCTGTGTATTACATGCATTTTCCTGTTCAAATTGAGATCAAGCCCGCCCTCCATTAATCCATTCATTGAGTAACCATCTATCTACTACTCATCTGGCGCAGACAAAAATAGGCTAAGTGAATAAAACGAGCGAGGCGTCGACCCGAGTAGAATAAGATGATATCTCATGAAGTTCAGATTGTCCAGCTGCATAATACGGAGAGAGATACGAAAGGAGAGTAGATGATAGCTGTTTTCATCAAGTCCATGCACAAAATAAGTTCTGATTACCCAACACAAAAACGAAAGAACCTGATCTACGGTTCAATTCCTCCTGCAGCATCTAAAAGATTGCGTCTGAACCAGTAAAACAAGCACTGAAGCAATGCGTAAGTGACGGTGTGGCAAAAATACTGCTAGAATAACTCACCCCAGTAAACCGCACAGCAGCAAGAACAAATGTGGAGTACAGGATGACAGCAAAGTAAGTGTTTTGCTTCGTCTGAAGCTCCGCCTGGTCCAGTGCCGCATCTTGAACACTCGTGAGACCGTTAATGTTCTCAATGGCAACCGCCAGTCCAGCATTTGTGAGCATCCAGAAGGCAACAAGACGTGTACGGAACGTCTTGTTTTGATCATCCATCGTCGGCTTCTCAATAACTTCCTTGACATCAATCTTGGTCACCGCGCGAGTGACAGTCTCCTTGAATGCAGCATCCACATCCTCTTGGATGCGGTGCGTATCCTCGACAACAGGAGAGTCCGCGTCTTTTGTCTTAGATGACGAGATTGATGGCAAAGCTTCTGCCTTGTCACTGCCCTTTGTACCCCAGGACACCTGAAACCATTGGTTCAGTCAAAGAATTCTAAATCATGAAGGGCGACATACATCGTGCAAGTTACAGAATGCATAAACGTTGAGTACATTCGTGAAACTTGGAGCCAAGCAGAGGTATTGGAAGAAACTGGAGAAGATGTGCCAAGGATCCCGCTAAAACGAGATCAGAGAGTGCCTTTCTGAACAGGGATACAACTTACATAGAGGAACGATGCAATAAGATAGATGCCTATCTCATGAATGAGTCGGGGAATCACCATAAAAATGGGTGACCACATACCGAAAGTGGAGACCATCGCAGCAATTAGAGCACCAACAGGAGGCGTGAAGAAGGTCAAAATGACCTGAGTTACCGTCTTGTTCTTCAGCTCATTGGGAATGTTCTACCAGAAACGTACATGGTCAGGACAGTCTACACAAGAACTTGAAAAGAGGACTTACAGCGAATGCCTTGCCGGTTAGCCAGAACGAGCACACGAGAAGGTAAACGGCCAAGAAGGCGTAGACCCTGTACATGAGTCAGCTTGAGTAGGATAAAGACTCTAATTTATGCAAACCATAGTGTGATTGCATACGCCGTCCGTTCACCCTTCGGTCTGTTACCAAGAGCTAGCACAAACTGTAGCGCGAGGAAGGCAAGGTAGATCCATTTGAAAGCCAAGTTCACCCAGTGCGTCTGCGAGCCTATGATTAGTGTCAATCTGTCAAGAGTAACGATTGCGTGCATACGACGTCCGCAGTGCCGAAAATGATGATGCCTTGAGAGGGGAGCAAATCGATGATGATGCTGAACGTTAACCAAATGTTCGCCAATGCAAACCATGAGAATAACAATGAGAAGACGTTGTACTGTCATATGAGTCAGCAGCAGAATACAAACCAGAAATGACAATGCGCACAAGAGCTTGAACATGGAAGAAGAACATGCGAATGATACCATGACCAGAGCGATAGAGTTGGAAAGAAATTGACTAGAGCGTACTGCCAAAGATAATCAGACAAACTTGTATTCAACAACGTGTTCGATACTCACGACTGAAGCAGCGAATGAACCATTCAGCCACCGACGACGTTGACCAATCAACTCGACGGCGGATTCTGGCACATCTGTCTCGGCTTTCGAAGGCTTGACATACGTCAACGTCCACCTATCACCAGCCTTGGCAACGAGCTCGAAACACAAAATACGATCCTCAGCTAAGAACATGTTCTTGGTAAAGATGTTCATGCCGTAGATACCCTTGGGACCAAGGCGGTCAGCCAACGAGTGGTCGCCGTGGAAATACTGCTCTAGTGGCCGACCCAAGATCGCACGGAAACGGTACGCGGAGAAGGCACCAGGAAGCACTGATACATAGCCAAAACTGCTTTCAAGTGGCTTATCTGTTATGTGATAAGATAGCAGTATGCGAGATCTAAACGAATGACATACCAAGAATGTTGGACATTTTGTACTCGAAGTTTTGGGCAGCGACCAAAGGGTTGAGGAGCTTCCTGCCGCCCTCAATCATGGCGTGAATTTCGCCACAGCATCCACCGAGATGAGCATCGTTGTAGAATGCCTCCCAAAGATAATAGATGGATTTGTGTCCAGGTTTGGTTCCGGCGTCAATGAGTACGCAAATTTGAGGCTAACAAGGTTCAGTCAAACGACCGTGTGCATGCGATTCGCCTCACCTCCAAAATTTTACCGATGGCATTAAACAGCCACCGATGTGAATTGATCTTCTTCTGATTCTTGGCCTTGAGGACGAAAATGATCTGTACAGGTACTAAATTGTTGGGATCATTCTCATGAGGAAGCACAAGCTGAGGCTTGGCATCAACCGACAACTGAGTGGTATACTGTAATCAAGATATAAGCGATATAGCTCATAACAATTGAATGACTGTTGCAAACCTCGAAGATGTGCGCGACAGTATCTTTACCGTCAACTTGTTTCTTCATGACACCATCTTGGTAGACGCCGACGGTGGCCAGGATGTCCAATACGCTCTTGTCCATAGGCTCGAGTCCATCAACAATAAGGGCAACTGTGATTCTTTGCCAGCCAGGCATGCCTTCTTCAGCCGCTCGCCGCCAGTACTTGGACTGCTTGGTCTTGCAAATGTCGCGAATATTCACCATGACGCCATGGAGTGTCCTCGCATAAAGTGTTTTGTCTTCGTTATAGGATGTAACGGCGATAAGGAGGTCAGTTTGCCGACCATAGTTCTTTGTTCTCAAAGACCAGCCATTGGCCTCTGAAAAATCGTCTGGGTCACACGTTGCTGCGCTGTACCGCATATGGCTGGGAGACGCTCGCATGAGTTCGATTCAGTTTCATATCGACCTGCGAAATAACTTACGAGAATTCAGTAGTATTCGTGGCGGCATACTTTGCTTCAATGGCACTATGCACTGGTGTTGGAACCGGGTATTCCGTGATGAAGTTGCCCTTTGTGAGCTTGACTTTGCGGGTCACACCACGTTTAATGGTCTGACGGCGCCTCCAAGCAGTGTCTACACCATTTGTCGAGGATGACGTAGTAGACATGGGGCGCGCATACGGGTCACCATAAGCTGAAGGGTCGACTGGTCTATGTAGAGCAAATGATTCGTTAATAAAGTTTTAATGAAGAAAAGAAGTTTTAGAGAAGCGCCGAATAATCGAGATATTAATTCGACTTACCCTGGTGGATAAAAGCCGCCAGGATTATAGTTGTCACCTCCAGTGAGTGGAAGCTTTTCAGCATAGTCTTCGTCGACATAATTGGCGCCGAACTCGCGGGGTAATGTTGTGGTACTCTCGAAGGGCGAGCCAGAGGCGCTATCGTAAACACGAGGCGCGGGCTCTTGGAAGTGGGTCTGGCGTGGTCGATCTGCAAATGGGTCGCCGGATAATTGTTCATTACGGGGCCTCGGGGACGTCATACTGTATCACACCAGGTGGAGTACGATAGAGAAAAGAACTAGAGGATGCCTTGGACGATGCCCAGATAGTTGAAGGGGCAGAATGGAGAGAAGGCAGGCGTTGAGGGTTGGTTGTGAATGAACACAAAGCCTCAAGGCAGCAACGGTTTTGTATGAATCGAAAAAGGGAAATGCAGGCGATGATATACACAGCTTCTTTGGACCCCAAACACCCCTGCCCTTCATTTACATCTCCGTCAGCCTCAAGCACTCAACTTCCAAAAATCAATCAACCTCATCAGTTAATGCCTACTATGATGAATCCATGGAAATCCAGCTAGTTATAGCTAGGATAATTCAAACAATTGCCAGATATTGGTTTATTTTTACCTGATGGTGGTTGCTGAGCGTTGGGCCATCGCAAGGTGGCCAGGGTCCTTCCCTCACTTGCGGGCGCAGGCTGGGCACTGCTGGACAAATCCACAGGGTCGATCTTGTAAACGGAGGACTCCTAATCCCGCCTTTTGTTTCGATGCCCACCTGCAGAAAATTTGGCCGATACCTTCGAACATTTATCCTCTTCGTGAAAACTTTCAGGGTTGCAACACTGATGACTGATGTTGCAACAGCTGCTGCGCTTTCGAACGTCCCAATTTTAATTTTGTCACACCCGTGACAAAATCATAGGCCTTCAAATTACAAAAGTCCTGAAACCTGTACATGCAAAACTGGGCCTGAACTAACAGCCCTGGCAGCATAATGACAACAGTGAATTGCCTTGGTCTTGAGAGAGAAGAAACAGGACCCAGGTTGAAGAAACAGTTCTATGGTCCCGTGACAGGGGTCCGACATCGGAGAATTATCGACCCCGTGTGAATCTTCAAAAGTTGTAATTTCCAAGTACCTCACCGGGTGTCCGTACCCTAGCCGTTCGGAAGCTTGGTCACAATCTGCAGTGCTACAACCTCGCCTACCCCATTGATCTCTTTCAGCCAGGACCAAGCTTGCCACGTGTGGTTTAGGGATATGATCAACCAACAACTGAAGACCTGGGTTAACTTTAGCACGCCAGAGGCTCGAAATATCGTGCGCAAAATACTTGCATCAGCTCCTCATCGTGAGCTTGGGCTCAGGACGCACGAGATCTACGAAAGAGCACACGAGGAGTTCCCAGATGTAACTACAGACATACCACCAGGGAAGCCGACTCCTACTGGCCTTCGCAACCATGGAGGCAGGTATAAACCCGTTAAAGCTGTACCCCTCCCTCCTAAACTAGATCACGCAATTCGTTCAGTCAAGTGAGTGTGCTCTTTGCCTCCGAACGAAAAATTGACAAAAGAGCACAGATACCTGAAGAAAACAATCCTCGAGGAAATGGCGATGGCGCGGGAAATCGAGAAAGTACACATAAGACGAGGAAAACTCTATGAAGACGGCACTCGAGATATATCTGTCGTGTCTAAGGCATATGGCAAGACAGAAATTACGAGTGACTTAGATATGCCCACATCCAATATTTGGCGCTGGAGGTTGACACCGGACTACGAGACCAAGATAATTAACTACCCCAAACCTCCAATAGAAAAAATCCTTTGGAAACCGGGAGAGAAAGAATCTAGAAGGAAGGCTCGCGGAAGCGTAGGTTCTGTGCTTCTACAACAGACCAAGAAATACGAAAAACCAACGGAGGAGACTGGAAAGTCGGACGTACCAACGGGGTTGGAAGCTAACAACGATGTGGTTTTACAACAGACCAAGAAATATGAGAGGCCAATAGAGGAGACTGGAAAGCTGCACATACCGGAGGGGATTAAAGCTGACAACAATGTAGCAAAAAGAGTCGAGGCTCCCAGTTTTCCTGCATTCGGCCACTAGCAGCAATTTTTGCTCAGCATGAACCCCTTTGAGCCTGTATCCATTCATCGTGCGTCATGTCTAGTTGCCGATGAAACCGAACTGACATGTGTGCCCTAGTCCAGACCCATGCGCCTGAGCGTCGCAAGGCTTCTCATGACCTTGCGTTTTGATCAATCGTATCTCTAGGGTACCAGCAGCCTATCACGGGAAGATCTGATCGCATAGTTCTTACTTCCGCCCATCCATCCCCATACATTCCACCATAACAAATACTGGCTCTCTTGCATTTCAAAACATCTAATTTCATTGCACGTCTGTACATTATTTAGTCCCAGATCCGTACACAGCCAGACAGCGTTCTTCAAAGGCTTGCACCATTAGCCTAGACACTTTTCCAAAAAACTTGGCAGAGAGAGCGGAGTGCAACGGATTTTCAAATGCAAAGGCGATATCTAGTGTGACAAGAGTGGGTCCGGCGTCAGGAGCATGGCTGTCCATGGGTACAGAGTTCCTGGCATCGCTATGGAGCGGTGGACCACTGGAAAGGTGAGGTGACATTGATGAAGCTGGTTGGAAGCGCCATGTTGTTTGAAGTGTCTTGAAGAGAGGGGTTGAACTCGATGCTTCGGCCTGTAATTTGGAGAAATTGTGACTGTGCACTCCACCAGAATGACGAGACAAACTGACTTGGACGGATTCATAAGGTCGACACGTCACCCTGCTAACATAGCTCTCGTTGAATGCCAGGAATCCGACCATTAACTCCGCGTCCATTTTGACCACACCATCCTGGTCCACGTTTCGTTCCAGGATTCTTGAGCCAGTGCAATATGGCACAAAACTAGGATATGAACCGACATCTGCAACTAAGTTGTATAGATCTATGCGTCTGTAACTTGGGGCACAAATCAGTCCCAATGAATATATGATCGTCAAGGACAACATACGGAAAAATCTTGCGTTCGTGGTAAGTCTGTGTTGCTGGGCGTTCATCAGAGTTGGGTGAGAAGGGGGAAAAGCTCGGAAGGGTGAAGAAGCTTCTCTGATGAGAGACCTTGCGACCGGTAACGTATAAACATCGCTGTCGCACGAGTCGCAGCATCAAGTAAGCCGTCTATCAAGTGATGAGATCAATGCAAGTGACCAGTAAACGACCTCAGATGGAACTTTGATGCCGTAACATTGGGTGCCACACCTACCCCATGATTTCTCAGATCTTTGGAGCAACTGACGAGCACTTGGGCAGTGGGCATACTAGCACTAATCTAGCATGTGGCACAAGAATGAATTAATAATGATGGAGAACGATACCCCAGACAAACTGTCACCCTGCGGAGCACCACGGGTCGAGGTATCAGAATAGAAAAAAGGTGCAAAAGGAATAGGCCAAAGCTAAATCCCAGAAGGTAATCGCTGATCATACACGCATATGATAGGGCGAGCTCGATAATGATGCATGAATAATATTCGCGACACCGCCTTCGGAGTATGACACACCGTACCAAGCTCAATTAATGCGCTAAGATTCTCGGGGTATGTGTAAGTGAACGAAAAATCAAAGATCAGCAAGATCAAACCCCGGGATGTCGATAAACCGATTTTCCTATGCGCTTAGCGATCAGAACGTAGACCGGTGCTTCTGAACTGATAACAGAGCGTCAAGCTTCTATGGTCTAAAAAGGTCTGACTGATTATCTTGAGAGTTAGATGAAAAGTAACATCTGACAGGCATTGTCGACAGAAGGGATTATGTACGTACCTTGCTCCCCGAAAACACGTTGGTCAACGCTGGGGTCAGAATTAGTGTTGCGAATGACGGCTGCTAGCCGCCGCATTGGAAATAACTGGCTGTCCAGGAACTTTCGGGCTGATCTTAACCTTGTGCTCATGCAGATCGCATCTTTCAAAGTTGCGGAGATCAAAAAATTGTCGAGATAAGTTAAGGGGACTGCAAAATAAACCTCGCACACATATACGGAAGAGGGTGTAGACGATCTCTTAATACCTCCAAGAATTGCACAACGAGACAATTCATGTTGCAAACAACTCGGCATTCTCTGGGCAGTCCCTTGCGATCTTCAGGGGAACATATCAAGCAGTGAAAAAAGGGAAGAAGACGGATAAGACGCACATGCCCCTCTTCTGAGCACTTGTAACAAGTCTTGCTCTTGGTCGCTCCAGATGATCCGTCAGCCAAAGTCGAGCCCGGAGTGGCGAGACAGTCCCTAAATATTTATTTTAGTGTCGTTTCGCGATAGAATTGAGACTTTTCACCTTGCCATATGATTGGGCCCTCCACATCGGTAACATTTGACCGGAGGAAGAGTAGATGTGTTCAGAGCACGTCCCGGGGGAGGTGCACGGGAAGCAAACCCGGCCCCTGACACTCCAGTAGCCCCACTCGGACAAACGCGAGCAATGTGTCCAAACCGACCGCAATTCTGATGAGGCAGGGTTCAACAGTGCTTCGAGCAACAGCGCTCCTGACAAGCTGGAAACGTACGTAGCATTTTTGATTACCGCTTTGAACCCTTAAATTGGGGCACTCTGCTTGAATATGACCAACACCACCACAAGAGTAGCACTGCTTTGCAGCAACAGTACGAGGCGACGGACAAGCTGAAGACTCATGACCAGGTTGACGACAATTGTAGCAGAGGCGCTGCTCAGAGGAGCAATTTTCAGCAATGTGACCCACTGGAGCAACATTAGATATTACACAAAGATGACGCAGGAAGAACTTACAGTTTCCACACTTGAAACATCCCTTCCTGGAAAACTGATACGCCATATCTACAGTCTCAGATCCTTCTGAACAGAATCGAGGATTAAGACCAAATTATTGCAGAGAGTAAACACATTCGCACCTCAACACTTCCCTCTTCCAGCGAACCACTGAACTTCTCTTCCCACCTTACTTTGACGAGGACGAGGTGATGATGAGGAACTGGTTCAATATGAGCGTTAGACGTCAATTTCGTAACCCGCGTATTTGCAACCTGCCCTGAAGTAGTAAGTAACCCGAGTGGACCCTGTGGCGCAACCTAACCTCGGAATACTTAATCCGCTAAAATTTGCCAGATTACTTCAAGGCTTTTTTCATGGCTTCTCTCGTCTCCGAATCACCTGCTTCCTAATGGGCCACCAGCAGATGGCAACACGTTCAGTGCGGCACGGTCGCCTCTTAAAATGAACCGCTGAGGTTGATTGTCGCGCTCTTGTCAGTAGGTCGAACTGATTAGATCGATCCGGGGTGCTCATCCTTACCCCAAATCAACCAGAATTCTGGCCATTTTGTTGTGCAAACACCCAAATGCGATCTGGCCTATTTTGGCGGGCACACATGTTTTGAAACATTCACGCCATCTTATCGATAGCAACAAATGCTTCCCTCATGTTGTTGCCCTGTCTCTCGAGATCTAGGGTTACACATGCAACCGGCTCTTATAAAAGCATGGGTGCGCAAGGCTGTTTTCTCCTTAGGACCCACGGTTCTCACCTGACGGATAGTCAACATTAAGGTCGGTAATGCCGTACACACTACGATCTTATCACACTGATCAGGTCCACCTTGTAGTCTTGACCTTCCAGCGGGTAGCCGACCTTCGCGCGCTCGCGCATCGCGCTTCTTGTACGGGCGCTGAGGGATATCCGCTCAGGTAGGCTTTCGCTTAGCTCAGTGATATTTTGTGTGTCTAGACCTAACTAACGGTCTGCACAGAATCTTTCTTCTTTTCTGACACCCCTCCCCGCCCCCACAAGAAACGGCGTATCGAGCGACCTAAGCACGGTTCAGCGTATGAGAGGGGGATCAATGATGACATTCGCAGGTTACATGCCGCAATCCCGTTTTCATACATCAGAAATGTCAAGTTTATGTGTTATGCTTTATGCTTATGCATTGATTCATATGGACACACACATGATTAGTTGCCTACATTTTACAGTTGGGTTGACCACTCTACACACGCCCTGGGCCACTGGTACCGAAGCCCTACATATTCTGTATTTTGGTAACTTTGACGTAAATTGAAAGCACACGTGAACGTGAGACAATCTGAGCACTGGTGAGCTTGAAGACGCCAAAGTTGCAGCAAATCTACGCCAACTGCAATTGAGCTCATGTATAAGAAATCTTGTTATGTGGCAGGTCCACTGATAAAACGGTCCTCTATCCTTACTTAGGCGCCTGACCTGTCGGTCTACTAGACTACCAGACTGGGACCCACAGGAAGGCCCACCTAGTTGACTGCCAGCTGCCAACATGTGCTGCTGTCCTTGTGTCCAGTAGGCCAACCATAGGCGCGAGTTGTCGCGACAGTGACTTTGAAGTGATTTGGAGTCGCAATTGTTAAGCGTGTCTGGTCGGCTTTTCGGCGCCGCTACTGACATTCTGGGATTCCTGAGGGATCTTCCAAACTCGAACTCAACTCAACTACCGTGACTTGTGCCAGTTTCATCGTGGTTTATCGACTTATCTCTTCCATGGACGAACGAGCAGGCGAAATGAGCGCCACGTAGCCACACTCAGGCTGTTGGGGTGCATCTGTTGCGAAACTTGCCCGCAATTTGTCGAGCTAAGTATGGCGCCCAGGTTGGTCATTCGCCAGACGGGCGGCCCCTTTTTAATCGGAAATTTGTCACACCGGGGGATATCTACAACCACATGCAATTGTGGGAAGTATGCTGACTGTCACTTATGTATAGTTCGCTATCCGAGTGGGCTTATCGTAACTGACAGTCGCAGCAGACTCGTCCTCACCCGAAACCACATCAGTCCTGCACTAACTGTTATTCTGCCATCATGAATGTCGAGAAGCGCACAAAGTCTATTGATCTCTCTCACCACCTTTCCGAGCTATCCAAGGCTAGGCCTGTATCCCCATTGAAGGGGCTCATGAAGTATTTCTCACAGCCAGGAATTCTGTCCCTTGCTGGAGGTTTGCACTCTCATCTTGTAATTTGAATATATCTAATTTGACTCGCCAGGCCTGCCAAGTCCTGCCTATTTCCCCGTCTCTGACATTTCTGCAAACGTTTTGGTACCTGAGTCATTTGCTCTCTCTCCTACCGAGCCGTCTACCTCCCTGTCATGGCTGTGGAAGTTATTCGGTAGCCACAATGCAAACAAGGAGAAGACTCAGACCGTTACAATTCCCAAGTACCCTGCCGTTGAAGGGGATATCAACCTAGCCACCTCTCTTCAATACGGCCAAGCATCCGCGCAGTCTCAGTTACAAGATTTCTTGAAACTCTTCATTTCCGAGGTCTATCGTCCAGCTTTTGAGGATTGGACAGCCCTTATTGACACTGGCAATACAGACGGGTGCGTCAAATCCATTACGTTGCAATCTTTGTTGTAACGATAATCACTTAGGTGGTCGAGAGCCGTTTTGACGCTGTGCAACCCCGGTGAGGGTGTGTTGTGTGAAGAGTGGACCTATCCTTCCGCCATGGCATCAATGATCCCTTTCAATATAAAGCCTGTAGCTGTGGCCATGGATGGATTAGGTATGAAGAGCGATGACCTCGAGAACTTGCTATCGCAATGGGACCCAGTTTCACGTCAGATGCCAAGGTAAGATTCTTTACAGATGCGAGATTTCGCCCGTACCTGAGCCTCCCCTAGGCCTCATGTTATGTATATTGTGCCTGTCGGACAGAACCCGAGTGGCTCGGTAAGCATACTTCTTTGCAGATCGGCATAGGAATGCATTCTCAAGATTGATGTGTACAGACGATGAGCGTCGCTCGTAAGAAGGAGATTTATGACATCTGTGTTAAATACGGTCAGCGCATCGTTTTGAGAGGAATCAGCTCAATCGGCTAGCTTACTGAACTGGGCGTTTAGATGTGATAATTGTCGAAGACGATCCGTATTATTTTCTTCAGCTGGGAACGTACACATTCAAAGCCGACAGGTCTCCTGGTGCAACGCCTTCTGGAAAACCGTCAGCCGACGAATCTAAGCGATATATCTCCACTCTGACCCCTAGCTTCTTAAAGTACGAGCCCTTAATTCTTTACATCATTTCGCCTGACAGTTCGCTTTAGTTTTGATTACGAGGGGCGCGTGATTCGTCTCGATACCTTTTCCAAGGTAATTCGTGGAATCTACATTTCCATACCTCCATCAGGTTGAACGTCCATTTGGCAGACTATCGCTCCTGGTAGTCGACTGGGATGGTTCACGTGCACTGCTTTCTTTGCAGAGAGGTTGGAGAGGCAAGGAGAAACAACAACTCAGGCCCCGTGCGGCTTTGGACAGGTATGTATGACGGAACCTCGTCGAGTGATTTTATCTGACATCATTCTTATAGGCTCTTATAACAAAGATCTTGATGCATTGGACCTACGATGGTTACATCCGCTGGCTCAGGGGTGCGTAACTGTGTCCACCTATTCGAATTGCTGATGACGCAATTCCCATCAGGTCTGCGAACAGAGTATCAGCAACGCCGCAATTTCTTTGTTGATTGCCTCGCAGAGGAGTTCCATTTGCATGCGGTTCCTGCAACCGCGGGCGTCTGGGAAGGCTGCGTCATGTACCAGGCATCATCCAAAGTCAAGAAGACCACCAGTATAACCGATAAATACTCTGCCCGGGATCGTACGATGTTTAGCTTCGTTCCCCCAACTGCAGGAATGTTCGTATGGGTAGGTCGGCGCTCAACGTGTTTGCTTGTGCGCGGCGTCCATTCTAAACTTATATCAGATGAGACTTCATCTCGACCAACATCCCTCATTCGCCCCAGGAGATGAAGATACCTTGGAAACGAAATTATGGACGAAGTTAGCTGAGAACAGAGTGTTGTTTGGACCAGGTTGGATGTTCGCAGCCAATGCGATGGTCGGGGGCTCTGAAAACAATGACTCCGGCCACTTCCGTGTCAGTTTTAGCAATTGCGAGGTAAGTGTGCCATATCTAATGCACCCGAGCCCTGTGCTAACGACTTGATCCCGAAGTTCGCTGACCTCAAGAAAGCGGTCACTACCTTTGGACGAGTCATACGCGAGTTCTTTCAAGAGGGGGATCTGTAGTTGCTATTTTAGCAGTGAGATCATTTTGTCTTATGCGTTACACAACCTATTCTCTAGTGTCATTGTTTATGCATGGTTGTCTACAGCAAACTAGATGACTGGCTGAACTTTGTTGGCAGTAAACTTGTTCGACATAACATATTGGTATGTGCGCTAATTGTATGCCGGTGGGTTTATAAGATCATTTGGCAAACAAGGTTCCTGAAGTCAAACATCCGTAACAGCAGATTCAATAGCACAGAGACAAGACGTCAGCATCAGAACAACATCACGTGACGTCAAAACTCATGACCCCAAACGGAGACTTCAAAGTTCACTCTCGTTTGTAAGTTCCAAGACGCCGCGTTCTGCAAAGGTAGCTGGCACCGGGGGTAAATCTCTCCGGATAGGAACTATGATATTTTGCTGATTTGAGGTAAGTGTGTCACACTTGATGCACACGAGCACTGTGCTAATGCCTTGACCCATCATCCCAATTCCCAGAACTCATCCTAGAGTTCTTTCAAGAGCAGAGACTTATAGTTCTGGACGCGACCTTTTTTTTGCTATTTTCTACACCAGAGGCTTTCAACTGCTCGACAGTCACATAAACAATGACCACCATTGGCATGGACCGAAATGTCACAATCGATCAAAGCCTGACTGCAATGCCACGAGCCTTACTCTCTGAAAGTTAGAAGTACACTGGCTATCCGTGATGATGGACCGATCGCTTCCAAGGTCAGCATCGCATTAGTCCGAGAATACTTGCCGTTGGTTTTCGGGTCGTGACTTCAGTCAGACTGCTTATTTCTGTTTCCACGAAGTCTCAATCTTTCCTATCGCTATGCACAGTCTCTTGTTGAGCTTAACAAAAGTTCTCGATTTGACCGCTCATTGATAGCATTTGCATCTCAAAGCTGCTACTCCTCTCATTCAAAACGTTGCATCGAGTTGATGTGTCGGTATTCCCCTCGCCTTTTATCGCAAGTAACATGCAGGATGGAGTGGGTTCGCATCAGCAGGATTCAGTAGCGTCAAACACTGATTTCTTAAGACTACAGTCCTATTATTCAGGCTTTCAGTCAACGCATCACTTTGTTTGATCACACACCTCGAAGCCGGGGCGCAGTTGCCACGATGAAAACACCGAATAGCCAGCGGTTGATATATATTAGACACGAGGCGCCCCTTCTAGGCTAGATGATAAACCCTCAACCCAGCATTTTCACTACCACGATCCAACTTACCCTATGCCCAGGGTATGGTGCCGTAATTTATTTGGAATTGATTATTCACAAGGATACGTCCCATCGGTCCTTCATCGTGCCTTGAGGCTGCGGTGAATTCAGAGACTTTGGGGCGCAAACCAGTGTTCACGTTGCCCATAACCCCATAAAGGGCATAGAAAAGGCAGCGGGATGCGCAGTAACGTCTGCTGTCTGCCCCCCATCCTGTTCAATTAATACAGATGCCTGTGAGTGTTTCATTCCGAGGTGTTGCGGTAGTATATCCAACCGTTCTTCAAGGCACGCATAATATCCAGGGAAGAGTACCTGCTACTCGCCAAGGTCGCAGAGGAGGCGGAGCGTTATGAAGGTTTGTACATGCAGCATTCCTATATGTTATTCTTATCTAGGCTGTTGTTTTCATAAGATCTCGTGGCGCAAATCAAAGGCTTGACGCAGACGTACGGAGCATTGACCATCGAGGAGAGGAACCTCCTCTCCGTCGCGTACAAAAACATCACGAACTCACTTCGTAGCAGTTGGAGAGTGGTCGACAGCATGGAGAAGCTCGAGTCAGCTAGACCGTCTGCACAGTCAAAGCACCAGGTCTCCTTGATACGTCGTCAGCGGGTTCGCATTGAGAAGGAACTTACAGATGCCTGCAAAGACATTGTGAAACTCCTGAACGATAGTCTTTTGGCCACAGCCAAAGCCGGGGAAGAGACTGTGTTCTATTATAAGCTGTGAGTTTCTTCTCTGATATATGCTGATCACCGTCCCATTGTTGCGTCCAGGAAGGGCGATTACTATCGATACCTCGCCGAATTCGCGCAGCAACAAGAACGTAGTCGGTACTCGGATCTGTCACTTGCTGCATACAAATTCGCGTACAAGCATGCACTTGCCATGCTGGAGCCAACACATCCAACAAGATTAGGCTTAGCTCTAAATTTTGCCGTTTACTACCACGACGTCCGGAAGAGTCCAGAGAGAGCTTGTCACCTCGGCAAACATGCATTCGACGAAGCGGTCGCATGCCTGGACGATTCATCATCGATGCAAGTCATGCGTGATTCGATGATGATCCTTCAGCTCTTGAGAGATGATCTTGTAATATGGTCTAGTGAGATGCAAAGAGGTAAAGGCTGTCCCCCCATACAATGTTCTGTCACTGATTTGAAATGCCTAGATGTCGTTAGCAAATGACCCTGCGCTGGGACTGTTCGTTTCTTTTTCTAATGTTTAGTCTAGTCTCCCGTCATGGAACCTTATTTATATCACATTGAGTCACTTGTCCTGTGACTAAGGGAATGCATTCCGACCTATACCCGTACAGCGCATGATAGGAGCTAATCTTGAGCAAAAGTTGCAGCCACAAGAAGCGGAAATACCAGCGTCGCGTCAGCGAACACCTGAGGTTCCACATGAGATGTTGTTACGAGAAAAAACAACGGACGAAGGCACCTTGACAGATTCTGCATCGGCACGGATTTTACCCCAGGAGACCGCCTCATCTGGCCGGGCACCAGAGTCTGAACCATCAAATTCTTGACCTGTGTTCTATAAGCGAAAAATGACATCAGGTGTGGTCGAGTACTTGTACTTGAGTACTGACTATGTATACAGAGTAATCGGCGCCATTTCGCTAGGCGGGATAAGACTTCGATCGATATTATAGACAGTATAACTTACTATTAGCATTGCATTGGCGATTTGATGTTTGCAAACACCTCCACCAAGGATGATCATCCCAGCTTTCTTTGATTTTCTGGAGAGTTCGTTCAAAGCCCGGATGTCCCGAACAATATCCAATATCAGCCCGGGATTCCGGAATGAATGAAAATATATCATGTCCCCCAGCGAGCCGTCAGTGAGGGCGGGACAGAACACAGGTATGTCGTTCTGACTTTAGGCTTAGCTGGTGCGAGTGAAAAAAAATTATGCATGCATTCACTTTATAAGCCCAGTAGTAAACAGATTCTTCGTTATTAATTTCCTTTCCTAGTCGTCGGATGAATGAGCTTGGGGACCATACCTCACCGGTTGCCTGCTGTTCAGCCAACATGGTATCCAGGATGGGCAGCAGCCAGTCCTCAAACTTGCAATAATTATCGTTGGGAACAATGAGATTCCCTATCCTATTCATTCCTCGACTCCGTAATTCGGCGCCGTCCATGTTAAAGTCCGCCAGGTAAGTCTTGCCGAGGCATTTGATGAAATCCTCCTCGATCCCACCTGCAGTTGTGACAATCGCAGCAACGTGCTTATGCTTGACGAGGTGCAATATGATCTCGCGCAAACCCGATGAAATCAGATTGGATGTGTACCCCAGAAAGATGTCACATCGTGTCTGTGCTCTGATCTCTGGAGAGAGGTAATCTTCAGACTCATCAGCCGAGATGGGCTCGTCAGATAGACGCCATTTCCGCTAAACGGAGTTGAATTCTCAGTGGGTTACATAGGCTCTGCGGAATGAAAGCACGCACCATTCTGTTAACGATGTCAATTGCCCTTCCGAGGCTGCTTGCCTGAAAACCGATCCGTTCATAACTTTTGAGGAATTCCTGAAGCGAAAAGCTTTTTCTCGAGATCAGGCCCTTGAACAGAGATCGCCGAATCTGGTATGGGCTCAGAAGGTTGGAGCACTGCTGCAGATGCTTCTGCAGGCACTGCGGTAGACATACTGTACAATTTGGTTGGGACGAAAAAACGGCTTCACGGCAAACTCCGGCGATGCGCGACAGACTCGGATTCGGAATTCAGTAACTGCCAGGTAACTGTAACTTCCTTGCGAAGCACAGTCACTGCCCGCGTTGAATATGGTGGACGACATTGAATCCGAAGGACTGCCACCAAACCCGACGGTCGATGAAGAGCCTGTCGGTGTTCGCAAAGAAAAACCCATCGTTGTGGATGCCGACGCTATTCATGACGTTGAGGATGCACCCCCCTCTGCGGTTGTCGCAGACCGAAGTGTAGCTGACACCGGTGAAGCTAGGCCTTTGTCTACTCCTACATCCTCCGAAGCAGCAGGCGAACACGTCGAAACCACTCCTGACGTGTCTCATGTTTCTCAGCCAGAAATTCAGGATACAGACACAATTGTGGAAGTTCCTCTTCCTTTGAAACAAGAACCACCAACACCGCCAGAAAAGAGCCCCAGGCTGCAGTTAGGTAGAGGCTCCACAGATGTTCATCAGCCTCGTCCTGCAACGCCAAGCACGCCTGCAACAGCGAATGGCCACAGCGAGCTTCGACCTCAAACGCCATCTAGTTCGCGCAGTTCATCATCTGCTGTGACTCACAAACGTTCCATTACGATTTCCAAGGGTTACACAGTCTCTGTAATTCTCATTTCTTCCGCCCTAGAGATCATTCTGGCCTCGAAAGAGGCCAAACGATCCACACCTCTTCGCGAGAGTGCGCACAATGCCTTGGAGATGATACGTGTTGGTCAAGGTGGCGATCGTCCACGTGAGATTTTTGAGCCTTTACGGCTGGCATGCGAGACGCGCAGCGAGAAGCTCATGATAGCGAGTCTGGACTGCATTTCCAAGCTCATCTCTTACTCGTTCTTTTCGGAGCCATCGTCTGCACAGGCACTTCCTTCGCCGCCTCCGTCACCGGCACTGCAAGGAAGACGCTCCATAGCTGGTTCTTCCCAGTCTAGCCTTCCGCAGCCTTCCCTGGTCGACCTTGTCGTCCACACCGTCACGACATGCCATAATGATACCTCCCCCGAATCGGTCTCTCTCCAGGTTGTCAAAGCGCTTCTCTCCCTGATACTTTCGCCAACTATCTACGTACACCATTCGTCACTGTTAAAGGCGGTCCGCACGGTTTATAACGTATTCCTTCTCAGCACAGACCTGGTCAATCAAATGGTTGCTCAAGGAGGACTGACCCAAATGGTGCATCATATATTCACGCGGTGCAGAAGTTTCGACGGTACAACCTTACGTTCACATATCTCCTCAGACACGTTGGCATCAATTCCAGAACCGGGGTCTCCGAAAACTGACATCCAAAACACTAGCTTTGTCCTCTCAGAAAACGCAGCCGAGACATTGACGGCAGAGGCATTGCCATTGGAATCTGCCGTTGACATGTCCTTACATCCTGGTGTTCCTACTCCCCCTTTATCCGTTCAGGATCCTGATGGTCCGCAAGGAACAGTCAGTTCTGCGCCGTAAGCATATGTCCCGTGGCAGTTGTTAATGCTTATTCAAACCTGTCTTCAGGCCGGCCACACATGAGGTCGCAGAAAATGAACACGCTATAAGGGAGTTGAGCACGCAGGATATGTTTATAAAGGATGCGTTCTTGGTGTTCCGAGCCTTGTGCAAATTGACAATGAAGCCCTTGAACACAGAGAGGTATGCTTTTAATTCCTTTATTTAGGGTGATGATGTTAATACCTGGCCAGCGAGCGTGATCTCAAATCTCATGCCATGAGGTCTAAACTCTTGTCCTTGCATCTCGTGCTCACCATCCTTAATTCACATATGGCACTATTCGTTGATTCGAAAGCCATAATATACTCTGCTTCCACGAACGAGGCAACCACTTTTGTTCAGGCTGTCAATCAATATCTCTGCCTCAGCTTGAGTCGTAACGCAGTTAGCCCTGTGCCTCAAGTGTTCGAAGTCAGCGTGGAAATCTTCTGGCGAGTGTTATCTGGAATGCGAACGAAGCTCAAGGTACTACCATCATTCATGTATTGAACATGACTAATATGCTCCTGCGCAGAAAGAGATCGAAGTCCTGCTGCACGAGATATTCGTTCCTATCCTGGAAATGAAGACTTCAACTCTTAAGCAGAAGGCTGTAATCATTGGAATGCTCTCTAGGCTTTGCCAGGACCCGCAGGCTTTGGTAGAGATATATCTCAACTATGACTGTGACAGCGAAGCTACAGATAATATATACGAGCAGTAAGTGTCATTGGATGAAGGATCCAAGCTACAGGCTAATATGACGACCAGTCTCATGAACATTATCTCCAAGATCGCTACATTACCGTATACTTCCTCGCAACAAAAGACGAACGAGCCTGCAAGCCCGGCGCTTCCGCCACAGACCAAAAGCTCAGCGTCGACGGCGCACGTGTCAGGCGCATTAGCTGTATCTGGCACCATGGATACATCCACTATGGGTCTTTCTGAGGGGCAACTTAGAAGACAGGGTCTCGAGTGCTTGGTGGCTGTTCTTAGGTCTCTTGTGACTTGGGGAACAGCCGCTGGGAGAACACCTGCGGAATCCGCAACTGCCGATACTGCCCCAAGGAGTCAGATTGGGGAAGAGACTGCAGCTGACACTATGACACCTGATCCTTCGTTAGACGGGTTGATTGCTTCCGCTGGAAGCACGGAAGCTTTCCGGCAATCAACTCCAGACATTGCAGACGATCCCTCTAGGTTTGAGAGTGCGAAGCAAAAAAAGACAACTCTGCTCGAGGGCATCAAGAAGTTTAACTTCAAGCCCAAACGCGTTCGTTCTCTCGCTCTTTGCACGCGAGCAGAGTTAATTTTCTCTTAGGGTGTTCAATTCTTGATCGAGATGGAAGTCATTCCAAGCTCGTCGCCTCGTGATATCGCAGGGTTTTTATTGACTACTGATGGCCTCAGCAAAAGTATGATTGGCGAGTACCTCGGCGAAGGGTAGATATTTTCAATACATCAAAATCCTAACGATTCTCATTGCATTGCAGAGATGAACACAATGTTGCTATCATGCATGCTTTTGTCGACCTTCTGGATTTCAGGAACTTAGGCTTTGTGGATGCCGTTCGTGTATTTTTGCAGGCATTCCGCCTTCCCGGAGAAGCTCAGAAGATCGACCGCTTCATGCTCAAGTTCGCGGAACGCTACATTGCAGGAAATGCTCAAACACCCTTCAAGAATGCAGGTTTGTGGACATCTGCTCAATTTGTTCAGGTCACTTAACTGCCATCGAACAGATGCTGCATATATTCTCGCGTATTCTATCATCCTGCTCAATACTGATGCTCACAGTCCTCAAATCAAAAATCGCATGACTAAAGCCGACTTTATCAAGAACAACCGTGGTATCAATGATGGAGAGAGTCTTCCGGAGGAATTCTTGAATGCCATTTTTCACGACATCCAGGGCAACGAGATTAGGATGAAAGATGAAGTTGATGCCACGATCAACTTGCCCTCGACAGGTCCTGGTCTTGCCAACGTGTTGGCGAATGTAGGGAGGGACCTTCAAAAGGAAGCATATGTGATGCAGTCCAATGGCATGGCCAACAAGACTGAAGTAAGTTGCCAGTCTTCCGATTGAACGCTGATTAATCTCTTGTAGGCGCTCTTCAGAACGCTTATGCGCTCTCAACGAAGAGGATCTCGTGTTGGAGACCAATACTTTAGCGCGTCGCACTTCGTCCACGTTCGGCCGATGTTTGAAGTAGCATGGATACCCTTCCTGGCTGGATTGTCCGGCCCGCTTCAAAATACGGATGACCTTGAGATAGTCGATCTCTGCTTGGACGGATTCAAAAATGCCATCCACATAGTTTGCTTCTTCGATTTGGACCTCGAACGCAATGCGTTTGTTAGTACCCTTGCGAAGTTCACGTTCCTCAACAACTTTGGGGAAATGAAACCTAAGAATATGGATGCTATCAAGACGCTGCTAGATATCGCAGTCAATGAAGGCAACAATTTGAAAGGGTCGTGGCGCGACGTACTGTCGTGCGTATCACAACTAGAACATATGCAACTTATTAGCGGCGGCGTAGAAGTTCCAGATGGCGGAAAGAAAGGGTAGGTGATTCGTACGTATACTTCACTTTTGGCTGACTATTTTGTAGTCGATCTAAGAAGCTTCCAGCAGAAGAACTCGCCAACGAGAGCAGGTCGACTCACATCACCGTGGCAGCAGACATGGTTTTTTCACTCAGCCACTACCTGTCTGGGGTGAGGCCATCTTGCTAACTCAATTCGCTTGCCTCGTCATGTTGACTTATTGATATATAGACTGCTATTGTGGATTTCGCGAGGGCTCTTTGTGATGTTTCATGGGAGGAGATTCAGTCATCTGGAATTTCGCAACACCCTCGTTTGTTCAGTCTGCAAAAGCTTGTGGAGATATCATACTACAACATGAACCGTATCCGTCTTGAATGGTCGAATCTCTGGGACATTTTAGGAGAACATTTCAACCAGGTAATATTCTGAACTTCCCGACATAGACCTATACTCAAGCTTTGTAGGTTTGCTGTCACAGCAATCCTCATGTCGGTTTCTTTGCGTTAGATTCCCTCCGTCAGTTATCAATGCGATTTTTGGAAAAGGAGGAGCTGCCCCATTTCAAGTTCCAAAAGGACTTCCTTAAGCCTTTTGAATACACGATGGTTCACAATGCCAATCCCGATATTCGCGATATGGTGCGTAGAGCGTCAACTCATTATTCTGGTACTAACGTTCTCGATAGGTTTTGCAATGTCTCCAACAAATGATACAAGCCAGAGTACAGAATATGCGTTCAGGATGGCGTACACTCTTCGGTGTTTTCTCTGCTGCTTCAAAAGTGCTCACTGGTGAGAACAAATTACCCAATGTCCCTACTTAGTGAAAAGTTCTGATCATCCTTCCCCCAATTTAGAACGCATTGCAAATTCTGCATTCGAAATCGTGACGAGATTGAATAAAGATCATTTTGCTGCGATCGTCCGCCATGGTGCTTTTGCAGATCTGACTGTTTGCATCACCGAATTTTGCAAGGTCAGCAAGTATCAGAAGATAAGTTTGTTGGCGATTGCCATGCTGCGCGGGGTTATTCCGGTCATGCTCACCTGCCCTGAGTGTGCTCTGAGTCCGGGGGTTGGACCTGAAGGCGACGACATCATGATTAGGTTCTGGTTTCCAGTATTGTTTGGGTTCTATGACATTATAATGAACGGGGAGGACCTTGAAGTCCGACGTCTGTAAGTCCTTACGTGGTCTAAACTTTTTAATCCAGCTCCTCACCTAACTTACAGCGCACTGGATTCTCTGTTTTCGACGCTGAAAACTTATGGATCATCTTTCACTGTGGGATTTTGGGACACAGTTTGCAAAGAAATACTTTTCCCGATCTTCGCCGTTTTGAAGTCGAGTCAAGATATGTCTCGATTCAACACTCAGGAGGATATGAGCGTGTGGTTGTCAACTACGATGATTCAGGCATTACGTGACCTCATCGATCTCTACACGTTTTTCTATGATACCCTAGAGCGCTTCCTCGATGGACTACTGGAGCTTCTGTGCGTTTGTATCTGCCAAGGTAGGCTGATGCGGTGTTGCCAAGCGCTTGCTCATATATTTAACGCAGAAAATGATACACTGGCTCGTATCGGGACATCGTGTTTGCAACAATTTCTGGAGAATAATGTGCAGAAGCTCAGTGCCGCTCGGTGGGAACAAGTTGCAGCTACTTTTGTAAAGCTTTTTAGAACAACAACTCCACACCAACTCTTCGACGAAAGTCTACGTGTGGAGATCGATGGGAGCACTGCGTCAGATCTTCCGGATACCAACGGTACGTTCTATACATGGAAAACCGGCACAAGCTAATCCACTTTTAAAGATTCTAATGACCAAACAATCATCCCTGCCCCATTGTCTCCCACTGGTGATCGGCCTCAAGAAGTCAAGCACACCCTTGGTGACCGACGTCGCATTTTCAAACAGATAATTGTCAAATGTGTTCTCCAGTTACTATTGATTGAAACTACCAATGACTTGCTCCGGAACGATGCTGTCTACACTACCATCCCTCCAGAACAGCTTCTACGTCTTATGGGGGTTCTGGATCATAGCTATCAGTTCGCTAGAATGTTTAATGATGATAAAGAATTGCGCACTGGACTTTGGAAAGTTGGTGAGTGTGTTTCTGGTTATGTTAGTAGATCTCCTCTGATTGCCGTCACAAGGATTCATGAAGCACCTGCCTAATCTCCTTAAACAAGAGTCCAGCAGTGCAGCGACTTTGGTGCACGTGTTACTTAGGATGTACTTCGATGAGCGCCCAGAGCACCAGAACGCACGCCCTCAGATTGCCGAACGCCTTTTGCCGTAAGTATGACATCAACTCTGTATTACTCTTTTGACCCAGATGGCAGTCTTGGATTGAGCGTGCTACAGGACTACATCAAGCTGCGTGCTGATACGCAGGCCAAGAACATAACCGCTTGGACACCGGTTGTTGCAGAGATATTGGATGGGTTCTGTCGTTTTGACAACAAGGCTGTATGTGATGTTCTGAAACTCATTTTCTCTGCTGACAGAGAAATGCAGTTTGTTAGATATCTTCCAGCGATTTACCCCTTGACAACTGGGTTACTTGCTCGTGATGTTGCACCGGAAATCAGGCTGGGATTGAAGATGTACTTCGAGAGAGTTGGACGAACTAAAGGCATAGTAGTAGTAGAGGCATCGTAGCACATTTTTAGTACTCCTTCGTCGATTTGATCGCTCATGCAATATTGGTTGTGCCCAGGTTCAATTATATATTTTCATCCAGTGGACTGTAATCCGGTCAAAGAAAAGAACGACTAAAAGTAAGTCTAGTGTCAGCTTAAATAAATCCTAGTATCCCGTATATCCACTCGGTTGAAATCCGTTGTTAGGCTGAAATCCCCAGCTAGTCGTTTGTGGGGCAAATCCTGTGGGTTGAGGCGCAATAGCTGGTGCTGTTGGTCAGTACTCGTCGAACATCAACCTGGACATAGCTTACGATTTTCGCGCAGAGCATTATATGTTTCTGAGATTATCAATCAGATGCCACGAATATATAGCACATAATGGTGGTGCTCACCTGCCTGCTGGGGTCCGGAATGCTCATTTCCACTGGCAAACGTTCCCGATTTCATCTGAGCAAATATGTTTGCCGGTGCTGTGTTAGAACTAGTGTTTGGCTGAGAGTATATGGAAGGAACGGGTGGTTGGGAAGAAACCATATTATTGAATGGAGACTGGGTAAACACTCCTGTTGGATCTAATCAAGATTAAGTATTGTTCAAAAAAACGCACGGAATGACTCACTTGGTTGCACTGGTTGCATTGTGGTATTCTGGAATGGCGGGCGAGCACCATATGTGCCAAATGACCCCCCGAACATACCAGTTGGTTGCGAGAGCAGTGGTCCTGATGTTGGTAATCCTGTGGGCTGTGATAAAAGTGGTTGTGATGTGCCGGGGAAGCCCGTTGGTTGCGCTGACAGGTATGGAGGTGGTACGTGGCCCTGGAAAGGCGACGCGCTGAATGGGCGTGTTGGTACAAAACTATTGAACCCTGTGGTAGTGGGTATAAGGGGCTGCAACAGACTTTGATTGGCCGGAACAGGAGCGAATGGTCCACGAGGGCCTTGTGCACCTGTTTGCTGAATTTGCAGGTGTTGCCCGATGGGTGTAGGAGAAGAACCCATTCCAAGGCCAGGATTGTATGAGACAGGTGGGGGCACTACTGGTGGACTTGGCGCAACAGGAGCAGAGGCAGGCGCTGGAGAAGGAGAAGGACGACTTGTTTTCAGCTGACTCAGGCGAGCAAGCTGGTCGAAGATGTCAGCATCAGTCTTTGCGAGGCCGTTACCAGTTGCTGCTGCCTGCGCTGGTGCCGCTGGTGGAGCAAGGGGTGGCGTTAGTGAGGCGGGCGCAGCCGAGACAGGCGCAACTGCTGATGCAGCAGCAGTTGGTGGGGCCGATGGTGCACGATAATTAGCAGCCAAAGGTTTAGACCCCGGTCTGTTCGTCCAAGCATCGTCTTCAAAGCCACTAGTAACGGGCACCGTTGAGCTTGACCTCTGAGGTGGCTGCACAGGCGTGAGAGTGGCAGGGCTCATGACGAGAGGCGAACCAGTCCGTTTAATTTGGTCAGAGGCAGTGCTAATGGCGTTGAGGTCGACGGACGGTGGTGGCAGAGACTTGCTAGGCTGCGGTCTCCCGCGGCGTTGGGTATTGTTCTTCAGAACACCTCCTGGACCAGCAAAGAGGTTGGGCGCAGGACTTGACGAACCTTTACTCCTCGTGCCATTTTCCTCTTCTTGTAGTTGCCGTGCCAGTTCTTCATCGCGAATAAGCTGCTCTTGTGACGTGTCCTTCTTAGGTTTCGCAAACTTCTGCTGGATATGCTTCGTGACGCGAATAATGTCGCCCTCACGCAGGCCTAGTGAACGCATTGTGGACTCGGTAGTGTCCGGGAGGATTGCCTCATCAATCTTGTCACGTTCGAAAGAGGCCGCATATCGCGTGCAATCATCAATGTCGCAGCCTGCATTCAGGAAGAACTCGAACCAGTCCGTCTGCGGCTTCTTTGGCTGCGCTAATGTGGTCGCCCGCCGTACAACTTCCTTCTGCTTGAGCGCAAGTGGCTGATCGTCATCATCAGAATGACGGCGTGGTGCTGCAGGAGGGCTGTCATTCTTGACATTGAGTCGCTCAACATAGCGTATGTCCTCGAGGGACATTTTCTCCGAGGGGACCTCAATGACAACACCATTGACTTTGTGTAGACGTAGCTTGCCGTTAGAGTACCCAAGAAAAGCAGCTTCGACACGGAACTGGCCACTGCGGTCGTGCCATATACGTGTAGACTCCGCAGAAGGCACACCTGAGGTCGATCCATAGTTAGAAGAGATTGAAAGTCATCATGAAACACTCACTCTTGTGAGCATCGCTTGAGCTGCGTCCGGCGCTAGACGTCGACTCTCTAGTTCTGGTTTGCGAGGTCGGGGGACGACTGAAAGATCAATATATCAAAAAAGGTATTGAGCATGGGCTGAGAGCGACACCTACGGCGACGAGCTCTGTCCCCTTTCTGCCTTCTGTTGAGCACGCTTTGCGGCCTCCTGACGCTTCCTACGCTCTGCTTCGGCAATAGCAGCAGCTTCCTCCTTTTCACGTCGCTTCCTATCAACCTCTGCCGCTGCTGCAGCGGCCTTTGCGCGTTGTTCCTGCTCTTTCTTCTTTCGCTCCTTCTCCGTGCGCTCGCGCTCCCTTCGTTCCTCTTCTTTCCTTTCGGCCTCGAGCCGTTCTTGCTCTTCGCGCTCAGCAGCACCGTCGTCTTCTGGCTCAGCAGCGACAGATGCTCCACCAGTGCTCTGAATATGACATCAGTAAAAGACTTTCATGATGACTTATGACCGACCTCAAGATACGACGCGGGTACAACTCCCTCAATCCCATGTTCATTTCTGCACTTCCACCACTCTTCGCCCTCTTTCTCAATGATCCAGAGCCGCTCACCCTCTTGCACGGTCAATTCATCTGAGCCCGTGCCCTCGAAGTCATACAGTGCGACGGCAGGCTCGCCATCATCAGTTACTTGCCCATCTTCTTCTGTCTCTTCCTCTTCCTCTGAGGATTCGCGTGGGGGTATAATTGCAGGAGATTCCTCCGCGAAGCGTACAGAAGCACCATTCTTCTTCACCGGGCTGCTTACCCCCGAGCGCGGCGGCGGAGAGATGATGGCACGTTG
The DNA here is from genome assembly GCA_016628085.1 of Suillus occidentalis. Taxonomy (NCBI): domain Eukaryota; kingdom Fungi; phylum Basidiomycota; class Agaricomycetes; order Boletales; family Suillaceae; genus Suillus; species Suillus occidentalis. Next base: position 259,069 of record JABBWB010000014.1, read on the forward strand.
CTCGGCGGGCGCAAGCGTGCGAGAAATTTCCAGCTTCTCGACAACAGCATCAGCCGTGTCTCTGCTTCCAACATTGAAATGTAGCTTTGTTGCATTTGGCCCGCCCATGTCAATATGCACATGCTTGTTCTTCTCCACGGATATGTCCCCAACGTCGCATATTTGCCATTTCTGCACCGGAGTCTATGCGATGCAGGTGAGTTCGGTTACTCAATTCGAGGAACGATGATACAGATGGTAAATAATTTGGAGCATACCTTGTCTGCCTCGCTTGCGAAGAAGAGGGAGCCATTGCCAATACCGAGAGTACCCTTCTTCTTCTTGCCTTTCTTGTCCACTTCAGATACAGACCAGGTCTTGATTTCGTCGCTCACACGAGCTTGGGCTTTGGACTGGGCAACTCTATCGGCAGGATCCACATACACACTCAAAGGACGGGCCGGAGGTTCAGGCTACGTATGTTGCAGACTGGATGTCAGTAAAGGGTTCTGCTAACTTCTTGAATTATCGACGTACCGATGGCGGGATGACAATTTGAGGTGCTACAGAAGCTGGCGCTGGGGTGCTTTCCACGCCAGTAGTCTGCGTGCGAGATAAATATGAACCTACATGCTCAATGCAGATACATACCTCTTCAACATAGTTTCCTGGTACGAATCCAGCCTTACCGCCCTCCTTGCTTTGAACGAGTATCCAATCTTCTTCACGGTCAAACACCATTAGGATCTCGTCCTCCTTGATAGACAGCTCTCCGGGTGCAGCGGAATCATAGTCATAGATGGCTCTGACGAGAGACGTGTGTTCAGCCTAGTGACATCTATCAGACAAGCTGCGGATGACGCAAGGTGTTATGAGACGGACCTGTTCGACATATGCAGCAGGGACGAGGCCTGATGGGCTATCATCCTCCTGTGATTCACCCTTTATCTTGACTTTCCACCAGCTTCGTATGGCATGAGCGTTAAACCAAAAGTATGCCATAACTACTTACTCATCATCAGTACGTTCAAGGAGAAGGACAATTTGGTTCTCAGTGATCGCAAGCTCGTCCTCTGACTGGGGCTCGTAGTCATAAGAGGCCTTGAGGACAGCAAGGTACTCCTCGTGTTCTGACATCAGCGGTGAACGGTAGGATGTTCAAACTTAAATGCCAGGAATCGGGAAGGTGTGTAACGGCGTCTGCGGGGCTGCGTATGATGGAATGTGCTAGTAGTTTAGAAACACTCTGCTGCTATTAGTCTGCAGTGAGAAAAAGACTTGTATGATATGTTAGTTTGGATCAGTTATTGAATAGGCAGAAACGGTAGCGGGCGTTGGAATGCGAGGCAGTGGGTGCAGTGATGGAGAAAGGTGAGATTATTACTTTCACGTGATGCAACACTTGGCCATACTATTCATTGAGGATCTACTGCTACACGAATGCTAAGAATGACAATAATGATAGCTCGAAAAATAAACCAAGTAAGAAATGTCCCAGTAATCTGTGATTAATATGCTATAGATGATATAAATGGGCCACAACAGGAGGAGGGTGATACCACATCTACCCAAGCGCCATGCTAGACACAGTCGCCGCGATGCTACTACGTCCGCTGGGCGGTACGAGCGCACTCGCAAGCAGCTCTCGGCAATTTCGCAGGCGCTCCCTCCGCAATACAAACCATGAACTCTCCGATGATGGGACAGCCAGTGGCACTCCAATGATCCCACGCGCCTGCGCACTCTGCACGGCCTTCACCAGTGAGTCGACCTCTGCCTCTGAGTCAAGATCATCCAAATTTTCAGCAGCCTCATCGACGTCCAGTTGTGCGGCAGCAGTGCCAGACGTATTCGCCTTCCTGCCAGGTTTCTTCGGCATGCCCTTCCCTTCCAGTCCAGCGGCTAATGCAGCCTCCTGCGCCTGCCGCTTCTTCTCCGCCTTCTCCTTCTCGCGCTTCTCCTTCTTCTCTGCTTTCGTCTCCTTCTTAACAGGCTCTACCCAGTTAGGGTTATTAGCACGGTTCCACTCGAGCAAAAGCTCGTCATACGCCTTCGAGCGACCCTGAACAGCGCGCTTCGCACCCATGGAATGAGCTTTGCACGTGAGGGAACGCGAGCACGGGAGGCCTTTATCATTGATGACTCCACACTGCTTGTCATAGTCCACGGGACCTTTAGTACGCCCCTTTGTGATCTTTGTCTTCTTCTTTGACGGCTCGCCGGTTTCATCCCCGTCTTCGCCATCTGCAGCCCGCTTCTTGCCTTTCTTCGGCTCAGCTTGATGGGGCAGGTTATATATGATGAGAGCAAAATATATCAGGAGACAGTACCTTCGCTATCTGCCGTTTTGCCCTTTACCCATTTCCTCCCTGAACGGATGTCATTACAGTTGCCTGGCTGCGCATGAGCTAAATATCTGTCAGTTGTAGAAAGCCATAACATACTGATATGTTCGGAAATGGCACTACGTAAGATAGGCTTGTCGCAATCTGCACAACGCACAACGCCGATGTCAGCACGTAGTGGTTGGGCACCAAATATTTTCATGTCGCGGGCAGAGAGCCATGATGTTGGCGGAGGAGGTAGACCGGTAACTTCGGGCGCATTGGGAGAGCTCGCGCGTGGTGGGCTGAGAGCCTCCCATGAAAATGGAGAAGGGGAATGGCTCGTCCGCTTGAGTTTGAGCGTCATGGCTGTGATTAAGAACTGGCTGCACCAGAAAGGAAGGCAAGAGTGATATTGGTCACGTGATTGGTGCCTTTGAAATTTATTGACCGAGATTTTCTGGGCGGCCAGTTTGGGACCAGTGGATAATCCGTAACAGAACAATAAACTTGCACAACTACATGATAGTACATAATAAATCAAAGCATTGAATGCACAAAAAATAGGTCCACAGTGTAGTTCTATTACAAGTAGTGCAACCGTTAGGGAGCCTGCCCGGCTTCTGATTTCCTTCTTGGTATCGTAGCCCTCAATCTATTGGAACGCGACGGTATGGACAGCTATCTGGAATATGTCGTGTTTGCATTAAAGGTGTGGGGATCAATATTGTGAGGAGGATGAAGGAACGTGAGCTACAGCTCAACAATGATATCACATAGAATACGTACGTGTAAGCATGATGCAAGTACACGCAAGCATCTTACGCGGCAACAGACACGTGGGCCATGCCTTCTGTGACCTCATCGACGCGATCGTCATGAAGTTTTGTGATCTGCGACGGCAAGAAGATTTGATTAATGATGTGTCCGAGGGAAAAGAGTGAAGTAGTTGAGTAGGAAGGAAAATACAAGGTAACAAACAGCAAAATTTGATGTTAAAACGCACCTTCCCAATGGCAATTGTTCTGCCCTCGTCACGCAGCGTGAAGCGACCGAGTTGAGGGTAATCGACGAAGCGTTCGACACAGATGGGGAGAGTAGTTTCTATGAGCGCTACAATTTTTTGGCCTGGAGTCGTGATGAAGTAGTGTATGGTTATGAAGGATACGTAAGACGGGCGGAGATGATTGTTACAGCAGCATTGTTTCGCAACAACGAAATGGGTGAGAAAGAAACATCAGTGAAAATTGTTCACAGCGTGCACAGCACACCCACCCTTCTTTGCAAATTGAGGCGGCTTCTTCGACTTGCGTCCGGTAGCTTTGTCAAAGTAGTGAAGTAGCGCCTATTCACGTCAGGACTGTATACCACTAGCAAACACATTTCACTCACAGGTAATGTAACCTCCTCTGAAAGTGTGTGCACATGCATGACAGCGGAGTACCCCGCGCAAATGATATTCTTGTGTTCCAAAATTGCGAGCTGCGCCTCAAATCGCCTTACCGCTCTCACAGGAGACTTTGGACTTGTGAGGACGAATCCAGGACTGATATCTTCGTCTTCCACGCCCCTCAGTCTCACGCGCACGTTGTCACCGCAGATGGCACTGGGCACCTCTTCTTCCATCTCATTGTAAATCGCGGCGACTTCAACAATGGATTTGTTCGGCATAAGGGTAAGAGAGTCGCCCTTGCGAATATGTCCGGATTCAATCTTGCCGACGATGATGGCACCCATGTCTTTATACTTTTCAGAGACGGGCATCATGAGAGGAGCATTGACCTTGCGGTCGACCATAGGCATGTGGTCCATATGCTCAAGGAAGGAAGGACCACTGCAAGACGGGTATAAGCATGCATGCATATACAGGAAAGAAAATACCACACACTCATTCCATGAGCAGATAGATTTTGCCACGCGATCCTTTAGATTCTGACCCGTATATGCAGATACAGGTATAAAGGTGACATCCGTCTTGGGATTGAAGCCAGCAGACTTTACGAATGGGGTCAACTTATCCTTGATCTCGTTATATCTGCCTTTGTCCCAGTTGACAGTCGGATCATCCATCTTGTTGATGACGACGACAACTTTGCTGACGCCGGCAGTTTTAACGAGCATGACGTGTTCGCGGGTCTGGCCACCTCTTTCGAAACCGGTTTCGAATTCACCTTTGCGTGCGGAGATGACAAGGATTGCGACATCTGCTTGAGCAGCACCGCTAATCATGCTCGGAACATAAGTCTTGTGGCCAGGGGCATCTAGAATGGTATATCTTCGAGAGGATGTCTCGAAGTAGGCTCTACCGACTTCGACAGTTTTCCCCTTTGAGCGCTCCTGAGGGGTACTATCGAGAGCCCAGGAAAGGTACCACGTTTCACGACCGGCTTCTTTTGCCTCCTTCTCGTATTTCTCCATGGTACGTTTATCAACGCCACCAGAGATATATAGGAGGTTCCCGCCAAGAGTTGATTTTCCAGCATCTACATGACCGATGAAGACGATGTTGAGATGTTCTTTGACTATGAATATATGAGTACAGTTGCATGAGAGAGTGAGATATGATGCGCACCATCCCCAAAAAGATCCTTGAGGACTTCCTGGTCTGCAACAGCTTGGACTTCCTTTGCAATAGATGTAGTGTCTGTCTTAGCTCGTTCAGTGGAAAAGACCTTGTTAGTAGGTGGTGCAGGAGAAGAAGATTGTGATGGTGCGGTGCTCGCAGACACAGACGGTGGCAGGGCAGGCTTTGACTGTGGAGCAGTAGTAAGGGCAGGCGCAGGTGCAGGCGCAGGTGCAGGTGCAGGTTTAGGAGCAGCGGGAGAATTCGATCCGCCGCCAATGTTGAGAGTGATGGTAGGAGCCGGAGGTGGAGCTTCAGTTTGGAGAGGGCGCTCGAGAGGAGGTTTTGAAGGAGGTGTCTGACTTTTCTGAGGTAGCACGAATGCACGACCTGGAACAAACTCGAATGCGCCTGCGTTAAGCTTGCTCATCGTTGAACTGATCAGCGGCGATGTCGTGATTAAGAATTCAAGTAGGTCATTGAATTTTATCAAGTCAAAGTCATGTGATCTATAGACTCAGATTTCGGCACCGTCCACCATGACTGAGCTCACTGTTCTTAACGATGACAAGCGTGACGGAGGTCCAAAAAGAGCTCGAAAATATCTTGCAATCTGGCTCATTTCTCCTCGACACTTCTGGCACCACCGAGCGCGATCTAAAAAATGTACTTTTGCGCAGACTAACGCAATACCATCAAGCGTTTGGATCACCCGCTCCCTCCTTTGATACAGTGGAGGATGCCCAACTTGAAACTGCTCGATGTGCTCTGCACATCGTCGAGCGCGCTCAATTTCTTCTTGACCTGCCAGATCTCCAACATGAAGGTGATCTGAAAAGCGCACCAGCATTAGGGACACGCGACCTCAAGACACTCCGCACCCTTCTGTCTCTCATTTTCCGCTGGGGAACCGCAACGCTTTACACGCGTCTCATCCCTTCGTTATCGTCTAAACCAATTCCTGGTACCCCAAAAATTATTGACCTCACGAACACGCCCGCCGATCACGCTATATTGTCTGACCTACTTTTGCGCCTCATGGGTCTCTTATTTCCAAATGGCCCGAAAGGCACACCACCTCAGACGCTAATTAGCAGCACACTACTGGAAAGACATGCAGTTGATTTGTTACGCCCAAGTATGGCCCTCGGATGGCTACCTAGTGAACCTGTCGAGCCTCTCCGCCCGCTCGTAATCCGTCTCCTAGCCTTGTGCGTGTACTTTACGGTAGTTGTAGCTCTCAATCTCATTTATATCCCCATAAAATATGTGCCTTCAGCATTCCTCTCCCCCAACTCATGTCATGCCTTGCTACGGTCCTCTCCACCCCTAACTCCCCAACACCAACCCACGTCCGTAAACTCTGTTCCTCCCTCCTCACTCAGCATCTCCTCCGCCCAGCCGGTGTGGGTGCCCTCTGTGCTGCTGTATTTGGTGAGCTCGATGCGGAAGACGAGCCGGAGCTCGATAAGCTGGAGCACGTTGCACGCGTGCTAGGAACAGTGCCCCGGGGGATGCAACCCAAGGTGTGGAGGTTGGGTTAAATTGATTTTAGTGCATTTCTGATACAAATTATTACAGTATTACTTCCAAACAATAATACCGCGCATCATTGCTCTCATGTCTCCGCCTTCTTTTTCCTCTCCCTCGACACCAACAACACCCCCCGCATTCAAACGCGCCGCAGCATTTGCTCTCGCGCGCATGCTGGACTCCAGTGCGGCACACCACGCGCTCGTAGTGAGCATAGCCTTGCCCATTTTACACAGCCCCCTCTCCAAAGTGTCCGATGATTCCTTACACGACCAGAGGGAATCAGGTCAAAGCTACCTTCTGCCTACCCCATCATCATCCCTTCAAACCATTCACACCCTCCTGCTATCTACTGATCCATCGCCTTATCTCTTCTCTTCTCTCCTTTCACCTATCCTCCCTTCTCTGTATTCCCTTCATGCACACCTCAGTAAAATGGGCGTAGCGGATCCAATATTGAAAGAGGATGTTTGGACATTGATGAGGACATGGGGACGAGTTGTAGAGGAGGGCGAGGGAGTTCGAGTGCTGTGGTCGTTAGTGGATGAGAACGAAAGCTCTTCATGGTGGGAAGGAGGAAGTGCAGAAGATCTGAAACATGTAAGGAGGTACGTCCTACTGCTACCCCTTTATGTAAGTCTCAACCCATGTTCGATACAGGGTCAACAGAGAAGAGAAACTTGCTCTTCTTACGCCGGAAGACCTCCGGCATGCCTCCGTCACTGAGGACACGGATATCGAGTCATTGGACTTGGGACTCTACCCGCCTCCTGCGCACTTTGTCTCCTACATCAAGAACCTCGACCGTGCAGATATTGCAGGAGGCATGTTCGTGAGATTGCTAGAGGCATATCGCACTGCGAAGGGGTCTGGCTCTGGTGATGATAGGCAAGACAGCAATATCAAAGGAGAAACACAGGGTATATTGATGGATCCGAAGGAACCTGATCCACTCCGGTAAGCCTAACATGCCAACCCAGCTATGTCTGCTGATGCTCACGGTGAACAGAGTGATGCTTCTCCTCCAACTCATCATAGCTTTTCAATCTCAGCTGGACAACACCGCTATCCTGAGTTGCCCGAGGGACGTATTGGAATTTGTGAGGCACGCGTTAGAGGTGTCTGAGACACACTCTTCTGCAGCCGTATCTGGCATGTCAGATCGAGGCATAAGCAACGAGCGCAGAAAAAGCCTTTTGAGGGAAGATCTAAGAATCTTACTAGAAGAGCCAAACAACCTGGAAATTGGGCCAGATAGCGACGACGATGACGATGGGGAGGGGGAAGACATGGTGGAGACTGCTGTTGGATTGTTGTTGGCTGTACTTGAAGGTTCGTCATCGTCCCTTATTGAGAATAATAAGAATTGACTTCTCCTTTTCTGTATCCTTGTGTTAAATGCCTCGCTGTGATGTTCGTGGACGTGTCTCATACCCCTCAACGAAATAAAATTATTACACCCCGCCACTCCAAACACAGCCAATCCCTCACTCACTCCGAACAACACATCCTCCCTTGCGCCAATCCTCGACCTTCTCGAGGCGCACACCCCGACCCGGCCAAGCGCCCGTGAAGCACGGTTGGTATTGACGGCAAGGATGGCAGAGGGGGCATTAGCCGCATCGGGGTCTGCTCCAAAAATTAAGGGTCGGTCTAATGGTCGAGGCGGGAATGACGACACAGATCCACGAGAAACATACCAAAAGGCGCTCAAGCTCCTTCAAGACCCGCTCCTGCCCGTACGGGCGCACGGGTTGCTCTTACTACGCGAGTTGGTATCTTTCCCGGCAATTGCGAAAGAGCCTCAACGAGAGAGGCTTGAGAAAGAAGCGATAATACGTGCCCTGCACCCTGCTATCCTCTCCATATTTTTGCAAGCCATTCAGGAGGACGACTCGTATGTGTTTTTAAATGCGGTGCAAGGACTGGCTGCTTTGGTGCATGCTCCTGGTCCTAGTTCCAGATCTAATCTAGGGAACGAAGTGTTGAAAGCGCTTTTGGATGCGTATGCGAGGGGGGCAGAGGATATTGCTGATGAGGAGACAGAATCGGACAAAAAACCAAAGGATGGTGAAAAGGGCAGGGCAAAGGGAAAACGAATGAGTGAAGTTGACACACGTCTCCGCATCGGTGAAGCCCTCGCAATTGTTGTGAGGCGCTGTGGAGACGCTCTTGTGCTATGTGGTGAGTTTTATCCAGCCTCTTCATCCTATTCCCATTCATCTTGTTATCTTTCACTGTGTTAATAAAGCGGACACGCTCCTTCCACCTCTCCTTTCCCTCCTCCGTGAGCCCCGCGCACCGGTCATCTTACGCACGTCAGCGATTTCCCTGCTCTCCGAATGTCTCAACACCTGTGCAGGCGTGGTGGAACGATACACTGATGGAATAGCAGAGGGGATGCTGGACTTGGTGCTGGTCGAGATGACTGTGGCTACTCCCACTCCTCGCCCCACAGCTAAGGTAAACGAGAAGGTAATGGAGGCAGACGCAGACACAAGCACGGAACAAGCAGAACCCGAACCTGTTTCAACACCCCAATCCCAACCCGAACGTCCTCCAGACCCGCTAGACATATCTCCTTTGAGCCCATCCTCCAAAGTTCCAACACTCAGACGCGCGGCGCTACACTTTCTCGCACTTCTCATGCGGGTACTTACTCAGGAGGCGTATGAACGCGGTGGCGGCTCCTGGAGTAGTGTCCAAATCAGAAGCATATATAGCGGGCAAACAGGCGTGTTTATGCCATCTCAAGGGGGACTGCTACCACAGGAATTTATGAGACGCGCTCACACGGTGTTGGAGTATATCGCAGCTGTGGATGAGGATACGGTCGTGAGGGTGATGGCAAGAGAGGTTTGGGAGGGACTGGAGGGACTAGAGAAGGCTTTGGTTGGGCTGTGAACGAATGTTAACAAAATCTCTGGAGCTGAGGAATCAATTAGCGGTGATTCAGTGGGGAAAGAACGTCAATCTCATTACAGTTATCGTTCCATGTACACTTGATACTAGTAGTTGAATCAGTTAATCACAGCTTTCTTACGTTTTCAGCAATTGAGCTGGTATCATTATGAAAGGCAGCACGGTGGCCAGGGACATATGTGAGCGAGCGAGTTGGCTGGTTGTACATGGCATGCCTTGTGATGGAGCCAGCACGCGCCAGTGCAATGAAGTGAAACTGGAACTGGGATAACATATTCTTGACTTGAAGAGGACCTCACCGGATGTAGAGGAATCTTAGTGGTCCCGTCATTTTCGGATTGACTACCAGAAAGTGCAGGAATTGCATGTAGTTTGCGCAGGGCAAAACTTGTGTGAGTAGCTTCCTTGAAAAATTCAACCATTTCTTTGAGTAGCAGTGTGTAAACATCGATATACCCTCCGCGTGTATCCCTGGCTGAGACCGAGCTGAGTCTTGTGGGTAGATAATCAGATTGAAGATGTGTGATTATCCATAATCAAGAAGGAACGACTGTCTTCCTTCTATATGGTCTGGCTAGGGGAGACTAGTGATTATCAGGAGACCATAAGTATGTCTCTCAGTAACACTAGTACCGTGACTGAGAGAGAGAGAACTTCTATATTTATATACCGCAACAAACAAACTAAACTGTTAAGACGCGGTGCCCTGTTAGGGCTGTACTGGAGAATATTGTAACAGGGTGAGGGGTGTAAGTATAGTACGAATAGCCAATAGGTCCATGTTTGAGAAGTTTTGGTGCGTGTGTGGATTCGTTTGATGTCCAGGCTGAATATGATATGATACACTTTCTCTCCTTCCTCCTCCTCTTCCTGTGCCTCGTCTCCTCCCTCCCTCGTCGTCTCCGTTTCCGCTCTTACTCAAGCTTCTGTCTCTCTCCTTCCTTCCCAGTCCTCTGCTTGTTCCCGTGCGATCTTCTTGAATGCGCTGGATTCTTGAATAAATTTCGCCAGTGCCTCTATGCCCTTTTCCGTACCCAGGATTTCGTTGAGTATGATGTTGTAGGATACTTCACGTAAGTGGACGCGTTGTCGCGCAAATAGTGGGCAATCACGTATTATGTGTTCCCGTGTTTGACGTGGTTCTCCACATGAGCAGAGGGTGGGTTCGGTGGGAACGAATGCGGCATAGTATTCTCCAAAAAATCCGTGTCCTGTGCGACATTGTATAAGACGGCCGTATACCTCTCGGGGAGTGTGAGTGAAGTGTTGGCGGGGTTTGAGTGTTGGCGGGGTTTGAGTGTTGGTGGGGTTTGAGTGTTGGCGGGGTTTGAGTGTTGGCGGGGTTTGAGTGTTGGCGGGAGTCGATTTGCGAGTGCGAAGCGTCCAGTCTGTGCTGCCACATCTCTGTTCCAGCTCTCTGTCCATTTTTGCAGGATCCCTTCCTTGTTTCTTCGGCGAGCGTTTGCGAAGGTTGAGTGGAACGTGTCATTACGTCTGGTGGCTTCTTTTGCGAGCTCGTCAGCACGTTCATTGCCGACGACGTTGTGGTGTCCTGGGATCCATGCAATTTGAACATGGTGGAGAGGAGATGTAGTTAGGAAGTCTTCGAGTGAACGTCTGATCTGTAACGCAATGTATTGTGAGGGTCCAGGTGCAGCCGCGTATGCAGCCTGTACCACAGAACTGTTATCAACGTAGAAATGTAGGCGAGTCACCTGGGTATCTTGTGCGAAGCGGATAGCTCGCGATATTGCTCGAAGGAGCGCTAACATCTCTGCATCATACACCTCTGCCTTAGGACCCATTCCTTCCAGGCCCCAGAAGACTTCTCTACCTCTGTGATAGCCGGCCCACCCTGCTCCAGCTTTTTCCTCCTGCCCAATCCGTTGTTTCGACCCATCTGAATAAATGAGGAGGTGCGTATCCTCCATTTGAAGGTTTCGAGCAGATTGTATGTGCGCTTTGGCGGCTTCTTTCTTGCCTCCTCTCTGTTTGGCTGTTATTGATAGACGGCCACCATACATTTCTGCTGTGTTTGCCCAAGGCGGTAGTGCGAATATGTTGATACGTTCTGCATCCGGGGATGCTCGTTTTGACAGACGGATGAGTCGGGTTGACTTTGATGGTTTACAGCTGCGAGGACGATATTTGTCGGTAGGAAGAGCGGGTGGGGGGTCAGCGAGGTTGAATTGTCGCCATGGTTGGTCAAGTCTTTGTAGGATTGGGTTGAAGGAGGGAAGTTTGAGTAGACGAGTAGCAGCGTTATCATTTGTGTGGTCAAGGAAGAGGTTAATGGGGGGAATTGCAGGCCATAGTGTCAATATGATATATCAGTTGTTTTCATGAAAGCGCGGCCGTGATATATCCCTGCCTTTGGCTTAAAGCACAGTGATATATCACTGATGTGGCACCTCATTACTACAGGGCTATTCTTAGCCTTCTGAATATCACAGCCGCATTTTTCGCATTTTTAAAACTCAGCTATGATATTCATTCTAGGATACAACCATATGTGGTGGAGTATGTCATGACCGCAATTTTGGCTTCCAAAAGCGGAAATTCACAAAACATATCCCATTTTGGCCACCTCCTCATGTCAGGCCTCCCCACATTATTCCCACACATCACATGTTCGCATTTTTCAGCCACACAGTGTGGGAATTACCCCACAACACCAAAAACATCGCCCATTTTGGGAATCTTCAAAACATCAATTATTCCCACACCCTTCCCACCTCACTGCAGCTTCACCACCACACCACAACAGGTCCCCCTTCATATATAAGTAGTAGTTTAGTATATATATGCATAATATAATATAATAGTCCGCTTTTTTTGTGCATTTGTGTGGTAGCTCCTCCTCCAGGGCCCTTTCAAAATAGGGTGGGGTACAGAACACTTTCGCATTTTTACCCCTTTGATAGAGGAGTGTTCTATAGTATGCAGAACATATTTATGAGCATATATGAAGAGATTCTCATCTTTATTTGACCCCCTAAAGCGTCCTACATCAATAGATACAGCATATATCCAAGAAAACACAAAATATGTTCCCATTTAATTGTTTCTAGGTCAACAGACTTGTAAAAATTAATCCCAACATCTATTCAACAATAGGAACAATGTATCAGGAGCCCAGGACTATGGGATAATCCCCTGTTGCATGGTGTGCTCCCCTTCTCCTGGTGGTTCACCTCCTGTGAAAATTTTTCCTGTAGGACCGGACCTAAATTGAGGTGAGGGATCTATTTCTATGTATATTTAGAGTAGATCTATCATATAGCTAGCCCAGGACACCCATAAGATCTCTCTATAGGAACAAAAAGATAGAGAATCGCATTTTTGACATTTTTGATGTTTTCAGTATCTGACCCTTGCATCTATGATCCAGCCTATTCATATATCATTAGAATAATGTATATACTTACTTTTATGACAAAGATCAGTTCAAAATAAGTTGTAAATTTGAGATACTGCATATGCTTGCAATTTCTACTGATAAGGTGTCAATACCTTCAAAGCACCGAACTTTAATAATCAGAAACTTGGAGTATATTTCAAATATATTCAGTATCATATCAATAAATTTACAGAACAATCCAACAAGAATTGAGTGCTGAGGAAGTGAAATAGATAAGAAATTGAGTGTGGGAAAGTTCAAGGACCCAAAACATCGAAAATGGTTAGTTGAGCAGTAGTAGGACTTTAATGCTAGGTCAATACACATTTACACTACATCACTTTCACCCATCCTCTACCCTCAGGGCAATATGTGGTATAGGTTCCTTAGGTAGTTTACTATCCATCCTACATAAATTTAATGAAATCTTCAACCTGTATCAGCTATAAATGTAACTTTGTCAACAAATGTCAATTGTCACTTTTCACACATATGTTCTTTTGCTTGTCATTCAGTCAATCATGCATGGATCTTTCTAAAACTTAAGGTTTATCATCAGTGGCATATATAGGACATATCCGAGGTCTTTGATCACTTATCACAGGCTTGATTACTATGTAGGTTTCTTATCAGTAGAAATACCCCTTGTACATCATATATCACATTTGCGCCCTATGTAGGGCTGATCCTTGGCATAGAATACATATGTGAATGTACTACTGATTATATATGAACAGGGTGGATCATAGATGCAAGGGTCAGATACTGAAAACATCAAAAATGTCAAAAATGCGATTCTCTATCTTTTTGTTCCTATAGAGAGATCTTATGGGTGTCCTGGGCTAGCTATATGATAGATCTACTCTAAATATACATAGAAATAGATCCCTCACCTCAATTTAGGTCCGGTCCTACAGGAAAAATTTTCACAGGAGGTGAACCACCAGGAGAAGGGGAGCACACCATGCAACAGGGGATTATCCCATAGTCCTGGGCTCCTGATACATTGTTCCTATTGTTGAATAGATGTTGGGATTAATTTTTACAAGTCTGTTGACCTAGAAACAATTAAATGGGAACATATTTTGTGTTTTCTTGGATATATGCTGTATCTATTGATGTAGGACGCTTTAGGGGGTCAAATAAAGATGAGAATCTCTTCATATATGCTCATAAATATGTTCTGCATACTATAGAACACTCCTCTATCAAAGGGGTAAAAATGCGAAAGTGTTCTGTACCCCACCCTATTTTGAAAGGGCCCTGGAGGAGGAGCTACCACACAAATGCACAAAAAAAGCGGACTATTATATTATATTATGCATATATATACTAAACTACTACTTATATATGAAGGGGGACCTGTTGTGGTGTGGTGGTGAAGCTGCAGTGAGGTGGGAAGGGTGTGGGAATAATTGATGTTTTGAAGATTCCCAAAATGGGCGATGTTTTTGGTGTTGTGGGGTAATTCCCACACTGTGTGGCTGAAAAATGCGAACATGTGATGTGTGGGAATAATGTGGGGAGGCCTGACATGAGGAGGTGGCCAAAATGGGATATGTTTTGTGAATTTCCGCTTTTGGAAGCCAAAATTGCGGTCATGACATACTCCACCACATATGGTTGTATCCTAGAATGAATATCATAGCTGAGTTTTAAAAATGCGAAAAATGCGGCTGTGATATTCAGAAGGCTAAGAATAGCCCTGTAGTAATGAGGTGCCACATCAGTGATATATCACTGTGCTTTAAGCCAAAGGCAGGGATATATCACGGCCGCGCTTTCATGAAAACAACTGATATATCATACACCCAGGATGTAGTGGGAATTGATGCCTCGATTTCCAGTGCCTTTATTGGGGTGGTCCGGAAAGCTGCGCATACATGCCTGAGGGATTTGTTTTGGACGCGGGTGAGTATATCTGCATGAGTTTTCATGCCTGTCCACCAAACGGGGCTGGCATATGTCATTACACTGCGAATACAAGCCGAGTATACATTTCTTAATAGAGATTGTGATAGACCTCTCACCATATTTGCAAGCATTCGTAGTCCTTGAGCGATATTTTCTGCTTTGCCTGCCAGTTCACGTACATTCCTGCGAAAAGAGAGTTTAGAATCGAAGTATATACCTAACCATTTGATACAGTCGCGAGGGTTTATTATCACCTGTCCTTCATCAGCAGGCAACAAGATATATGGTCGATCTGGTGCACGCCGCCATGTGAAATGAATGAGCTCAGATTTGTCGATTTCTGCCATCAATCCCGCTTCGCGAAGCCAGTTGTTTACAAAAATAAACTCTTCCCGGAGTATTGTGACATTGGTCTCCAAAGACGGAGAGGAGACATATATGTTTCCGTCATCGATGTAGCATGCCAGCGTGGTCGGTGTGGCTTTGTCCGGGCGTGATTCGCGAGCTCGTGCTTTTGCGTTGTAGGTTTCGTTTAGTGGGCTTGTGCAAATAATCGAGAGGGCCGGTGAGATTGGGGATCCTTGAGGTATGCCATTTTCGACTGGTTCTGAAGGGGATAGTACTCCGTCCAGACAGATTGCCGCTTGACGTTCACTGAGAAAAGACTTCACCCATTTAATCATAGGGAGCGGTAGGTGTTTGTCACGGAGTATCCTGAGCAATCGTGTATGGTTGACGAAGTCGAAGTATCCCTTGATGTCGAACGTAATGCACGATGTGACAAGTCCATGATTGCGGGCTGCATCAACTGTGGAGCTCCCTGGGCGGCCTCCGAACTGTGAAGAGGGTACCAGCAGATATTTCGCTGTATAATAAGCTAGTCTACTTGCCTGTACGCTTTCGAGGACTTTTCCGAGACATTCCTCCAACTGAATGAGTCTGTAGGCTCTCGGATTTGAATAGTCTGGTTTTCGAGGCTTGCGTAGAGCTACTGCAATTGTGCGTCGCCATGCAATGGGATGGTAACCTACATTTGCACAACGCGAGATCAGTAAGTAGATGTATTCCGATGCAACCTCCCAAGCCCATCGAAGAGCTGTGTAGTTGATTTGGCTGGGTCCAGGGGCTTTTTTGCGATTTGGTCGATAGATACCGTTCTTCACTTCAGCATATGTTATGGGCGTCCATGGGATGTCATCCGGGAAGTCCTGTACTAAATCTGGTGCAGCTAAGTCTAGAATCGGTGGTGGTTGGAACAGTTCACCTCGTAATGCGGCACATTTTTCCTCGTGTGTTATTGCCATGTTTTGATCATTGTTTCGTCTGAGCGGGGGTGTTGGGTAGTTCCGTATCCCTTTGGGCCATCGTGTGAACTTCCAGACATCATCGGGGGTGGCATTTCCCAGAATCTCATTTGCCCATTGTCGTTTAGCAAGGCGCGTCTTCCGTTTGAATTGATTGCGTAGTTGATGAATCTGTTGGACAAGGTCGTGGTCAGCAAAGCCTGTATCTATGAGATATTGTCTCGCCCTTTCACGAGTTTCTGCAATGCGGTGGAGTGATTGCGTGAGGTCAGGATTCCACCATGGTTTCGCATGTGCACTGGATTTGCGGGTAGGGATTGAGCTTTCTGTTGCTCGTAATAGTGCATCTTGGAGCGCTGTGGTTGCTCTTTCAATATCATCAATATTAGGAATTGTTGAATCACGTAGCGGTGTCCATGCATCCTCTCTATCCATCAATTCTCTCATAAATACCCCTTTCCATACTTTGGTTGTGTCTTCATCAATATCTTTCCAGTTGAACCGTTGAGCCGTGATGTTCTCGATAGGGACACGTTCATGGTCTAGTGTCCAAGTAAGCGCCGCGTGGTCTGATCCATGTGCTTTACTGTAGTCTATTGACCAATCCTTGATCGTATCGAGTTCATATGCTCTGTCGTTGATAAACGTTAGGTCTAAGACCGATGAAGATTCCCCATCGTGTGCGAAGTACGTTGTTGCTCCGCGTTCGTTTAGCATTATGAATCCCTGGTCAGTTAGCCAGTCAACAAAAGCTTCTGCTCGAGGATTGGGGTTCTCAGCTGTGTTTGACCACATTGGGTGGTGTAGGTTCATATCTCCCGAGATGATGACTGGCATTCCACGTGGTAGATCGATGTTGAGAAGACGGTCTGATGACCAGTTTGATGGATCTTCGCCTGCTTTCTGGTTATATATATTTACAATTATTGTAGGCGGATGCGTTCCTTGGTTGATCTGTAAAATCTGTATGTCAGCGTCTATTGCGAGATCAGAGCGAAGGGTAACCGTGAAGTCAGGTCTGTTTTTGACGTATGCCATTGCTCGTGGAATGATGTTCGGGGGAACTGATGGTAGTGGTAGGATTGGTTGCCATCCGGTCAGTGACACTGGGCCCTTTGTGTTATTACCAATATCGCCATACCATGGTTCCGTTATGAGTAGGATGTCGTATTCGCAGGCGGTACTGTTGAGTAGAGCGTGACAAACTGTATTTGAACGATTAGTGTTAAGTTGAATTATTTTTATGGGTTGCGTAGTAAGAACCATCATTGCCATCCAGCCAGAATGTCGTCATTCGATAGTTGTGGCATTGTAAGATGGTTCTGGGATGTTGTGGGTACGGTAGTATCCTGGGTCGCTAGAGGTGCCAATGTATCATTAGCCGTTTGAGACCGACGTGCGCGTCGTCCCCCTTGAACACTTGGTCGAGGGTCTCGTGCAGATCCTTTGGTCAGTATATAGATGGGACATTTAGTAGAGTCAGCCATATGCGCTTCACCACAGTTGACGCATTTAATCGGTGAATGGTCACATCCTTTTTGTGCTTTGGCTGTGCTGGGGCACAAGTCGCAGGTGTGGGATGATTCGGTATGATTACCTGCGCAAACTCGACATCTAGGGAGGTTAGTACATTTGGACGTGTGGTGATCAAAGGACCAGCATCGGTTACACTGACGAACAGGTTTCAGATCTTGGAAACGTGAAAAGGAGGCGTACCGTCCATATAAGAATACTCCGCCAACATGTTTGAGGAGATAGTCGATTTCTTCCTGTGATGAGACCGTTAGCAGCATGGTCGAGTGATATTTGTGTTCAAGGGTCTCCGGCTTCGCCATCCACGAGGGTTCTACTTTGAAAGTAATGTTGCGTACACTGGGGTTGTTAGTTTTCATCTCATATAGTATTACCTCTGCTCCTGTTCGTGGTTCGAATTCCATCAACTCTTCCGCGTCGGATTTCCCTGTGTCTACGCTGTTGAGAAGGATACGGAACCATTCCTTGTCCGGTGTGGCTGAATAGTTAGAGTTTCCAACAATTAAGTCTGCAAAAGCGTCTTTGAATGGGAGCAAGTCATCCGCTGTGTAATCGGGATGTGTAATAACGATACAGTTACCTTTGGTGTTCCATTTGATGCCATTGACCGTGATTTTCGTGACCTCCTTTAGTCTCTCATTGATAGCTTCTACCAATCCTCGGTCCTTTTGACGTTGTGTAGGATCCGGAGGGGTTTCTATGTTGAAGATGAGCCTAGAGGGGTGATGACGGGTTAGCGGATTGTTTCGGCGTCGGTTCTCTTGTTCCATTGTCTTGGTTGAGTTTGTCTTGGTCTTCGGAGTAGGAATTATGGTGGGGCCATTTGCGATTTGAGTGCGGGGGTTTGGATTGGATTCCGGTTTGCTGCCTTGGCGCAATTCCTGAACATCTTTGACGAGTTGGTTAAGGATCGGCATTATGTCATCAGCTTTGTTGTTCCTTGGTGTTTCGACCGGTTTAGGGGGTAGAATGACCTGTGCGATTCTTTGAGCAGCAGCAAATATGTTGTCTGGGAACTTAGCGTGGATTGAAATGTTATCTAATGCCTCTGCAGCTTTGATGAGATGATGGTTCAAGTCAGTGATCCATCCTTGCTCCGAACGGGTTTCACTGTAGATGTCTGTCTCCATTTCTGAGTCGTATTCTCGCTGGACTGCGTTGTTGACTATAGCTACGTGTTCCGTAGGGCGGCGTTTGGTTTGTCTCGCAGTGTTTGGTGAAGCCGATGGAGAAATGGTTGATTCTAGCCGACGTTTATACCCTAACCCTCTTCGTGTGGGTGTGACTGGTGTGCAATTGGTGTTCGTCGGTCTGTATGGGAATTCTGGAGGTGGGAGAGGATCGTTGGGCTCTGACTCATCCCATGCTCGCCGTGGCTGGAACTCCTTCATGTGGTGTCTGGTGTTATTAAGGGATGCTACTTGTGAATACGGTCTTGCTGATATACGTTTGTCAAGGTTTCTAGCTATGCTTATACTGCCTCCTGGCTCGTCGCCCATGTTCTGTTGAACCGTGGGAAAAAAGCAGATGTTGGCGGTTAAAGGTCAAGAAGAGTTTGTACCGTGACTGATTGAGAGGAACATATTCGCTTAGTAAGCAAGCGTTCACTTGCTAACAAATAATAATAATATTACTTAATTTATTTAAACTGTATACCGTGACCGCGATGCGCGATGTGAGCGCGTCAATCGAGAGCCTTGTCACGTCCCTTGTCCCCCAGACTCAGTCAAAACCACGTCTCAAAGAAGAACTAATAGCACATTGCAAGGATATTCTCGCGAGGTAATAACGCTCTAATTCAGCTTGCGGCATATGACACTTACGTGCTGTCTAGTAACATTGGCACCGCACACGAGAATGACACTGGTCATTTAGCGGCACAGATAAAAAGGCATTGTATGTATCACTCAAAAACTGTGCATGACTAGTCGCGACCGTGTTCTTTTGCAGTGTTGCAATCTGAATCTCCGAGTAACACATCGCTCAAGTTCACTAATCTCCTCTCGCGATTATTAGACCAAGTGAGTCTTCCGATCGTGTCAGTCACATGTCTTATATCTGCATAGCCTGTTCTCTCTCGCAAACCCGAGTCCCTCCTCTTTCTCTATTCTCTCGCATCCTCTCCACGCCAGTCAACCTCAAGTCCATTCTTCGCGTCTCTCCAGGCCCCACTTCGTCCACCCACCACTCCTACCACCAGTCCTACAGGTCTCCCGCGCTCACCACAGCCAAAGGGCAATTCGAAAGCAGAAATACTGCGTGATTATCGCGCGCGTACTGGTATGCATTCCAACATCCGCTTGTGGCACGGAACGCTCAAGTGCTGATGAAGGACGACACTATCTCCCCGAACACTTACTTCTTCGTGATACGTTATATCTCTTACAGGGAATTTCTGGAAAATATGTACACTTATCGCTCTCGGATAACGACGCCCAGCCCAAACTCGTTTTTGTCGAAGATTCTGTAAGCAATCCTAAACAAATGTCCTACTGTGCTGATCTTACTCGCAGAAATATATCATCCCTCCCCCAACTAAATCCCTCATTCATCGCCTTTCTGAGGTGGGTCATCTCTACGCGCGCATAGCTGCGTTCGTCAGCACACAAGATCGTCCTTCTGTCGGCATGATCGAGCAAAGCCTTTGCCATCACCTTCAGACGCTGCTTACCGAATATTACCGACTCATCGCCGTTCTAGAGTCTCAGATGGGCAATGCACCTAACTCAGCTCCAGGCTCGCAATCAGATACTGTAGGAGAGGAGACTGGCCTCACCCTTAAACGTCTCGACGTTTGGATCACAGAATGGCGTCTCCGCATGCGCATGATGAGCGTCTGTGTCGAGGGTGCCCATGATGCACAGGGTGGGGCACTCGTTAACCTCATCCATTCATACACCGACAATGGGGACCCATTTGTCAGAAAATTTACTGATCAACTTTTGGAAGAGGTACAACCTCTTTGTCTGTATTAGTTGACTGACTGCTTCATGCTAATTTATTTACAGGTTTCCACTCCATTCTTTAATACGCTGCACAAATGGCTCTTCTCCGGCGAGCTCTACGATCCCCATGCTGAATTCTTCGTTTCCGTCGACCCATCGCTTGCGCATCTTCAAGGGCTGCACCCGTCAAGTCTTGCAGGTGGTATCGACGCATTCGGTGAAGATTCTGTAAGCGCAGACAGAGGCGATGGTGGAGGCGGTCTCCGTGTATGGGAGGCAAAGTATCACTTTAGAAAAGAGATGCTCCCGATGTTTGTGGGCGAGAACTTTGGAAGAAAGATCTTTTCGACAGGCAAGAGCTTGAATTTTATCAGGTACAGTTGTCACGATTCGGATTGGGTAGCAACGAGGGAGAAGATGAGCAACACGGGCGGAAGTGAGTTCTGCACTTACACTCGCTTTCATGCTGAACTGATGCTTCCCCATAGTCCTTAAGTACAGCGATATCGCGGGATTGGAACGCAGTATCGACAGTGCATATAGCACCGCCTCTGCTCGCCTGTTTGAAGTCTTCACAGAGAAATTCCGCCTCCTCGATCACCTTTCCGCGCTCAAGCATTACCTCCTCCTTGGTTACGGCGACTTTGCTGAGCAACTTATGGAATCGCTTGGGTACATAAATTTATGCCATCGCTTCATTAATGCTAATGACACACAGGCCCTCTCTCGCCCGACCTGCCAACACCCTCTACCGACACAACCTCACAGCAACACTCGAGACAGCAATCCGTACTTCAAGCGCACAAAACGACCCACCGGATGTTCTCCGCCGCCTCGATGCTCGCATGCTAGAATATACACACGGCGAGCTCGGGTGGGACGTCTTTACGCTTGAATATAAGGTTGACGCGCCGCTCGATACCCTCCTTGACCCCGGGTCTCTAGAAAAGTACAAGCGTGTCTTCGCACATTTGTGGGCGATGAAGCGCGTAGAAGGCGCGTTGAGCAGTGGCTGGATGAGGGTTGCTGGTGCTGGACGAGTCGGAGGGCGGCTGGAAGGTGAGTTGATAGATGTTTTCTTCCTCTCCTCATAATCTGTGGCTGCGGTACTGATGCGCAATATAGAACTGGAGTATGACTGGCACCAGATCCGGATCACGACTTCAGAAATGATCCATTTCATTCGCCAGATGCAGGCGTACACACAGCTCGAGGTCATCGAGTGCTCGTGGAAGGCTCTTATGGAATTCTTTGTGAGACGAGAGGGGGATCTTGATGCTATGATCGACGCGCATCAATCGTATCTTGATCGCATGGTTAAGAAGGTGTTGTTGATCAGCCCAAAGGTAGGGAGAGAGGTAAGCTTGACTCGCAAATAAACTGTCGCGCGCTTATCCTCATGCCAGGAGAGCCTGTTGACCCAAGTCCGGGAGGTATTCTCGACTATCCTTCAGTTCCGCGAAGCAATTGCAAGCGACCCTCCCTCATCCACGTGTTTCTGTTCTGATGAAAATTATCACAGGATAATTTCTACAACTACACCTTATCCGAGTCGGCTCGATTAGACCAAGCGCGGGATGCCGCCCGGGGGGTGTATACTGCACCCACCTCACTGGCTCACACCCAGTCGCTTTCTCAAATTCGCAAACTCCTTAGGGAATATAGCACTGCATTCAGCGAGCGCATGCAAACTATCGTGCAAGCCTTGCAATCGCATCCAGATTTAGATTGCCGGTTCCTAGGCATACGACTCTCATTTTCCGAGTTTTATCGTTCGAAGAAGGATAGGGAGGTTCTTGCAACGCAGAGATCGTGATCACAGGTGTCACAAAATGCATTCATAAAATACTCTAGGAATACTGTGATGGCATGCATGATACAGACCACACGAACGGATTAATTACATTGTTGCTAAAAGTAATTGAACTTGTCAAAGCTGTATCTTGGGCTCCCTGTACAATTTAAGTGCGAGAGAGGAGCATACTACAGATACTGAGCTAGAGCAACCAATTAATAAATGTTTGATACCCCATGGTCAGACTACTCACGATAATGCCATGGCCAGTGATGCCCATACGGGAGCTAAACGCGCGTGTCCAGCAGGGTATACGATGCCAGCAGCGATGGGGACTGCAATCACGTTATACATAATTGCCCACATCTACGGACAATGTTAGTGACCAGCGATGGTGCAAGAAGACTGAAGGAACGTACAAAGTTAATTTTAACGCGATTGAGCACTTTTCTCGAGAGATCACTCAAAATGAGGAGACTTTTGAGGTTTGAAGATACAAGAATGAATGAAGCGCTAGATATCGCGACGTCACCTGGAGTGTGTCAGCATGTGCGCTGTTAAATAAACGCTGGGGCTCACTTCCGGAACCGATGGCTATCCCTATGTCACTTGCTGCTAGTGCCTGACGCCAGTAAATACAAAATACAAAAAACCTGTGGAGAGAACTCACGGGTGCATCATTAATGCCATCCCCGACCATTGCGACGACACAACGCCCATTTGACTTTGACCTGCCCAACATACGTTGCCACCGTGGAGAAGGACGTGTAGCACCATTGTGCTGCAACCACTCAACCTTTTCGGCCTGGGGATAGGTCAGATAAAGTGATGGAAATTCGAATATGAAGAACAGACTTTTTGTTGGGGCAGGACACCAGCGATGACATTCATTTCAGGAATCCCGACAGATTTTGCGACTGCTTTAGCAGTAGTCTCGTTGTCACCTGATATCATCCATGTCCCAATGCTCTGCTCCTGCAAATGGCGTATAACACCAGTAGCCTCTGTCCTGATCGGATCCGACACAGCGAATATCGCTGCAACGACGAACCGATTATCCAAACCTGTGTCCATGACCGCAAGGAGGACGATACTCTTCGCCTCAGATTTCCACCTCTCGAGCACTTGGAGAATGTCGGGAGAAAGTAGGACATCGTGGTCTCGCATCAGGGCTTCGTTGCCCACTATCGCCTTGCGACGCATTTCATCGAAATCCGCCTTGACGCCTTTACCAGCAATCTCGTCGAACGCGCTGCCAGTGACAGATATAGCACCGTGCTTCCCCGCATAGTGCCGAATTGCATTTGCGAGAGGGTGAGAGGACGCAGATTCTAACTCCGCGGCAATTCCGAGAAGGGTCTGTTCAGGCACCGATGGAAGGAGGAACTCAGCATCAGACACTCGGGGGTCGCCACCTTCGGTAAGTGTTCCGGTCTTATCGAAGACGACGATGTCGAGTTGGGCCATCTCTTGGAAAGCCTCGCCACCTCCACGAGCAAGGATTCCGTGTTTGGCTGCGAGGCCAGATCCCACGAGAAGAGCGGTAGGTGCAGCCAGGCCAATGCCGCAAGGGCACGCCACGACGAATACTGCGATTGCAAACTCGAGAGACCAGACGACTACAAAGCTGATGTCATGATATAATGCAGTGGATCACTGGGAAGAGGCTCACCCCATCCACCTTGACTTATATCTAAGTAACTCCTAGGGATGGCACCGCTGACACCCAAGGCAAGCCATATCAACCAGGTAACAATCGCTAGCAAAGTAACGATCGGAACGAAAACGCCCGTGATGTGGTCTACAACGCGCTCAATTGGCGCCCTACGAGTCTGGCCATCGCGAACGATCTGCACGATCTGATCCAACCTGTAGAACTAGGTCAGTATAATATTTACATCATCAAATTTTATTGCCAAACATTGTCACGCCGCCAATAGCGTCCACTCGCACGTCTACAGGAGTAGATTTGTTGATTGTCCCAAGGAGAACCTTGTCCCCAACATTCTTCTTGACAAGTCTAGCCTCACCCGTTAAAGAGCTTTCGTCGAAGGTCGTCTCCGTACCAGACACGATTATACCGTCTGATGGTGGCGTGGCACCATTTTGCACACGCGCCACATCGCCAACCTCCAAGAAGTCAACAGGTACCTTCTCGAACTTGAATCCAGGAGAAGCAATAAAGCCACCGTTATCAAATGACACGTCACATTTCTCGGGATCATCGCGGGGAACGATTGCAGAGGTCATAGAATCAGAAGTAGAGCTAGTGGTCAGTAGAAGAGCTTCGGCAGGGCGGAGCGAGCCGAGCGCAGTGATTGCGTCCGCAGTCCTCGCTTTACTATATGCGTCGAGGTAACGGCCTGATAATTTATATTAAATCACGCAAGATATGCAACACACGAATTCTACTCACCAATGAGTAAGAACATGGTCAGGAACACAACAGCGTCAAAATATGTGGTATCTTGTGCCGCACCGCTGTTCACAGGTGGTTGTGTGGCTGCAAGAATGAGAAGCCCAATCGACGAAAAGTAGGCCACAGATACTCCGGTAGAAACCTGTTACATGTTATCACCTTATGACAATGCGGGTAGCACAGAGCATACCAGAAGGTTCATACTCCCAAATCTAGTAAAACGCTTGACGATAGGAGTCGTACTCCCTTTCCTCCACAAAGATCTGATTTCTTTGATGCTTCGATGATGAAATAAGCCGGCACCATAAAAGTATACTGGGGTCGCGAGAAAGGAAAGCGCCCACTCAATCCGGGACGTATTTCCATTCCACATGGGCCTCATAAGGTATTGCTTCGTCTGACTGCCACTGGGAACGAGACTCATGTAAACCACGCCGATAATGAACGTAGGTATCGCAATGATAAATGTGAAAAACAAGCGTAGAAGCAAGGCTCGTTGCTCGCACTGTTGCATGCTGCGCGTGCGTTGTTCGAGTGTAGGCGGATGATAAATCGTTGCAGTGTATGATGTCGGCTCCACTGAAACGATGGCCAAGATTATAGAGCGGATGGTGAAGTGTGGAGGCGATGGCTTGTATGATATTTCCATTATAGGATCTAAATGGTTTGATAACGGTTTGATAATGGCGATGTCTGGTAGGAGCCTGTGCAGGGCAGCCATAATCTTTGTTGGACAGTTTCTGATGGGCGAGTATCAGTAATATTGTATATGGCAACAGAGTAAATCGACGCACTGGCAATACATTCCATCGATACGAAGGGATAAATTCCGAAGACCCGTTGCACTATCTGATGTCAATGGGACGAGTGGCTCGACTTTGATGACGTCGACTTCGTAGCCGCAGTCGTCGATAGTTTCTGTTACGGAACTAACAATGTCCCTTCGAGCAACAACAACCGTGGCGGAATGGTTGAGCAAGCTAACGACCACTTCGGAGATCCCAGGGAGTTGCGAGACTAATTCGGTAATGGTACTCGGACACGAGGAGCATGTCATGCCACCTACGGACAGTGTGACGAGATGCGGCACATCATCGATGCCAACTTTGTGTAACGGTCTTGGGCTCAATTCTGGGTCATTCTCTGATCCCTCTAGCACGGAGAAATCCTTTGGAGAAACACTGTGGGGAGACAGGTTGCCGGCATTACCCCGCAAGAGGGATGGAACTAAGTCCTCAAGTGCCGTAGCGTCTATCTCCTGACACGATGAACATTGTTGTATATGCTTTCGACGTTTTCCAGAAAGCGTGGTACACATTTGTTGTGACAGCCTTTGTTCGGAGGTTGGGTCAGATACTACATCAAATCCAACGTCTTCAAGCATGGATTGTATGGTGTGTCCGGATATTGTAAAGGCATGCCCGACTGTAACTGACTGGTGGACGATGGATATGTCTACCCTCGTTGGAGGGGGGGACAAGGAGAAGAGCACTTCATTGATTGTGCTTACACAACTGCGAAAGAAAAATACAACATTAGCAGAATAAAAACTACGACCATCGTATATGCATACCTGCTGCAGTGAAGATTAGATAGTATGAGTACGGTCGTGACATGCGTCTGACTTTGAGACGGCGTCGAGGTGCTCATGACTCGGAGGTGCGATTAGACCAGGTGTGAGTTAAGAAATGCGATGGCCGACAGATATAGGACATTATATAGTAGTGAAACAGGCAGCTTGTTGCTAGCTGGTAAGCTCGCCATTGATGATGATTTGCTGGCAAGCATTCAAAAAATGCCTCAAAGCCAGCACAATTGGCAATTGCCGCAGTGCCATTACGTCATATTATGAGTTGTTTCTCTTTTTCGACAGTTTCACAACTCTTCGATTCTCAAACTATAACTGCCTGTACATATGAAGGGACAACGTTTAGCCGACCACGCCGAAAATGCCCTTGAGTGATGTTCCAAATTGGTCGGGTGAGCACTCAGCTGGATACTGTTAACGGCGTCTCCACAGCAAGCGATATTCCCCGAGACCTGGTTTTAAATGAATACAAGCCCTAGCCTCAAGCCAACCAGCTGCTCTCACTCGAACGGCACATCTAGATGCATCTTCGCTTTCCGCGGAGGTGTAAGAAATTCTTCAAACCTGGAGACCAAATGCGAAATTTCCTCAGGTCTGCTTTCAGCTGCGTTGCTCTGATAAGCACTTATAATTAGACACCAGAAGGAAAGCCGTTCAACGAACCAGTGGGAGTCCACGGAGTCCAAAACAACTGTTTTCCTTTTATTGGGTCTGCCTACAGGAGATCACAGCTGAGTTCCTAGACGACCAGTTACTATCGATCTTACTCACGAATTCAACTCGCTACGTAATATGAAGGTCGCGAACGTCGTCGATGATCCCCTCTCAGCACGCCCTTGCGCACCTCGGCCTAATGCCGCACTGTCATTGTCTTGATTCCTCAACTGATGTCCCTTATGTTGTGGACGGCTTCGAGAGGTCGATGATCCATAAGAGTCCATTACTGGGGCACTACTGCCAGTGGATGTGGGAGCGACTCGTAGAAGTCTCACTGGCACAGAATCAGTGTCAAATAATGGTGTAGCCAATTGGTAGTCTCCCGTCGGCAAAACAGCAGTAGATCTGATGTTTTATCATTGGGTACATAACTGGTGCCACATGCATTATATAGAGCAAGGAGTGCCTTGAATACAACTTGACTTGAATGATACTGAATGTAAATATTGGCGCTTGGCACGTGAGCGCTACTTTTTTTTTTTTTTTTTAAATACATTTGTATACCGCGTCATGTACCTAGGACAAATAGCGGTCGCAAGCTCTGAGCCTACAATAAAGTGAGTTGAAAAGTGAGATATAAGGAGTAGGACTGAAGGTGACCGGGTCAATATTGAAATAAAAGTGTTTCTGCTGGTTATTGTAAGAAGGATCGAGTTAGAGATGCACAAAGATTAAAGATAAGTTAACCATGGTCTGCAAAACCGCCTGGGACATCCTTGGAGAAAGCATGGGATTCAGCAATGAATTTTGTGAGTGCTTCGAGTCCAGACTTGGTACCGAGTATGACAGGTAGAGAGAGTGTGCGCGAGGCAGCACGCAAATGGTGTCGGTAAGCATCGAAATTGGGACATTCTGTGAGTATGTGTGCGCGCGTTTGTTGAGGGTGGCCACATGGGCATGATACAGATTCAGCTGGGACGAAACGTGCATAGTACTCGCCACAAAAGAAGTGTCCAAGGAGAGTTTGGATGATGCGTGAGTGTGTTGCTCGGGTGCCGTTGAAAAAACGGTGAAAAGGTGAGAGTTTAGTAGAAGGGGGAGTGGTTAGGGCGGTGGCGGCAAGGTTGGTGTGTGAGCGTGAAGCCCATTCAGTGTGCCAGGTCTTAAGAGCGCGGGATTTAGCTTTCTCGCGAGCCCAAGAAATGGTGGACGCGAAAATGGGATGGTGGTTGACGGCAGCTTTGGCGATACTGTCTGCACGTTCATTGCCGAAAAAACCTTTGTGACCTGGAATCCAAATGAGTTCGACATCAAAAGGATTCGAGGTAAGGAGAAGGTTATCGACATGACGGCGGAATAGGATGGATGCGCCTTGAGCTGGGTGCATCAGGAAAACATCGAGTTCCTTTTTGTCCCTTATTTGCTTCTTATATGCCTTAATTCACATAATAAGGAATATAAAGGCTGTTTTTCCACATTTTAAATAAGTTGAAATAAGTAGGTCCCTCGACTTAGGACAAGGAAATTTCCTTGTCTAAGGACATTAAGGCAGTCAAAGTTTGGTCAAAGTGATATCAAAAAGTGCACTTTATTTTTTACCTTTGAGCTGGTTTGAACTCTCGACCATACAGCTGACCCAGCTGAGATCACATGATCAATATTCAAACTGTCCAGCAGCTTTACCGGTAGACTACATTACCTTGTATATACACGGGCAGCAATTGAAATATATACCACATTCATTGGACTTAGAAAAAATTACGAGTCTACAAGTACTAGTGACTAAATATAACTTGTGTGCCTGAACTTTCATGAACACACCACTTTCTAGTATTTTGCTTATAACTCACTAGGATCTTGACCAAAAAATGTCATGAGACGATGGATAGACTACCCTTGACAAGGGTTACAACTTTGATTTTCTTCGAAAATTTGCATGGTCTACTTAATCTGACTTAATTCTCCTTGCAGCCACCATATGCCTTAGAATAAATACAATTAAATACAAAATTACTCCTTAATAGTGCTTATTCTTCTTAGCCACCTTGGTAAATTTGTTAAGGAAATGAAGGGACAAAAAGGAACTCAACGTTTCCCTGATGTGCGCAGTGGTATCGGTGATGGTAGAAAGGGCAGCTTGATTGTCTGAGAGGAAAAGGAGATGTTTGATATGCGGGTTTTATGCGAGAATGTGGGTCACTGCACCAGCGCTACCTGCGAGTGCAAACATTTCTGCGTCATAAACTCCCGCGCGCTTGCCTAAGCCCCAGCACCCCACCCGAATTTCACGACCTTCTACATAAGCAACATATCCAGCGCCCGTACGACGTTGACCCGAAGCACGATGTCGTGAACCATCAGTGAAAACAAGAAGTGTGGTGGGGTCCTGAAGAGTGTTGTGGATGTGGGTTTTGATGGAGCGGATGTATTCCATGCGTTCACGCTGAGTCATTTGAGGGTTTGGGATGGTTTTGCGTAGGCGGTTGTCCCAGGGGTGATGGCGAGACCATGGAGGAGTATGATATGGAAAAAGGCGTTCTGCAGTAGGGGTTGTAAGACTAGCAAGATGATGTATGATAGTAAGTGGTTTGGACTTTGAAGCGGTAACAGTAGGAAGAGGAATAGGTACACTTAAAGAATGTTCTTCCCAATCTGAGGGAGTGCGTGCAAGTACTTGAGAAGAGAATGGTAAGGTTCGAAAGCGGATGGCTGCATTCATGGAAAGACGTTGAAGAAGGATGTGAATTGGGAGGATGGCACCAATGTGGTGCATGTCGGAAATGGGAGAGGTGCGAAAAGCACCGAGAAGCCATCGAAGTCCCTCACTTTGGGCACGTTCCAATGGTTTAATAAGGGATTTCTGTCGGACACCCGTGAACCAAACTGGAGAAGCAAAAGTGAGAACAGGAAGGACAACTGATTTGTAGAGGAGACGAGCATTGAGGACACTAAGGCCCCGGACGGAATTGGCAAGAATGCGAAGTCCAGAAATTGTCGAGAGTGCACGAGTGGCCATAATCTCAACATGCTTCTTGAATGAGAGTTTTTGATCAAAGAAAACACCGAGCCAGCGCATAACTGGTGTGGGTCTGATGGTGCGAGCAGGTGCATTTGGCGGGGAGATATTGATAATAGGATCAAGGGAGGGGTTGGAGCGGGAGCGGGTGAAATGAATGAGTTCTGTCTTGTCAGCATCAATGTCCAAGCCCAATGCAATGAGTTGGTGGGTGATGGTATTGAAAGCACGAGTGAGTTTGTCCACATTGCCTTCGAGTGAGTGAGATACAGCAAGAAGTAGCACATCATCAATATATGCTTTAAGGTCAGAATTGGAGATGTTGGAGAGACAAGGAAGGACATTAAAGGTGTAGATAGTGGACAGGACAGGCGATAAAGGGGAGCCTTGAGGGATACCAACACCCGCAATGGGTATTGGATGACTAAGATGCTTGCCGATGCGCATAATGATTGACCGTTCATGCAGAAATGAGCGAAGCCATGAGACTAGTTGAGGAGCAAAGCCAAGTAGGTGCAGTGTGTGTACGAGCCGAGAATGATTTACATGGTTGAAATAACCTTTGATGTCAATTGCCAGTGCGGATGCAACAAGACCATTCTTCCAGGCAGCTTGGATGTCGTGTGTGAGGGAGAGACATGCGTCAATGACTGACGACTTATCTCGTCCACCAAACTGGTTGGTAGGGACAAGATTGAATTTACCAATCTCAAAGATTAGTCGCCGCGCAATTACTTTCTCCAAAAGTTTACTAAGACATTCGAGGAGCGAAATAGGTCGATATGAGCGTGGGTCAGACATGTCTGCTTTGCGTGGCTTTGGAACCACAGATATAACTGCGATTTTGAGCGAGCTTGGGTGATGGCCAAATTCCAAACATGCGTTGAAGAGTGAAGTGATTTCTAATGAAGAAATCCCAAAGGCCCACTTGATGAGACGCCACGTGATGCCAGATTTGCCAGGTGCCGTGGTATTTGAGGTCTCAGTAAGTGCATCAAGAATTTCATCAGGAGTGAGAGGGGAAAATTGACGAGGGGGTAAAGGAGGGGGATCATCAGGAAGGTGAATAGGAACTTGAGGCGCTGTACTAGGAAAAAAGGACGTTGCGAAAGCATGACTCTGCGCTTCAGGGTCAGCAGTGAGTCCATTAGGAGTGCGGGTTGGGGGAATACGCTGATTTGGTCTGCCCTGCTGCCCAGCGACAAAGTTTCCATACTTCTGGTTGAGGTGTGTTCTTGATAATATCAGCTGCCCAATTCCGTTTTGCAGAACGGACTGCTGCTCGAAAATGGGAGCGTGCATGGGCCCGATCAGCAGGTGACGCATGGCGGAGGTCATGAAAAGCTTGGTCACAATCATTGTTCCACCATTTTGCGCGACGTAGGACCCGGTTGGTGCGGCGGGGCATGGTTGTCGATGTAGCTGTGATAAGTGCATCGAGAAGAGCCTTGGCACCTTGATCAATGTCTGCTGTTGAGAGGAAACGTGCTGGCATGGGGGAGGAGTAGATGGCAGTTGTAAATGCGGCACACCATTCCGGTTTCTTGGAGGAGTCAATGCGAATACCTGTGTCAGTGTCAGTGTCAGTATCTGGTGACTCGTCGAGAGGGTGGATGGTCCATGTGACACCATTGTGGTCTGAATCAAAAGATAGCTCTTCTGAACAGTTCCAGTTGCGAAAGATGTGCTCATTAGTAGCAGCATAATTAAAAAGAGTGAGATCAATAATAGAATCGGCTTGATTAGTCCGGCCACGCCGTGTGGGAGTGATGCGGGAGTTGGCAATCGCAAAGGAGTTGCTAATCAACCACTCAGCAAGCTCGATGGCGGCTGTTGAGGTTGGGCGAGCAGCGCGATGTTCAAGAGCCCACTCTGGGTGGTGAAGGTTGAAATCGCCAGCAATGGCAGTGGGAACAAGCGGGTCAAAATTTGTGTTGCAAATGCGATTGACTGAGTCAGCATCGCGGCCAGTACCAGCATTGTACACATTAACTATAACACACGAAACGCCTCCATATGTAACATTAATGGCAAGTATATCTTTGGACCCGATGAGATCAGGGCATGGACGAGTATCCAAAGAAGGAATACCCTTGCGGACTGAAAGTGGCGACACGAGGGGGACCATCTGCTGTGGACTCTGGAATAAAAAGGTCCCATGCTGGGTTAGCAACAGTACCTTTGATGTCGAGGCCTTGCGCGTCCGTGGAAGAGCGAGCCACTCCAATACGACCATACCATGGTTCTTGGAGGAGGAGAATATCAAAGTCGATGAGAGTGTTGAGGATGGCATGCATGCGCACATTTGAGCGAGCAACATTCAGCTGTAGGACATTCAGCGGGCGGAGAATCATGCCTCCATAGATTGGCCTTGGGTGGGAGGGGTAAGGGCGAAGTCAGTAGTGATGGCAGGGATGTTAAATTTGCGACGTTCGGGGCAGTCATGCGCATCTGCAGAGTGTGTCCCACGGCAGTTAACACAGAGGGCAGGGTGGTCACAGGTCCGTGAGTCAGGGCGGTTTTCCTTGCGGCAGGCGGAGCACTTGGATCGGTGTGCATCTTCTGAGTGTTAATCACCACAGATGCGACATCTGATAGGGGAGCGGCAGTTAGTGATGAGGTGTCCTAATCGCCAGCAGCGCGTGCATTGGCGTAGGCGAGGTTTCTCCACCCAGCGCTTAGCGCGAACTGGGGCACCGAACATAAACAGATTGGTCTTGAGCAGGGATTTAAGGTTGGACCTGTCTGGATCCTCGAAAGCAAAAGAAATGGACAATTTGAAACCGTCAATGAATTCAGACGGACGTACCCATCTAGGGTTCTGCGTGATGTTGAGTCTGGATATTGCCGGGTTGCGTAGGAGAGCTTCGCGGAGGGTTTCACCAGTGTAGACTGGCTCGTCGCGATGTGTGCGTGCAAAGACACCGGACAGAATGATCTTGGACCAAGGGGCGTCATGAGAGATTGTTTGGTGAGCGGGCAAGCTCATGGCCTTGCGAATGGACGGGAGGTGGTCTTGAATGAGCGAAAGTTTGGTGTGATGGGGAAAGGTGAGAATGCAGTTGCCCGAGTTATTCCAATGGGAGCCAATAACCTGTAAGCCTTTTGCCGTTGGAATGGAGGCGAGTTCACGATTGATGTTGTCAGAGATGATCTTTGGGATGACTCGATCGGCAGGAGCAGGAGGAGAACCGTGAAAACGAACGACGAATCGAACGGGCTCTGGTGGGCGGGCAGACGACTGTTTGGATGGGCGGGAGGATGAGGACGCCTGCTGAGGCACTTGGGCAGTAGCAGTGGCATAGGACATAGTGCCGGTGAGGGTGGGAGGGGGAGTTTGGGAGGGGGTCTTGGCAGCACGATCATCTGGGCGCAATGCGTTATTCAATTTGGTCTCGAGGCGGGAAAGTCGAGAGTGGACTTCAGACTCCATTTTCCGTAGCATCTGCAGAATGGTATCAGTGGGAGCTACAGATTGAGTGTTGGATGTCTGATGGCGTGAAGTGTCAAGGAGGAAAGGAGAGGGGTCCATGTCATAGTCAGACCATTCTGTGTGTAGAGGGATGTGCTGACGAAAGGCGTCAGAGATACGGGTCAAAGCGCGGGAGTGTTCGTCATCGTCACCCAAGTCGAGCTGGATAAGCGGAGCTGAGATGGCTTTGATCAGTTGTTCAGAGAGGGTAACCCAATCCGCAATGCTGAACGCAGTTGCGTCTCGAGATTTCCAAGAGTCAATAAGAGAGGAGGCTTCAGTGAGAGTCACAAGAGCAGGAGGGCGAATGCCCAGATCGGCAGAAGAGAGGGCGCCGAACGAGAAGTCACCAAGCGCGTTCTCTGAGAAAGGCGCAGCAGGTCTGCGTTGGCTATCGCCAGAGGAGGATCTAACTCGCTTAAGAGTATGCCCTGGGGGCGAAAAGGAGGTGTGGAGTGAGTTGGGGTTATCCGATGGTGGTGGTTGCATGTCAAAAAAGTTGGCGGCACGTGAGCGCTACCGTGAAGCCATTTCAGCTGCAAACACCGTATTTATCACTGCAAACGATTGTGATGAACTCATTTAATGCCCCTCCGTTACCTCCAGGGTGGACAGAGCACGTTGGTATGTGTCTCAGAACACATTAGGCACTCTAGTCATTAACTCACAAACATGCAGGACCTGCGGGCCAGCCATACTACTACCACGCCGGGACACGAGAGTCTACCTACGTACGGCCACTCCCCGCATTCCCTGTCATTCCACAAGCTATCATACCGCAGCCTCCAAAAAAGAAAGACAAACCGTTGGTAAAGACCCCGATACCTGGCACAGAATGGCTTCGCGTAAAGACGACGGAAGGGAATGTATTCTATTCACACAAGGCGAAGAAGCAGAGCGTATGGACCGTGCCAGAGGAAATCAAGGATGCTGTGGAAGCATTTGAGCGTGCTGAGGAACATGAAGACACGCAGAAGCAACAACAGGAAGTAAAGGAAAAGGAAGTCGAGAAGTTAGAGTTCGAGGAGGAGCAGGAGCTCAAACGGATTAAGACAGAAATGCAGGGCCTTGTAAAGCGAAAAGCGGAAGAACCTCAACCTCTGGACGAGGTAGTGATTTCAAAAAAGGCGCGAGTAGAAGAAGATGATGAAGGGGAGGGGGAGGAAGAGGAGGATGACGATGACGATGAGAGTGAGGAGGAGGAATGGCAACGCGAGGCTGCTGCACAACTTGCTGCTGAAGCCGAGGAGGAGAAAAAGAGGCTGGAAGAGGAGGCCAGGTTCATACAGGAGGCAGAAGACTTAGAGGCTAAGAAGATGCATGAAAATGAGAGGTCTCAGCTCAATATGCCCGATCGCGTCGATCTCTCTGTTGAGGAGGCTAAGGCATTATTCAAGGTCTGTCGCTAGCTCTATTGATTAATGATCCTTCAGTTAACCTCATCGACCAGACATTACTCAGGGAAAAAGATATCAGTCCTTTGCACCCATGGGATACCTCATTACCTTTGTTTATATCGGATCCGCGCTATGTTCTACTCCCTTCTGTTTCAGCGCGTCGCGATGCATTCGATGAATACTGTCGGGATCGCGCTCGCGAACTACGGCAACAAAATGTCAAGAAAGAAAAGGCAGAAGCAAATCCCAAGGAAGAGTATGAACGACTTCTTAGCCAGGAAGTCAAGAGTACGAGAACATCATGGTCTGACTTTCGAAGGATATGGAAGAAAGACCGACGATTTTACGGATGGGGGAGAGATGACCGAGAGCGAGAGAAACGATTTAAGGAGTATCTGAAAGAGCTTGGCGAGAGTACGAATATTTTTATGCTTTATGAGCGATTTATTTGGCTGACTTTCTATCTAGAAAAGCGTATAGCTGCTGAGCAGGCGGAGGCAAATTTCTTTGCTCTTCTGCGCGAGAGTGGTGTAGTCAGGTCAGATTCCTTATGGAAAGACGTAAATATCGGCCTGCCTTATTATACCATCAGTTGTGTTGAAAGTTTGCATTCTAGGTGAAACGAAAACTATCTCATGACGCACGATACGATGCTGTTGGGTCTTCGTCTTTGCGTGAAGAGCTATTCCAGACATTTCTTAAGGCGCATGGGTCTTCGTCTTCGCATTCAACCTCTGCAAAAGCTAAAGATGAGACGGGCAAAAGTGACACAGCGGAAGATGCTGAGCGAAAGCGCAGAAACAAGAAGGAACAGGCCCTCAAAGAACGCGAACAAAAGGTGAGAGCTGATCGTAGTCGTACGGACGCCGAAATAGGGCGCTCCAAGATGGGTTTAAATCTGGAGGAAGGCGAAAGAGAATTTCGGTGAGCCGCCTTTACTTCCGTAGTTTAAAGCCTCAGGTCGCGCCACTCAACTTCTTTTCTTTTCTTCTTGGTTAGTACACTACTTACAGACGCGGTACGAGACCCTCAGGTACGGTCACTCTTTTCTTCGAGGCAGTTACTAACCCACATCTCATTATAATTGCAGACCACCTGGGAATCAATACGTCCTCAACTCCAAACCGATCCTCGATTCAATAATTCCCCCCTCCCAATTAACCAGCAATTGCATTTGTTCCATGCACACATGAGCCAGCTGCAGATGAAACATTTGGCCGGTCTACATTCGTTGTTTCAAGCACATGCTCCATCTTTGGCAACACCATTTTCTGCTCTTCCGCTTGAATCCATGTTAAAATCGCTTCCGGTGACGAAACTCGCCTTCGACACACGTGGTCTCCAACAGGAATATGAGAAATGGCAACGCGAACGGACATACGAATGCAAAACAGCATTCGACGAGATGCTCGCGGAGAACTCCTTTGTCGAGTTCTGGGGAAGATTGGGTAAAATTGGAGGTGAAGGGGCTGAGGGAGGGGTCAAAGCAGATGACTTGGGTGAGGATGAAGGCGAAGGCTTTGGTGGAAAGGTCGATATGAAAGCGCTCGCAAAGAGTGTGGACCTTTCTGACATTGAGAAAGTGCTTAAGGTATGGCCAGTTGCTCGCGGAATGGATGTGGCTACTAATTACTTGTCAGAATGATAAACGATACATGATGTTCGAGCATGTGGCAGCACAACGGGAGCGATGGATAAGGGTGAGTCGAATGATGGGTTTGAAGTTTGTCTTGTCTAATCCATGCTAGGATTATGTTGCAGGCCTGACTGCACCTAAACTATCTGTTCATGTGTAGTATAGTTGATCCATGTACTTAGTGATTTAAGCGCTTGTCTTCGTTTGATTGTACAACGCTCGACACCTTGCGTGTCGTCGTCAGGTGACGTGCGAAGTCAGTCACGTGGTATCGAACACGTCAGTACTTTTAATTTCACACAAAGATTTGAGTACTATTTAACAAATAGCTGCCGTACTACTGTCGAATTACCAGTCAAGAGACTTAACTCTCGTCGATTCACTCGACAATGCGTCTGCTGCATCCTCTAATCCTGTCACTTACAGTTTTTTCTTCGTGCGTTTTCGCGCAAGACGCAGGTGCTAATGCGCACAAGGTCAAACATGACTACCAGGCATGTCCCTTGTCTGTTCTGCATCAGTGTACCTCAGCAGATTATCGTTTGACAGAGTGATGTTGCACGCCTGCGCAAGATAGTAGTCAACAGGTGCAGTAGCCTTACATCAGAGTTGACATCGAGCGCTAATTATGCACTACGTATTGCAGTCTTTACTCGAACAGGTGACATTGCAATCTCTGAACATGCCTATACATTCTCTTTGCTGAGCGCATTTATTTCAGAGACGTTTTCTTGCGGGAACTCATCTCAAACGCCAATGATGCACTCGAAAAGCTTCGGCTCACCGCGCTCACAGAGAAGAGTATGTGGGATGGCGCCTCCCCTTTGAACCTCACCATCAAAGCGGAGAGAAACTCCGATGGCGAGGGTGGTCGTATCATTATTACCGGTTTGTATCACTCTGCATTATGGTCTGTCGCAGTACTTACTGTTGTGCCCAGACACCGGCATTGGCATGAATGCAGCAGAATTGACGACCAACCTGGTATGAGCCTCGTCATTTTGCGAAGTGTAAGCGTGACACAATGTTTGAATACTTAGGGTACTTTGGCAAAGTCTGGAACTTCTGACTTTCTTGCGGGAGTAGACGGTGACGACTCAACCGCGACTGGCAATCTTATTGGTGCATTCGGGCTCGGTTTTTACAGCAGGTTAGTGTGATTTTTGAGTCTGTGGACACATGATTAATCCTCTACAGCTTCCTTGTAGCAGATAAAGTCACCGTTGCATCTCTACCCCCGCCCTCGTCCAAGAATCCTAATCCCACCCAGAATGTCTTCAGTTCTTCTGCGGATGAGGGGTCGTTCGAGATATACCCGGACCCACGCGGAAACACCCTCGGACATGGAACTGAGATTACACTTTATTTGAAGAGTGACGCCTCCCACTATCTTGCGACTTCTAACCTTATGCAGCTCGTGTATGTGTCTCACTCTATCTTATTGCGCGTCTTGTTGATAAAAATCTCAGTAACCAGCACTCTGGATTTTCAACTACCTTCCCGATTTACATCTGGTATGAGACTGAAGAAGAAGTTCCTGAAGTAGACGAAGAGGCTGTTTCAGACAAGCAGGGAGGAAAACTTACCGACGCAGACGAGGACGAAGCCATGGTCGAGGAAGATGCGGAGAAGGAATCTGCATCTCCCAAGATGAAGAAAGTCACAGTTGGTCACTGGGAACACCTGAACTCGCAACCTCCCCTCTGGATGCGGTGCGTTGTTATTCTTGCTCTCGTAAGGATATGCTCACCTTCCTGCCAGCGATCCGAAGACAGTAACTGATGAAGAATATGAGCTGCTGTACCAAGGAACCTTCAAAGACTTCCAGAAACCCCTTGCGTGGCACCATTTCCATGGTGACTCGGAATCTGGCGTATCTTTCCGTGCACTCATTTATATTCCCTCGCGTTTGTGAGTAATCATAGTTATTACTATGTGCTTCTCATCCATGTCTTTCAAGGTCTGAAGAATTTTTCAACAAACCACTCGATAATGCAGCAAAGGACGTCAGGCTGCTAGTGAAGCACGTGTTCATCACCTCTGACCTAGGTGAATATGGCTTGCCGAAATGGGCTAGCTGGGTGAAAGTTATTATTGACGGTAAATCGGTTTGGTTCGACTCAGACTTTGTGTTGACTGGTATACCTAACATCTAGCTGATGATCCTCCATTGAATGTCTCTCGCGAAACCCTCCAGTCCAGCTCTTTCCTCAAGCAGATCAAGCAAATTATTTTACGCCGTCTTATTCAGCTCTTCTCTAAAATTGCTGAAGAAGACCAGGACAAATATGCAGAGATTACGAAAAACTATGGCCAAGTATTGAAACTCGCCGCGTCAGAAGACAGTAAAAACCGCCAGAAACTAGCAGCTCTTGTACGCTTTAACACAAACCAACGGGAAGTCGTATCGTTTGACTCGGTTAGTGACCATCATTATGACCATTCGGGGGCATGTTTATAAATTGCACGGATCCCAGTATTTGGAAAACAGGAAGCAAGGGCAAAAGCAGGTGAGTGGTATTGAGAAGAAATGGAGCGACATGATTAAACATCATACAGATTTTTTACCTCGCCGACATGGGTAAAACCATTGAACACCTGTCTCAAAGCGTTTTCGTAGAAAAGTTGCATGCCCGCGGGTACGAAGTACTGCTTCTGAACGAGCCTTTGGACGAGATTATGCTTCAAAGCATCCGGAATTGGAAGTAAGTTGCCGAAGACCCACACAATTGACAGATTATCTTACTGATGGGACAACAGGGGTGTTCCATTTCAGGACGTTGCCAAGGCTGGACTGGACTTTGGAGATGGTAAATTCCCATCAACGTAAGGGCTTTCGTTATTCTCATATTTGCACACAGACACCCCAGAGGAAAAGGATACAATTGCCGAATTGACAGACAAATACGCCCCCCTTCTTGAGTGGCTGAAAATTGAGGCTGGAGACAATGTTAAGAATGGTGAGTACTCATTTTACGATCATATGACACTTTGGCCTGAGGTGCATATTCGTCAGTGATCGTCTCTAATAGGCTCGTCACGAGTCCTTGTGCGATTGTCGCAGACAGTATGGGTTTCACAGCAAATGTCCAGAAGCTCATGAGTGCGTTTCAACTAGTGACTTGGCAGTGCTGGTTCAAACTCGGTATAAATTTGCAGGTGCCACAAGCCGCGGAGCCCAGCAGAACGATGCCATGCAAGACTTTATGAAGAAGCAGAAGGTACTGGAAATTAATCCGCGATCGCCGTTGATCGAAGGCCTCCTTGAACACGTCGAGCAATTGAATGCAGACGGCGATGACAAAGACCTAGATTCTGAGGCTCAACTTAAAGAAGTTGCTTCCATCCTAATCGACGGGGCTCTTGTTCGTTCCGGGTTTGAAGTTGCCGACTCTAACTTGTAGGTCCTGACAAATTGATGCAAAAATGTCTCATAGTGACACC
Organism: Suillus occidentalis; assembly: GCA_016628085.1. Lineage (NCBI taxonomy): Eukaryota > Fungi > Basidiomycota > Agaricomycetes > Boletales > Suillaceae > Suillus > Suillus occidentalis. The sequence continues at coordinate 298,910 of JABBWB010000014.1, forward strand.
ACGCAGGTTTTTGACTCGTGTGGATAGAGTGCTCAGGCGATCACTCGGTGTCTCTGAGACCGCACCGACAGATGACACCGTAAAACCCGCTCCTCCCGTTGACCCAGAGCTGCCTAGCGACATACCCGTGGATGATGAGAAGATGTTCTTCAATCTTCCTGATGAAATGAAAAACAATCAGATTGAATTCGAGATGGAGGAAATCGATGAACATGGAAATGTTGTTCACGATGAGCTGTGATGTTGCAGTAGATCTTGTAGCAGCAGGTTGGTCAATAATACAATTTAATTATCGTGAATTCCAGTGTTCAATGATGTTGGAAGGAATCCACCCCCAGCGTTCATGTATTTTGGTATAGATTAAGCGGCCCACCAGTGACTACGGAGGCTTTGGATCGTCAGTCCGACATGCTATCTTTGATGTGACAGCCGGGACACAGTTGCAAACAATGATGGTAATTGCCACCATGCAGACGTTGATCGGGCAGTAAGTAGTTGAACGGCCTGCATTGGATTCAAGCTGACGCATCGGGGCTATGCGGACTCGATCGGGGGTGTAAATAGGGCAGTGAGGCGAGCGTAATATCATAGGGGCGACTCTAACGATCATTCATCCCAAAGTCCTCGGGTGAGATCTTACCCATCAATAACGTGACCAGCGGCCTCCGGGAATGATAAAGCGTAATAGCAATGCCTGCTCAGTCGCCATCTGCTATTAAAGAGCCTCTCCGCTAAAATGTGTTAGCACCACCTTCATCGTCCTCGGACGACTTCACTGTCTGCCAGTGCAACGCTGGTCCATGTCGGATTCTCCTCTAGGATCTGTCTCCTCCACTCGCGTACCACACCAAGATGGCACGAATTATCTTCAGTTTCCTCAGCTCACAGGTAACAAAGGCAGGTCTGCCGAGGCCTTGGATCAGACCGATGACAAAATGCATGATTGGGATCACGACCCAGCGAACCCCAGAAATCGGCCTCTCGCAAAGAAATGGACAACCGCTACAATCGTCAGTTCCGAACCTTCCGTTAGTGAGTCAGTTCACTAGGATTCATGTCGGTATCATGTCAGGTCTCGCTGTACACGCTTGTCACGCCTTTGGCAAGTGCCATAATGGCACCTAGTTTGCCTGACTTGGCTATAAAATTTGGCATAACCGATTCAACAATCTTAGCGTTGACGTTGAGTATCTTCGTTCTATCGTATGCCATTGGCCCATTATTTGCCGCATCTTATCGGAAGTATACGGTGGTGTGTGGGTGCGTGGTGCTCTTTCTTGATCTAATTACTTATTTGAATGAGTTCAAGGTGCTCCATCTAGGAAACCTCTTCTTTCTCGCGTTTAATCTCGGCTGCGCTTTGTCGCCCAACACTGCATCTTTAATCGTGTTCCAGTTTCTAGGTACGTTGTGGAACTGCTGGAACCGCAAATTTTGCTCACTCTAAAAAGCGGGATTGGCGGGGAGTGCACCTACAGCATGTGGCTCAGGTGTCATCAGCGACCTCTTTTTGGAACGCGAGCGCGCATCAGCCATGGTACTGTACAGCATTGGACTCATGATAGGTGAGTTTCACCCTGTTTAACGATGTGTAACGTTCACTGAAGTTCATACACAAGGCCCCGCTATCGGCCCTATTATGGGAGGTTTCATTGCAGAGTCGGTCGGTGTACTGTATGTTTTCTATGTCATCGCTGCGATCTCTGGTGCTGCTGCAATAATTGGCATCCCTCTCATGAAGGAAACATATGCACCAATTATCATGCTTCGTCTTTACGACATGGCGCTAGATCCCGAAAAGATAGCTGAAGGACATCCTGTCCTCACCGCACATCACATGGACAAGTGGGCTTACTTATGGGTCAATCTCAAGCGACCAGCCATTCTACTGACCCGGAGTTTCATATGCTTCATCCTGAGCTTGTATATGGCTTTGTGAGTCTAATTTGGTGTCGCGCGGCTCACTGATGTCATCTATTTAGGATGTACGGTCAGTACCACATCAAAAGTATATCGGATGCGGGCTGAGATTGTATGTTAGGTATCTACTTCTTGTTGTTTACAACTTTCCCCGGTAAGATCATACCTAGGCCAGCACTACAGTGATCTTGATCAACAGCTTTTGCCCAGACCTCTTTGCGAACGCGTACCACTTCAGCATTGGAATCGGAGGCCTGGCGTATATCAGAATTGGTTTTGGATTCGTAGTTGCCACTGTGTTTGGCACCAAAATTTCCGATAAGATCTACATATACGTACGTCTTTCTTCCACCTTGAACGTATCAGCGCAGTGACTATTTTCTGTATTTAGCTTACTGCAAGAAATGGAGGAAGGGGCAATCCTGAGATGCGCGTGCCTGCTCTGATATTCGGGTCGTTGTTTGTCCCAGTAGGACTGCTGTGAGATTGACGTCTTTCTTCCTGCTCCCGGTCTGATGTGTGTTAGTTGATATGGCTGGTCTGCCCAAGCCGAGGCCCACTTCACGATGCCCATCATTGGCACCGCTATCTTTGGATTCGGGATATTTACATGTTTGTAGGTGTACCTCCGTGCTTTGATGCTGTTCACGATTGACGTCTCTAAAGCCTCCCCATTCAATTGTATCTTGTGGATACATTTACATATGCTGCAAGCGCTACTGCAGCCGCTTCTGTTAGTCTTTCTTTCCCCTGATGAGTCGTTGGCGCGTTCACTCAATGCCATATCAGACATTTCGTTCATTTCTCGGGTTCGCATTCCCTTTGTTTGGACAACAGATGTTCGTGACACTCGGTTATGGTGGAGGCAATACGCTGCTTGCAGCTTTCGCCATCATCATTGGTGTACCCTTCCCCGTATGGATATACTTATTTCGCTGGCGAACGTATCCGCGCAAAGAGTTCCTTAGCTCGTTAATTTGTTTGTCCCTTCCACATCATGAAAGTATGATGATTAAAACCCTTTCAGAGCTTTAAGAGGCACCGGGCGACATCGTCCGACTATACCTTCGTGCAGAATCGAATGTTTCAGCGAAACAGTACTTGGTTGCAATCAGCTGGTCGCTTAATTAATGGGCCCGAAGGTGCCAATTCAACCAAAAACAGCGAAAGGCTAAAGTCTTATCAGAAATTATTCGATAAGATCATGCAACCGGTGCTTAATTAAACATCCGAGTCGTCAAAGACAAGTCTTCAAGGGGCGTCGTGTACTTGCCTAATCACAAAGCGTGCCGCGCGCTCGACCGCCAACTCTCCTGACCATGTTAGGTGACAGAGGTGACTCTAGGTGACCCACTCTCAGTGGGTTAGCAGGTGGTAATTATGATGATGCATCCAGTGGGACCATCACTGTGATCAAATTCGCAGTTGAACTCGAACTTGGTCAGGTGTCATGCTAGTGTGCAGTGTGTTTTAGCCTAAAAGCAATTCAGTGTACTGGCATGTGACAACCGTACCTGCATGCATGAACTATCAGAGTACTATAGTCAAGCTTGTCAAGTACAAAGACGTTTGTGAACGTTTGAACCAGCGCTTGCGGCCCGTGAACTTCTTGGAAGAAGATCTTATTACATCAGCCGCTGTCCTTGGCTCGTTGTTCCCGGTGACCTGCCACTACTAGGCTACTAGCGGCGCGTTGTACTGACGACTTTATGATCACTGACGCGACATGGACAAACCAAATACGCTACCATCGACCACCAATGCTCCTCCGTCGTCGCCGTCCAAGCAACGAGATACTTTCGCGTATCAGACTCGTCTGCTCCAGCGCACTACTTCTCGTTCATCAACGAACTCTCTTTCGCGAAATTCGTCCATCTCATCGCGCCCAACATCCATCGTGAGCCCAACTACAACTGGTTCTAGTCCGCCCGTGGTTCCTCCTACTAGACGGTGGACACCTTCACATCGACCGGGTACCAGTCTTGACACTGTACGCGACAAGTGGGAGGAGCGCGCACGCGCAGAGGCTGCACTTGACGGACGTAGGTCGGTCAGTCCAACAAAGCAAATCGAAACCACACCCAGTCGTACTAGTCTGGGTCGCAGTGATAGTATATCTACTATCTCCAGTTCATCCTCATTTACAGATTCCAGTTTGCAACGCACTCCAACTTTTCTCAAACGTCATACTTTCTCTGCTTCCCTTCCACCACACATAGTAGCAACTCCCTTGTCTCCAAACACTACTGGAATATCTGTCGAGAACCCCGACTCGCCTACTAACTCATTTTCGACCCCGACTCATCATCGCATACGCCTCCCAGCTGCAACATCTCTTCATTCTTCATCATTATCTGATATCAAGGAACTCGCTGATAATCATGCACCTGCCCCCATATCCCTCGATTCCCCCTCCCCACCCACGCGGAGACCAAATACCTTAGACAGTAACGCCCTAGAACCTGCTGCCCATGATCCAGTATCACGAATAGCTGACCCATTCACACCGACGACGATCAATACTCCGTCCAGTCCCTCGAAGCCTTTGTTCACACCTGCAACCCCTACAATTATCCGCCGCCGTCCTACGTCGCTATATGGTTCACAGTTCTCATCTTTTCCCTTCCCAGAGAAGGAACCCTTGGCCGGTCGCATTTCTGCAGGCCAGGATCCTACCGACCATACCTTACGACTTCCAAGTCGTGTTTCACGAGTGTCCGACCATAATCCTTCAGACCTCACATCTAAGTTGACGGACCTTCCCTCCAGGATATCTGCATACACATCTCGATTTGATCCTCATTCTTCTGATTTTACATCCAGTTCCATCTCCCCAACTATCCCGCCAATCGTGGACCGCACTTCCCGTACCCCTGATATCACCACCCGAGTTGCGGAATACACTTCGCGTCTGAACCCTTCTGAACGCATGTCCCCCTCTCCCACGCATACCCCTACGTCCTCATTCGCATCCACTCAAAATTCCTTCACATCTGCATCTTCTTCCACCCCTCCACACACACCCGGTTCTTCCACCACATCAATTCCCTCAACCTCCCCTTCTGTGATGTCACCGGCCCCGTACCGTTCTTCATATATGTCAAACAAGAAGTCATCAACATATGGGCAAATTGTTGGGCACAAACTAGGACACCATCTGCCCCGCATCGCGAGCGGGGATGCCGGCGATGATTGGGTCGATGAGCAGAAGCCCAATCCCTCACTGCAATCTGAGCATATTCCTATTCCTGTGGATGATTCACAGGTGGTGTCGCGACGAGCACGTCGTAATTCCAGGTATGAGCCTCCAGCGTCGCCTATCACAGAAGAACTTGTAGCAGGAATGCCAAACGCCTCCGATGTTGCTGGAATTCCGGGGCGATTACGTCTCTCGCGGGATCAGACTCCGGCGAGTCCGACTGCGCCAACAACCCTCCCTTCCTCTCGCTTGACGAGAGGCCTTTGGGCCGATGTACAGAGACATTTACTGCAAGCGTATGAATATCTATGTCATGTGGGAGAGGCGCAGCAGTGGATCGAGGGTTGCCTTGGGGAAGAACTAGGCTTTGGGGTGGTAGAGATGGAGGAAGGGATGAGGAATGGTGTTGTGCTAGCCCGGCTTGTCAGGGTTTTCAAGGGAGAAGGAGGGTTCAGAATTTACGAGGTGCGCTGGCGTTCTAAGATCGTGTGATCGAGCTTGAACTCCGATTTTTACAGGCCCGAAAGTTAAATTTCCGCCACTCGGATAATATCAACCATTTCTTCATTTTTGTTAGGGAAGTAGGATTGCCCGAGGTATGTCGGCACGCCTCCATATCAGATATGATGGGTAACAATTTGCATCAGGGATTCATATTTGAATTGACCGATCTATACGAGAAGAAAAACTTTCCCAAGGTTATTTACTGCATACACGCACTTAGGTGAGCACATCCCGATCGGCAAACGTTCAAATCCGCTAATACCTCATAGTCACCTCCTCGCCCGTCGTGGTCTCGCCGAATGTATCGGAGATCTTCTTGGCCAACTTCAATTTTCCGATGACCAGTTACAGAAGACGCAGAAAGGTCTCACTGATGCAGGTATTCCGATGCCCAACTTCGGCAATGTTGGCAGGGAACTAGCAAAGGAAATCAACGAGGAGCCTGATCCACCGCCACCCGAGCCAGAGGAAAGCGAGGAGGATCGTGCGTCCTACTTTGTTAGCTTTCTCAACATTTATCAATAGGTTGCATTCTACTCATAGGGCGTGATCCGTCTGCTCTTGGAGAACGAGGATTCGATACGTTCGGTGCAATGCTTAGCCCGTGGCTTTCTGGTCCGCAAGGCGCAGGCGACACAACGCGTCCGCCTGCGTCTAACTGAACGATACGTTCCTCGGCTGCAAGCTCATCTCCGTGGTGCTCTCGCCCGACGCACCATTTCTATCTCCCGTCAGCAGGCGCATGATATGACGCCATGGGCTATTCATTTGCAGGCTGCTGCCCGCGGCGTACTTGTCCGTCGGCGATGGAGCACATACGTCGCAGCGCATCAAAGCAGCATCTCAATACATAGTCAAGGTCCAGGCCCAGATTCGTGGCGTCCTCATACGTCGGCGATTCGAGAAGCTGAAAGCAGCCCTGAGGAGCACCCGTGCGATCGTGGTGAAGATGCAATCAACTGCACGCGCCAAAATCGTGAAGCGAAACCACAGCGAAGTGGCGAAAACGTTTGCGCGTGCGGAGGTAGCATTATCTGTGGTAAATGTCCAAGCTGCTGCGCGTGGCTTCCTCCTCCGACAGGCGCTCGCCAGAAAGCTCAGGAAACTGGATGCAGAGGAGGAGACCATCGTGGATCTGCAGGCGCAGTGCCGCGGTGTTTTTGTGCGGAGACGCATACGGACTCAACTCGCCAAGCTGGATGATGTATCTGCAACTGTCGTGCGCATACAGGCAGCCGTGCGGACTTATCTCGCACGCAAACGTCTTCTTCAGCTCATCCGAGGTTTGCGGCGCGCAACTCCCATGCTGATCGGTCTGCAAGCGCGTGCACGTGCAAGCCTGGCTAGACAGCAGCACCGTAATGTTGCAAAGGCCCTCTGCGAGGTGAAGGTCGTAGCGAGTGTTGGAGGATTCCAGGCTCTTGCACGAGCCGCGATCATGCGGAACCGCCACCGTGAACAGCAGAAAGAACTAGAGTTTGTTGCTCCGGATGTGAATGGGTTTCAGGCAGTGGCGCGCGGGTACCTCGTTAGGAAGGACTATCATGCGTGGCGAGACCATTTGCGGCGGAGTCAGCCTGCAGCGACGATGCTACAGGCTTTGTTCCGTGGAGTGCTCCAGCGGAAGAAATTCCGTGCAAAGATTCAGTACTATCGCACGAATCTTGATAAGGTTGTCAAGATCCAGTCACTCTTTAGGGCGAAGGAGACTAGGGAGCAGTACAGGCAACTCACGCTGGGCAAGAACGTCACTGTCGGAACAATCAAGAACTTCGTGCATTTGTTGGATGATTCAGAGTCGGACTTCCAGGATGAGATCAAGGTGGAGCGGCTGAGGAAGCGCGTGGTGGAGGGTATTCGTGAGAACCAGGCTCTGGAGAGTGATGTCAGTGATCTCGACGTGAAGATTGCGCTTGTCGTGCAGAATGTGAAGTCGTTCGAGGAGCTTATCAAGGCACGGAAAAAGTACGGCGCAGACAGCGCTGCTGCCCACGCTACTAGGGCATCTATCCTTGCTGCGCATGGAGACCCCTTTGCCGGACCGAATACTCTTGACCATGCAGCGAAGAAGAAGCTTGAGCTGTACCAGCAACTATTCTATCTCTTGCAGACAAGAGCAGAGTATCTAGGTGGACTCTTCGTACAGCTTTCTGACGAGACAGCGGAGAAGCACAGGCGATTGACAGAGCGGGTTGTGCTCACATTGTTTGGGTATGGTCAGGACCGAAGGGAGGATTATCTCTTCTTGAAGTTATTCCAGGTATGCCTCATACAGTTTGTGGCGTCTGATCATTGACACAGCCATTTTAGCTTTCGATCCGCGAAGAAATACTGGCTGCGCCGTCGATTTCGGATGTTGTTCGTGGACACCCAATGTATATTAACATAGCAGTACAGTACGTTCGCCCACGACAGGTCACGTACATTCGTGAAACGCTGCAGGGGATCATTCGCGAGCTCTTGGAGGCTGTCGATCTTGACCTGGAACCTGATCCTACGGTGGTGAGTATTCTTACGCTTCTTATATGACGACGTTTCATCTTGTCTAGATCCACCGATCACGAATCAATGTGGAGGAAATGCGATCTGGAATCGCGAGCACGAAGCCCAAAGATGTTCCGTTTTACGAGGCTTTGAAGGATCCTGATACAAGGGCTGAGTACATCAGACGCACGTGTTTATTTCTTCGTAAAGTGTTGGTGCTTATTAGGATAGATTCACAGATCTCCAGAAACTTCAGTGGTGGACTGAAGCCTTTGCTGCATCCATATTTGAGTCGACTCGCAGGATGCCCTATAGTGTGCGATTTATGGCGCGCGAGACGTTTCTTCAGTTGAAGGAAAAGTTCCCTGGAGCGCCTGACGAAGTGTATGCAGCCTGCATTGGGAGGCTAGTATATTACCGGTACTTGAACCCCGCCATCTTGTATGTTTTCATCTTCGGTCTCTCGTATCAGGCGCGCTTCATCCAGATTTGCAGATCGCCTGAAAACTTTGATATGGTCGCATCAGTTGATATTGCAACCAGGAAGAATCTCGCGCAGATCTCCAAGGTCTTGACGCAGGTTGCATCAGGCTCTGAGTTTAATGATGATCAACCCAATTATGTTCCCATTAATGAGTGCGTGCGCACGTTGATCATGCAGATGACCAATTGGCTGGTGCGAAGTGAGTTATTTTTTATAATTATGTTGAGCGTTGTCTGATATTCATCCTCTTTGATAACCAGTAGTCGCGGATGTCCCCGATGCTGAAAGTCATTACCATGCCCATGAGTTTTTGGATGCTACAGTACAACCAAAACCTATTTACATCTCCCCGAACGAGGTGTACGGGATGCATACCCTGCTCTCGCAATATCAAGAGAAACTGGTGGGTGCATTCAATCAGGAAGAACGCTTTTGACGCTGAGGAATGTACTACAAGTCCCCTGATCGATACGATGCCTTGCGTGTTATTCTGCACGAGCTGGATGGTGTACCTCATCTTGATAACGATGAGCTCAAAGATGCCAGAGATCGTGCGGTTACTCTGGAGCTGACGAACAGATTTGCTCATGTTCGAGGTAAGCTTAATACTCGATATCAACGATGCTTGTTGACGAGAATGCAGATCCACAAGCTGACGAGAAAGCGCTCTGGGTACAAGCCAAGCGTGGTGTGCTTGCAATCTTACGTGTTCAACCTGCGCAAGACCTTGTCGAATCTTTGATGCGTCCTGTGAGCGATGATGATGAGCTTCGCTGGGAGAACATATTGGCCGAAATGGATAACGAACCAATGCCACGACGTATGCCTTCGACTTCTGCAGGCGAGTCTTCATATAGGCTAGAGGATATTCGATCGTGAGTTACAATGAGAAGTATGGAAGGCATTGCTTAACTAAATCTTGTTAAGGTTGTCCTTCAAAGAAGTCAAAGCTCATGCCATTTTCTTCCTTCTTGAGCTTGAGAAACAAGGGAAGATTACCCGCAACGACGGATTTCAGGGCATTCTAAACGCCATTGCCAGCGATGTCCGCAGCAAGCACCGCAAGCGGTTACAGCGTCAACAGGAGATGGATAGCATGGTAGACGCCCTGAAGCACCTTTCCGAACGGAAGAAATATTTCGAGGAGCAGATCGACAGCTATCACAACTACGTTGAAGCTGCGATGGCGACCATGCAGCGAGGCAAAGGGTAAAGATCGTTGGCGCCCGTGCCCTACATTGTGCTAAACTCTTGAATAGGAAGAAACGTTTTGTTCTGCCGTTCACCAAACAGTATTTCCATCTGCGCGACTTGCAGAAGTCAGGGAAAAATCCTCAGTTTGGATCTTTCAAGTATAGTGCGAAGGATTTGTATGAGAAAGGCATACTACTTTCCATCGATCAATTCTCTCCCCGTCAGTTTGATAAAATCGACATCATCATTTCTTCCAACAAACCTGGTATCTTCACTATGGAAGTGTTCAATAACACGCTGGGGATTACCAATCGAATAGCTTCTACTGATCTGCGTATGGAAGACTTGTTGCAAGCTCAGTTCGAGAACCAGGCTTCCCTTGCCCTGTTCAATGGGCTGGCAAAAGTCAACATTAGTTTGTTGCTCTACCAGATCAATAAGAAGTGGGTACCCTTCACCTACATGTCTCTCCGTTCTGACCACTTAACTTAATTTTCAGGTTCTATGTGTAGTTGGTGCTTGCTCTTGAGACGGACTCATCTTATGTCTACTGATTTCTTTCCTCTGCATCTTGGATCATATATCTTCGCATCTTTACCTACAGTCCATCACACAATTCTGTATTTTTTTGCATATGAACTGCGATTAAAGGCCGTACAAATGATAGTCTACTTTCTCGGAAACTCGGTAAACGCCGACAGGTTGGTTCGGAGTTACATTACCCGCTTGGCGCTCAGTCAAAAGGTGGTGCGACACCATCATGATATCTGCATACTAGTAGGCAAAAGCTGTGGACCCATCGAAAATTTTCTCAACATTTAGCTCCGCTCAGCACTCGCTCAAGTCGATGGCAACATCTGCACTTCAGATTCAGAACCCACTGGATCTGATCTGTCTATTTACAGTGAACAGAGACCATGCTTATCGGGCGAGCGTATGCCCAATGTACGCGGGTATGATCACGATCTATAATCAGCAGCATATTGGAGTCGTCCACCGGGCACAACCGGTACTCGATTCTCGACGCTACTGTGAATCTATCCAATATTCACACTCCAATCTCACATCTATTGCGAAAGACACAATGTCTTTTGCATATTTGGTGCACATATCAGTATGTACGATCTGCGTGGATATGCTCACGGATTATGATCAGGATGCTAACTTAGAATTTTGCCAGCATTCTGTTTTAAAACAATTGCTGATGTTTCATACCGAGTGTTAATCGTGTGCATTTCTCCTACCTTAGCGCACGACTCGGGTATAACAGTTGAGTCATATTCGATTCAAGTTTCGGATATTGCTTCGCTCATCATCAACTTATGCCTTTACCTTTCACCACGTTCCTCCGTGGAGATCCATATGTCGTAGCACCGAGTAGGTCGGTCTGTCGGTCGTGATTGCTTCAAATGCATGTCGACAAAAGGGTGATGACCGGTTCATGTGCTCTGACAGTGCTACTGGGGAGACGATCTTCGCACAGAGACCCTCTGTGATGTCATTAATGGCACCCGACGTTCATGGCATCTTAAGAGTGTCGTCTGTGCGATTAGAGTCGAACTTGACAGAACAACGCTTTTGATCAGTTGTAAAGTCGCTATTTTGCGAACAGAAGAGGACTGCTACCGCACGTATGACCATCGCCAGTGTCCTTCCACTATAATCGTAAGACCGAACTCAGCGATAAATAAAAATTAGTAGGCACCAGGACTGACGAAGGAATCTCTACATATGCTTCAGTGTTTGCAACAGGGTAGCATGCATGTCATTATCATTATGATTCTCGAAACGCAGAACTAGTTGATGTCTATGGCGCTGGATCAGTTCAAAAATGATACACACAAATTATGCACACATACAAAGGGATTTTCACACACACTCGACCAACACTCGACACACAATTGTGTACCGTTGCCGAGACATAGCGTGACTTCCCGTTTTGGTAATACTGCGCGATGACAAAATGCTCGAGCTCGCTGTTGAGGACAGCGAGCTCACACAGTTGTCCAATCCTTCAACCTTTTCACTAGATCTTTTGAGGGAAAATCATCAACTATACTTACTCTTAGACAACACAACCCTCCTTCCCCACCTTCTCCTCCTCCCGCCCTGACCGCTTTTTGGTATTTTCTGGACTCTGATTGGATACTTCTTTCTGTGTAGAAGGTCTAATATATTTTATATAATAAATACATTATTAATCAAGCCCATAATTAGCCCTTCAGAGCGCCCAGTATAACTTAATACATGCCAAGGGCCATCAGGAAAACTTGAGTTATTATAGAGTGTTACAGAGCTCTACAAAGCGCTCTGCAGCACAGTTAAACCCGCTGATGAGAATGGGTGAATATGATTGTAAGTATGGAAGATTTATGGTCAAAGTAGCATGGTTAAGTAGTTACTGGTAATACATTTGTCATATTTTGACCCTACAACTAGTGAAAAGGTGAAGGATTGGACAACTGTGTGAGCTCGCTGTCCTCAACAGCGAGCTCGAGCATTTTGTCATCGCGCAGTATTACCAAAACGGGAAGTCACGCTATGTCTTGGCAACGGTACACAATTGTGTGTCGAGTGTTGGTCGAGTGTGTGTGAAAATCCCTTTGTATGTGTGCATAATTTGTGTGTATCATTTTTGAACCGATCCAGCGCCATAGATGTCTGGCATGAAGTAAACTAGAAAACACACGAGGTACTAGATATAGTGAGAGGAATAATTCCGAATGATGTACAATGATATAGATACACATAATGGGTGGATTGTCTATGAGAGATTGGTTTGGTTTTGTTAAAGCTGTATCTTTGGCTCTTTGTACATCTTGAGTGCGAGGGAGGAGCAAATCACAGATACAGAGCTAAAATAACAAATCAGTATAGGTTATGCCTAGTCAGGAGGTACATACGATAATGCCATGGTCAGTGATGCCCAGACGGGAGCTAGACGCGCATGTCCGATAGGGTAAATGACACCAGCAGCAATGGGGACTGCAATCAAATTATACATAAATGCCCACATCTACAAAATATGTTAGACGTCGTGTGTAAAGATAGGGACGAACGTACAAAGTTAATCTTTACGCGGTTAAACACTTTCCTCGACAGATCACAAAGTGTGAGTAAAGTCTTGAGGTTAGAGTGTAAGAGAATGAACGAAGCGCTAGATAATGCGATGTCGCCTGTCATCGAACTTGGTTAGTATGTGCTCTAATAGCGACTGGATGAACATTAGAGCTTACTTCCACATCCGATGGCGATTCCTATGTCGCTAACGGCCAGTGCCTAACGCTACAGTCAATACAAAATACAAAACGAAGACATGCATAGAGAACTCACAGGTGCATCATTAATGCCATCCCCGACCATTGCGACGACACAACGCTCATTGGACTTTGACTTGCCCAGCATACGTTGCCATCGCGGAGAAGGACGTTTAGCACCATTGTGCTGCAACCACTCAATCTTTTCGGCCTGGGGATAGGTCAAATAAAGTGATGGAAATTCGAAAATAAAGAACAGACTTTTTGTTGGGGCAGAACACCAGCGATGACATTCATTTCAGGAATCCCGACAGATTTCGCGACTGCTTTAGCAGTAGTCTCGTTGTCACCTGATATCATCCATGTCCCAATGCCCTGCTCCTGCAAATGGCGTATAACACCAGTAGCCTCTGTCCTGATCGAATCCGACACAGCGAATATCGCTGCAACGACGAACCGATTATCCAAACCTGTGTCCGTGACCGCAAGGAGGACGATACTCTTCGCCTCAGATTTCCACCTCTCGAGCACTTGGAGAATGTCGGGAGAAAGTAGGACATCGTGGTCTCGCATCAGGGCTTCGTTGCCCACTATCGCCTTGCGACGCATTTCATCGAAATCCGCCTTGACGCCTTTACCAGCAATCTCGTCGAACGCGCTGCCAGTGACAGATATAGCACCGTGCTTCCCCGCATAGTGCCGAATGGCATTTGCAAGGGGGTGAGAGGACGCAGATTCTAACTCCGCGGCAATTCCGAGAAGGGTCTGCTCAGGCACCGATGGAAGGAGGAACTCAGCATCAGACACTCGGGGGTCGCCACCTTCGGTAAGTGTTCCGGTCTTATCGAAGACGACGATGTCGAGTTGGGCCATCTCTTGGAAAGCCTCGCCACCTCCACGAGCAAGGATTCCGTGTTTGGCTGCGAGGCCAGATCCCACGAGAAGAGCGGTAGGTGCAGCCAGGCCAATGCCGCAAGGGCACGCCACGACGAATACTGCGATTGCAAACTCGAGAGACCACATAACTACAGAGTTGTTGTCAGTATGAAGTTCAGGGATCGTTTGAAAGAAACCCACCCCATCCGCCTACGCTGATATCTAGATAACTCTTTGGGATGGCACCGCTGACACCCAAGGCAAGCCATATCAACCATGTGATGATCGCCAGCAATGTGATGATCGGGACAAAAATGCCTGTGATATGATCTGCGACACGCTCAATGGGTGCCCTACGAGTTTGGCCCTCACGGACGATCTGCACGATCTGATCCAGCCTTGAAAATTAGGTCAGAAAAACAACATCTTTAGAATCGAAGATGGGCAACTGACAGTGTGATACCGCCAACAGCATCGACTCGAACGTCTACAGACCTAGACTTGTTAATTGTTCCAAGAAGAACCTTATCCCCGACTTTCTTCTTGATAAGTCGGGCCTCGCCCGTTAAAGAGCTTTCATCAAAGGACGTCTCCGCGCCAGACACGATTGTACCATCTGATGGTGGCGTGGCACCATTTTGCACACGCACGACATCACCAACCTCTAAAAGGTCTACAGGTACTTTCTCAAACTTAAACCCGCGAGATGCAACAAGGCTACCGTTATCACATGCTACGTCGCATTTTTCCGGGTCATTGTGCGAAACGATCGGGGGAGGCCTAGAATCAAAAGCAGAGCAGGGAGACAAGATAAGAGCTTCAGTAGGGCGGAGTGACCCGAGTGCGGTGATGGCATCAGCAGTCCTCGCCTTACTGTATGCCTCGAGGTAGCGGCCTAATAAAAACGGTAGATAAGCAAGTAATATTATATGCAACGCGTGGGTGCCACTCACCGGCAAGTAAAAACATAGTCAGGAATACGACATAGTCGAAATATGTTGTCTCTTGCCCCGTACCATTGCCCGAAGGTGGCTGTGTCGCCGCAAGAGCTAGGACCACAATGGAAGAAAAATAAGCTACAGTCACTCCAGTAGAGACCTGTTCAGCATGTCATCATCGCATGGTAATGTGGGCAACGTGGTGCATACCAGAAGGTTCATGCTTCCGAATCTAGTAAAGCGTTTAATGATGGCGGTGGTGCTCCCTTTCCTCCACAAAGCTCTAATTTCTTTGATACTCCGACGATGAAAGGTGCCCGCGCCATAAAAATACACTGGAGTCGAGAGGAAGAAGAGTGCCCACTCTATTCGGGACGCGTTTCCATTCCACAATGGCTGCATTAGGAATAGCTTCGTATGGTTACCGGCGGGAAGCAGGCTCATGTAAACGACACCGATGATGAACGTGGGTATTGTAATGATGAACGTGAAAAACAAGTGCTGAAGCAAGACTCGCTGCTCGCGTCTTTGCATGCGACGCGTGCGTTCTTCGAGTGTAGGTGGACGATGAATCGATACGCTGTATGACGTCGGATCCACTGACACAATGGTGGAGGCGATGGAGCGGATAGTGAAGTATGGAGGCGATGGCATGTATGAGACTTCTATTACGGAATCCAAATGGTTTGACAACGGTTTGATAATGGTGACGTCGGGCTGGAGCTTTTTTAAGGCGGTCATGATTTTTGCTGGACAAAGTCTGATTCGCAGATATCAATAACCCTGAATGCGACCACAACAAGACTAACGCACTCGCAATACATTCCGTCAACACGAAGAGATAATTTCCGAAGGCCTGTCGTGGTCTCGTTATTTGGTGATGGAGTCAACGGAATGAGGGGTTCGATCTTGACGACATCGACTTCGAAGCCGCAGTCATCGATTGTTTCGGTCACGGAGTCAATGAGATCCTTGCGAGCAACAATAACTGTGGCGGAGTTATTCAAGAGGCTAACCACTACTTCGGATACGCCAGGGAGTTGCGAAACTGTGTCGGTGATGGAGCCCGAACATGCAGAACATGTCATACCACCCACGGACAATGTGACGAGATGCGCCACGTCATCGACGCCTACCTTGTGGAACAGGCCTAGGGTCCGATCTGCCTCCTCTAGCGTGGAGTAATCCGTCGAAGGGGCGCTGTTAGAAGAAAGGCGACCGGTATTCTCTTGCAGAGTGATGTCATCGAATGGAATGGCGGCGGCCTCCCGACACAATAAACAATATTGCATGTGCTTTCGACGTTTCTCAGAAGACATCCCCTGCGTCGCTTGTAAAAGCGTGTGCTCGGAGGAACTGAAATCTGGGGCGGATACAACAAACCCAGCGTCCTCAAGCACGGAATGTATGGTGCGTGCGGGTATTGTTTGAACATGCTCGACTGTCACCGACTGTCGCGCGATGGACACGTCTACCCTTGTTGGAGAGGGAGCAAGAGAGAAGAGCACTTGATTAATTGTGCTCACACAGCTGAGACGAAATCGATGTCAGCAGAAAAAAGACGCGAGGGTTGTATTATACCTGCTGCAGTGGAGATTAGATACAGAGATGGTGGTGACATGAATTTCGGACGGTGAAATCATGAGCTTGTGTGTGATTAGAGGGAGGGGGGATGAAGGTAACTAGGATGGGTGAGTTCATTATATAGTGGAGGCATTGAGAGATATTCCTGGGTGACTCCTGACATCTTGAGTACATGTGTCACCTCGCGCCCCACCATCCACTAAATGCCTCACTATCCACTAAATGCCTCACTATCCTGAAAATGCCTCATCGGGCACAATTGCCTCGTGGGGTTACGTCAGCGGGTATAGCACTTGAGCTCAGTTTGATGTATTATAGGACTAAGGCAACGATCCACGGACAGGGTGAAGGCAAAGGATAAATGGTAAAAACAGAAGATCAAAAATTGGCGTAAATATGAAGCGACTTGATACAGGGTTGGTGGCAAAATGCTCTGGCAAAAAGAAGGGACGGGGAAAACCACATGATCCATGATAAGATTGGGATTTCAATAGCGGTTGCTTTCGACCAAAATACAAACGGTCGTCCAGGCGTGTAGACGACCCAGGCACCGATAGGCAAGTACTTTTCCAGACCTCTGTGACCGAGGCCGAATGGTTTTTTCGAAACATGGCTCTCATGATGATGAACTCAGCGCAAGTCCTGTGCATGATTTTCAGAAGAAACTCGATTGGGAAATTCCAAATGTGAAGGAGGACTGCAAGGGGCGTTGGGCACACTATAAAAAATATTCGAGGACTGCAAGGTGGGGCGTTGGGCACATAGAAGATGATCTCCAACCTTGTTGTATTACACCTACAGCTGAATTATAGTTAAGGCTTAGTGCTGAAGCCACTTGCATGAAGCCTAGGTTCCGGGCCCGACGTCTAGGCCAAGCCGACGTCGTACTTCGGCTCCAAAATGGTGACGCAATGCTCGACCGAGGTGCACCCGAAATGACCTTCCGGAACTGCGGCGATAAAAAAACACTGGCGTCGATGCTCGGCAACACAGCTCCTCATCACACCTCGACAAACTGGCACAAACAATCTCCATGAGCTCAATATTTAATATATTTTTTTACATGAAATAACATATTCGGCCGGACTTTCCTTCCGGAATTAACCTTTGATGCCGGCCGCTGAAAAATGAAATCAGACTGAATTACTAGTCGTGTGCTACTTTCCAGGTGCGTTTATTCCTTTATTTTCACAGTGTAGGCCCTCGTACAACAAGTTCAGTCTAGTTGAAATGTTCAGAGATAGACAATCTCGCATTTCAGCCTTCTTGAATTCAGAACGTCAATCTCCTCGCTCTAGCTCAAACGTTACAAGATCGTCTTCTCGTTCTTCAATTGCTTCTAGCGATGACCGTGCACTCTTCCATGATACAAATCGTTCCCCTGTCATCCTCGGTATCTGTGCAATGGACATCAAAGCAAGATCAAAAGCAATGCGAGAAATACTCACGCGACTCGTAGAAAGAGCCCACGGTGCCATCCAAGTAAAGGTTTTTGGTGATAAGGTTATTCTCGACGAGGGTACCCCATACTTCCCCTTACCCCCACTCCCTACTCACGCTCCTGTCAGATGTCGAAAATTGGCCACGCTGTGATGTACTCATCTCTTTCTTTTCCACCGATTTTCCCCTAGACAAGGCCATATATTACGTTAAACTCCGTCAGCCCTTCTGCATCAATGACCTTTTACCTCAAGCTTTACTATGGGATCGTCGTCTCGTCGGCGCTATTCTTGACCATTTACAAGTACCAACTCCAAAGCGTCTAGAAGTTTCTCGCGATGGTGGTCCTCAACTTGATGCAGAACTCAAAGACGCAATGCTAGAAAAGCTTGGCGTCACTTTAGGCGGCTTTAGAGTAACCCCTGAAGTCTCACTTCGTGAAGATGGCAACGCCATCATCATCGACGGCCAAGTCCTAGAGAAACCTTTTGTGGAAAAACCCGTCAGCGGTGAAGATCACAACGTTTATATTTATTTTCGAGGAGGTGGAGGACGCCGCCTCTTTAGGAAGGTACGCGTCCCTCCAATGGTCTTTTCACACATTACTTGACATGTCTCTTAGGTCGGTAATAAGTCGAGTGAACTCGATCCTTTGTTAAATCATCCGCGGACGGATGGATCATATATCTACGAGGAATTCATCGACGTCGATAACTCTGAAGACATCAAGGTTTATACCGTCGGCAAGGATTACTTTCACGCTGAAACTCGCAAGTCCCCTGTCGTTGATGGTGTCGTTCGCCGAAACACGGAAGGCAAGGAGATTCGGTTCGTCACTCGGCAACGTGTAACCCCCCCTGTCGCTCATGGACAAATTAGGTTTATTACTCATCTGAGCGAGGCGGAGAAGACCTACGCGGCGAAAATATGTCAAGCATTTGGTCAGAACGTTTGTGGCTTTGACATGCTTCGATGTGAAGGAGGCAAGAAAACTCAGATCATCGATGTCAACGGTTGGAGCTTTGTTAAAGGAAACGAGGGCTATTATGGTAAGCGACGATGCGACATAACATCTAGTCGGCTTTATGTCTGACTATCGCCACTAAGACAAGGCCGCCGAAATCTTGGCTAATCTTTGCATTCATGTGTCATCTTCGCCAGAACGTCCGATGCCCTCAGCAGACACTACAACAAAGGGACAGTCACCAACATGGATCCTCAAAGCAAATGTAACAGTATTCCGACACGCTGATCGCACGCCCAAACAAAAGTTGAAATTCAATTTTCCTATCGGCGACGTATGGACGCAACCTTTCGTTCGGCTACTCAATGGAGAGAAGGAGGAGATAATTCTTCGCGAGACTTCTCAATTGAATCTTATCGCCCAAGCAGTCGAGGAAGCAAAAGCTCTAGGCGCGAGTGGCGATGATCTGGCGAAACTCACGCAGCTCAATACTGCGCTTTTCAACAAGATTAATCTTCCTGGGACTAAAGCGCAGCTAAAGCCGGTCTATTCAAAGAGACAGGCTGGTCAGGCAAGGAGGTTAACAAAGTTGACACTAGTCTTTAAATGGGGCGGTGAAGTGTGTCGACTCCTGTATGCTTGCACTATTCATGATGCGAATTTCTTGGTACAGTTCACGCATTCAGCAAGATACCAATCCCGCGACCTAGGAGAGAATATGAAAAAGGATCTAACCATTATGAGTAAGTACATCACAATGAGGAGAACGGTAGTGCTGAATTTCGTGTTTAGATAAGGAAGCTCTCCAGAATGTCAAGGTTTGTTTGAAATTTGCCCATAGAGACAGTAGTATTCTAAATTTACAATCCAGATTTATACCTCCTCCGAGCGCCGCGTAATCGCATCAGCCGAGATTTTTGCTGCAGCGCTCGTCGACAACATCTCTTCCAGTTTTTCCGCCTCTTCGTCAACTCCTAGCAGCTCCCTTTCCTCGCGCTCCTCTCAAGATGGCAGATTAAGCTCACAGGAGACACCGCCTCCGGAACTGATCATCCGCAAAGACCTTCTCGATGATTCCAATGCAGCCAAGGATTTGATGGACGACGTGAAGAAGCGCCTGAAGATATTGCTGAGACCAGGTGAGCCTGAGAAGCGCCCTGAGCTCACATGGCCAAAGAGCATGAAAAAAGAGCCGGTTGAAGTTGTCAAGGTCCATCAACACATTCCAGAGGGGAGCTGAATGCTCACACTAAATCATTACAGGAGGTCATTGAACTTTTGAGTTCCTTCCGGGCAATCATGCACAAGAATTTTGAGACCATGGATGTGGACACAATTCAGGAACGATGGTATGAAACTCTGATTGGCCCTTGATCAATGTCAGGTTTACGTGAATATCTGTAGGTGCTGCGGTGATGAACCTTGGTTGTTCAGGGAACGCTGGGATAAACTCTTTGAGGATTTTTGTGATGTCGAACAAAAGAAGTTTGACCCCTCTCGTGTAGGCGCCTTGTGTGTCCACTCGCCTACTGACTGATCTCTGATAATCTTGCAGGTATCTGAGCTTTACGACACCATCAAGTATTGCGCGCTACACCACCGAACGTTCTTATTCTCGATCTTTGACCAAAACGTTGGCCACAGCCAAGATCCGAGCCAGACTCAAGACCGCAAGTTGCATGAACTTTACGGGCGTGCTAAAGCTCTGTTTGATCTAGTGGCGCCTCAGGAATACGGCATTGAGGCTGATGAAAAGTGTGACTTGATAACCCATGACTCGTTTGTATGAAGTTGAACTTTGTACAGGGAGCAGATTGGCGTCCTAACTTCATTACCGCTACTTCGGAAAGTAGTAGAGGACCTCGAGGCTGCACGAAACAATGGTGCCAGTTCCTTGACCCTTTATTTCACCAAAGAAAGCCATATTCATACGCTTGTCAATCTCGTGCTGCACTCCGGCCTACCAATTGCGAATAGGCGGATACCCGAGTTGGATTATTGTGTAAGGTCAGTTCATATCTGAGCCTGGAAGCCTATACTTATAAAGGACTCGCTTTGTAGTCCCATATCACGTAGGTTCATTCATCCTGTCCGCCGTTTGCCGACTAACCTCCCTGACCGGCCTAGGTTTGAACTTTACGAGCGCAATTTTGGCCGCGGGAACTCTGATAAGGAATATTCGATCAGACTGTCCCTAAGTGAAGGTGCTCACTCGTCGAACGTCCTGGACTCCACCTTGGATGCACGCCATTCTTTGAACGTTCAGCCTCGAAGGTGACACATCTCAGTGATCATTAAATTCACTCCATGGAGCTAATTATCCTTCAAAGGAAATTGACGCAACACCTTCCATACAGCCTCGTCGTCGAGAAACTTTCTAAGCATTTCGGGAAAATGGCCGAGGTCGGTTTCAATTAGTTGTGCTGGAACGTTGTCTCACGTACAAATGGTGCTAGCAGGATGATGACACGGGAACGGATACTCCATATGAAGCGAATAACTTCCGGGGGTATTTCCCCAGTATCAATGATACTAATAGCAGTAGCGACGATAGATGAACACCCTGTTGTCACTTTGGGTTCCAGACCATGGAGTGGCGCTCGAAACAATGATACAGCTATCGCGAACAGTTGCGCCTTTATGTGACTATATTATTAGACCCCGTAGTAAGTTTGCGTACAATATTTAGGATGACTAGTATACCGTACTTCATATAGTAGCCAGATATGATGAAACGTTGGTGCTTATTTTGAATCGTCTGGATGGATGGAGAGGGCCCCCAGCACTTCGTTGACTTCGTTTGGTTTCAAGGGGGTGAACCGTAACGAGTGGTTCTTCTTTGAACCGGAAGTGTCGTAGAGAGCACTTGGAGATTGAGAAAGTTCTGCGGATTGCTTTGCTAACGTCGCAAAAGACGTTCGATTGTCGCGATAACTGTGTGCAACGTCAATACCTAAAGCGGCGAGGCTTGTCGTCACTTACAGCCTACAAAACTATTAGCAAAAGCAACTCTCGGGATGTTCAATGTAACTCACTTGAAAGCTTCTTTGTTCAAGACATCTTCCTCGTGGAGCTTGTCTAGAGTGGGCTCCTTGAACGTGCTCTTGATGAAATGCAGAATATGATGTATCTGATGCTCTTTGGGTCTGAACATGCTATTAACTTCTAGTCGACCTGTAGCAGGACATCACGAACCTCCATGGTCGGAACCGAGGTGCAAGACTGTAAGCTCCAGTGCGGGGGTCGACGAGGGGATGGAAGATGTCCGTCAAGAATCGCACCGTCGGGGGTCGTTCAGGATAGTCATTGGGAAACGTTACGGTGAACTTCAACACAGAATCCTGGTAGTATCCTGACAAGCATATAAAACCGAAACGGCGCACAAGTATCGAGAATGCTGACCTTTGTGCACAAAGAGAACGGCGTCCCACACCAGGGTGCTCTCCACAGACGGAGTAATGTATATGCCACTTGGACAGTGATTGATGTTTCTCAGCGATGCATACTGAAAGTTGAGAGTGGCGCGGGTTGCTGGACTTATTGATCCTTCGAGGGGATGTGCTGCCAGTGGGTCGGCAGCTTGGGCGATCTTTGTTGAAACACTCCTGCCTTTGGCAAGACCGAGGTCGATTGTGGGAGAAGGGACGAGATTGCCTACGGCACTCAGCATGTTTATGTCGATGGCTCAAGAAAGGAAATATGCTTTCATAGCCACGTTCTGGAGTAACTCATGATAACCACACACTGGGTAGTAGATCCAATAAATTTCATTAGGCGATTCTTTCAAACTCTGAGCATTGATTGCTGAGTCGGAGGTGCTTAAGTTGATGGGCCTGTTGTACAATCAAGTCACACTGACAGGTTTCTGATATTCCCCTCATGCCATGCTATCACAAATGAGCCTTAGTAAATATTAGTTATTCACCAAGCGACGTGTGCAACTAGGGAGCGCTCAAAAAGGACGGCTCAAATAAGCTTCAGTCTTATATAGTGTACCTTGGATATCCAGATATCTATTACTTAAGGTTGCATTATGGATGGACAACGGAGCTCACCTGAAAAGCGGACTGGCATCGCCCATATCCTCGAAATCGTACCCTCTATCGTCGGTGATATCTTCCGCTAGACACTGTGCTTGTTTCTTTTTGTTCAGCCGATTAAAGTCCCACATAGCGAAGAGGCTCATTACGATCCTGTTACAAATATTGTGAGCATGTTGCAGTTCGGAAGACTGATGATATATACGCAAGAGAAAGAAATCCCATGACGGTGCCATGTCCGATGTGGAAACGTGGCGGATCGATATAAATGAAGGAGGAGCAAACACTAAGACAAGCATTAGAGGGCAGACAATCTGTATTTATGACAACACGACGTACCCTCCAAGGTTACTGATGCCGATGACCATCGCTAGTGCAACTCCACGCTTTAAGTCGCCTCCTGCGTTCGAGCCTGCCCAAGCAAGAATGACCGGGATCGTCGGATAATATCCTGCAGCGGCTAGACAAGCTCCAGCATACGACGGGCCGGCTTTCACGCTGGTATATAGCAAGATGTATCCCACAAGAGACACAAACGCACAGCCAATGATGTACGGGCCACGAAGATTGTGCTTGTCGGAATAAATGCCAACTGCGACTGTTGCAATAGCGCCGGTAACAAATGGCGGGACGGAGAGTAGTTGGGCATTCGCAGCAGAGTAGCCAAGCTCATTGATGATGGTTGGCGAAAAGAGCGCAATGGCATATCCAGGGACAAGCATCCTGATGACGATCTCAAACCATGCACGTGAGATAACAGAAGGATCGAGTACCCCAAATGGATGAGAATTTGCACGTAGGTCTTGTAATCTTTTATGGCTTGCCAGACGAATTTGGTATCAAAGCGAGGGGAAAGTTGATTTCCATCCTGTTTGATCATATTCATGATATAGAGTCTATCTGGCTCGGTCAAAAAATTGCCCGTTTCAGGATACTAATTAGCCTAAATCAGCAGGTGAAAGGCCCAAGATAACCATGGACTCACATCTTGCATATAGAAAAAAGAGGGGATTGCGACGAGAACAGTGGCTGATCGAAGTCTAAGATGAGCATCCGAATTGCCTCAGATATGGGACCACTGACCAATGCCTTCCAAGCAGAACTAGCAGAGATCATGAATTGGTGAAGTCTCGGCCCAAAACATGCAAACATACAATCCATTGCCAACCATGCAATCCTCCGACTCTGATTGGCGCATCAGTGACGACTGACAAGGTAGGTAACTTACTTACCCTTCCATCCGCTCAATACCATACCTGTGTGCATGAAACAAGAAGGTCAACAACAGGTCGATGGGAAAACAAAGCGACTTACGCAAGTAGCCCACCAAAGGCGCCTACCATCAAAGAGAAGTTTAAACAAAAGTAGATTCCAATGCGCATTAAAATATTGCATACCTGCCACTGATGCTGCGGAGTAGAATATAGCAATGCGTTTGGACCGTTCAGAACGTGGATACCAAAGGCAGATGTAGTAATTTACTCCAGGAAATAATCCTGCTTCTGTTAAACCGAGGAATGCTCGGGCTCTGTCATCATGTTGTTACGGTGTCCGTCTCCACTACGCAGATACACCTCACGCACACAATGAGAGATTGGTATGATTTGATGAGACACATAAGGGTTGTCACAATACCCCACGCGACCATGATAGACGGTACTGGATCGATATTGAGTGGCGAGAAAAAACAAGGTAAAGGTGAGCGTACTCCAGCGCGATGGTCTGAATAGCTTGAGCGCAATGTTCCTATACAGATAATGAGTACAGACTCGCTACTCTTGATGTCATGCATACGATGGAACCTCAGCAAAGCTGTACGGAATCTAGAGCAAGTCAGCACTGGATGGGACGTGCGTGGTACACGACGCACAAAAAAGACGGCTGCAGCGATGTTATACCTGAAGCCGGTCAAGCTGAGGTTTGTGGCCATGCCAGCAACCCTCGCATTTCCTGGTGATAGTTTCAACCGGCGATCAACAGGAAGTATGCGGTGAGTAACTTACCAACATTGACCCGGTCTCTGAAGGTAAAGCGTAATGTAGAGCAACATCAGACAGTACACAAATACTCACAAGTACGACAAGAGGTAAAATGCCGTCACGAAAGGTAGCAGGTGCCAATCGATCTTGCGCAGAATGCGCGCTCGTTCTCTCGGATTCAGAACGATCTGACTTTCGAATTTGAACTTAATGCTATCATTGCGCAACAAGCCCATGGTGTCCTAGGTGAGAAAGGAGAGACTGATTGGATGAGTGTCCTTTGCGATCGTCCAGAGGCGAGTATTATGATAGTAAGTGTCACGTCAATGTTCTGAATGGTTATAGTGTGGAGAAAGGTCAGGCCCTCTAACCACCGACTTTATGAAACCATTACCCCAGACGCGTAGGATAGTAATTTGTTTATCTGAATCCAGTCGATCAAGGTGGGGTGCCAGTGGTACCAAGTTGGCTGGCATGTGGTTGTATACCCACTGACGGAAATGCATATGGCCAGAGCGCCACACAACAATTCGCAGTATCTGGAAATGCATTTGAAAGGGAATCCAAGAGCGTTGTCACTAGAACCCTTTAACCTAGTGACTAGGTTTGATCGATATGTTGCAGTACAGTGGCTGTAGCGAGGGAGTCCAAGTAAGTACATCATGATAGTCACCTCTTGGTATACATATCACGTGTCCTTTTTCGCTTCGAAAGGACTCTTTGGTCTGCGCATTCATTGGAAAAGGACTCTCTGAATTCAGCACTTCAGTAAAATCAACTACACTGCACGAATTTCAGTGGAAGTTACTCCGAAACATTCAATATTCAGCATCAGTGCATTTCCAATGATTATATATATATACAGCGACAGTGGCAAGCACACCCAGTGAGGGCAAGCCGGAGCTAGTGCAATGCTCACTGATCGACAGACAACGTCATGACGGTAACCTGAAGCTAAGTGCTACTAGGATCTGGTTGTTCACTAGGGACGCCCTCCCCCACGTGCACTGCGGAATGGCGACCCTAGTATACAATCCGACTCCCGAACCGAGGCAAGCTCGACTTCAGAATTATATCATCTATAGTAACCACCTTTATACCTGGGTCCACTGCTTCCCCGTCCTTGTCCCCGGTCCCTTTCTCTGTCCCACTCTCGCGAATCCCGTCGCTGCCGCTCTCGATCACGAGCTGGGTCTCTACGAGGATATTCACTATCCCGGTCTCTAGCATTATGTGACGCTCCACGT
Source organism: Suillus occidentalis (assembly GCA_016628085.1). Classification (NCBI taxonomy): domain Eukaryota; kingdom Fungi; phylum Basidiomycota; class Agaricomycetes; order Boletales; family Suillaceae; genus Suillus; species Suillus occidentalis. Next base: position 325,020 of record JABBWB010000014.1, read on the forward strand.
ATGCGGTAAGACTCTGTTTCCTTTGATGAACCGTGGTGGTCACCGTTACGCCGTCGAGGACCGCGGTGCGGATTGTCTCCTAACCGATCAATAAGACTTTTGGGAGGTGAATCTGATGGAGGTGGGATGAACTGGTGTCCGATGTCCTTCATTGATTTCCCGAATTTTAGAGCCTTTCGACCACTTGACGCAGGTTTGTCATTCCCGCGGTTCTTCATGTTGCGGGAATTATTGAACCAGTCCACTGTGTCGTCATCTTCTTGTTCTCTAAACCTCTTTGCCATCCTTTCCTTGTCTTTATTCTTCCCTTGTTTTCCAACATTAGCAGGCGCATCTATATCCCAATTATCGCGTGAGGTAGGTCTGTCTTCTTTATTCTGCAACTCTCGTGGCCCACGGCGAATGCGAACGGGCTCAGATTCCGAGTCACAGAAAGGTCCAGACATGACATTGTGCGAGCCGAAAGCTGAAGGCTCAGCGGGTATGTCAAAGACAAAAGCGACCTCATCGCAATCCTGTGAGACATTGTCAAAAGACGAACAAGGTTAGCAAGAACACATACGTCTCCCAGGTGTCCTGGATTTCCACAATTATAACAACACAGCTCCGATGCAATATATCCCTCGCCTCCTTTTCCGAATTCAAATTTCCTTTTTTCCTCCCTGGTCTGCATGATTTGCACGCGATCCTCGTCTGTCACGTACTGGTATATTCTCCACAACGTAGGACATTCCTTGTCGAAGTTTAAAAATGAACGGCAGAACATTGAAAATTTAACTGCTATCTTACATTCATCTTGTGAGAGTTCGATCCGCATCGGCCGCAACTATCGACCGTATCTGCTGTGAGCCTTGAACGCGAGAAACGATTTGGGCAGGTCTAAAACCCATAAGACAGGGTGTGAGACACATTACAAGCAATCTCACCTTGTTGATATGACCTTTCATTCCACAAGTGTAACAAGTTTTGCTGATAGGACAGCTCCGCGTCGAATGTTCGTCACGAGCACCACAAGTCAGGCACTTCAAAGCAGAATGAGCAACATTAGACTGAGGCATTCAAAAACTGACCACTTGAATAGGACATTCATATGTCTTATGCTCGCCCTCTGCGCCGCAATTCTTGCATGCAAAACGTGATGGTTTAGTGTGAGCAGCCTCCTCTGCTTCTGTATCGAAGTATCGAACAAGCCCGGGTGCCTACGAGAAACATGAGCGACTGATCGTCATTATGACTACTGGGTGCACACCTTCCTATCTTCATAGTCAAGATATTCAATGTAATTTTCTTCTTCGGAATCCACGGGTAGTTGAGGAACAATTTCAACCGGCACTGCACCATCCGCGCCAGCGCTCAAGATAGACACATGAGAGGGTAGTAGAAGTCTGTCTGCTGCACTTTTGGAACTCTCCGGTTGAACAGTTGAGCTTTGCGTAGGCTCTTTGACCACAGGAGCAGGGGTGGCATCAAAAAAGAACAATTCCTGTTCAGGAGCTGGTAAACGACGTGTTGGAGATGCTGATCGCCTTCGAGAAACAGTTCCAGCACGAGGATCTGGAGTACTTCGACGGTCGAGAGATTGGTTTCTTGAGCTGTCAACTCCATCACATGTGGGGCCTTTGGACTTCCTGCGTTTTCGTGGCTTCCGTTTTGATTTTTGCGACGGAGGATCTTCGTGGTTGAGAGAGACCATGGGTATTTCCCCGTCGGACAATATCTCGATAGGTTCTGGTGGTGGGGGAGACACCGTTAGGTCTATGATTTCAGGCATTATAATAGCAGATGACCACAGTGGAGAGGTGCATAAAAAAGTGTGAAAGATGTATATGTACACCTGCTTGCAATAACTTGAAGGCTGCAATCGTACCCGCTAAATAAGGCAAGTCATCATCAGAGAAAGCATGAGTCCTTGATTTTGTAGCCGTGGGAAGTATACTGCGTCGCAAATATGTTTCCGCCAGATATCATCTTTTATACTATGAAAAATTAGAGTTGTACATACAAACCCATGGATGCCCGCAAATCCAGCTAAACGTTAACGGCCCATGACAATGCTGTGATATTCCTTCTTCGTAGCCAGCGAGGAGTCATAGTATATTTTTTCTAACTATCTTGTGCGTTCTAATTTTACCACAATTATTTTTGCATTACAAGGCTATGTAAGGCTTTCTCAAGGAAAGCGACGTTAGTATTGATCATCTAATCTCGATGATCATCGAAGCTTGTGACAACATTGCACCATGGCACCATGGCAGCCTAAATCATATTGTAGCCTACATAGGGAAAAGCGTGTCCCCCTTGCTAAGTGTTCTCTATTTTTTTTGGCATCACACGGCTATGCAAGGCTTTCTCGTGGAAAGCGACATTAGTATTGCTCATCTAATCTCGATGATCATGGGGGTTTGTAACAATATTGCAGCGTTGCAACATGGCAGCCTTAATCATAATGTAGGATAAAGCGTGTTCCCCTTGCTGAGTGTTCTCATACACCGTTCTTCAGGTATAAAATATGATATTATTGATAATTTTTTAGTAGAATACATGGGTATCTCGAACGTGCCTTGTCTCCTCTCGGAGTTGTGATTCCTCCTCCAGCGCCACGAGTCTCTCCTCCCTCGTGCGCAACTCCTCCAGCTGCTTCTGCGACGTTCGCATCCGAGCTTGGCATTCCAACTGCCTTGCGAGCATGTATTCCTCAAACGCCTTTCGGCGTTCATCAAAGTCCGTGGTGCAAATGAGAATGGGGTCCAGAAGCGATGTAGGGGGAATGAATAAAGCTTTGCTCTTTTCTTGAAGCCTGGCATATAAACCGGACAACGAATCGTCTTGTGTGACTTGCTCTTGAGATGTTTCAGGCTGCACAACGTCTGGAACTTGGCTTGAGCTTGTGCCGCCCTGTAATCGTCGTCGTCGTCAAGGCCAGCTTCGTCGGCACCGGCTGCATCTTCTTCTTCGTCCAAACACCTGTGATCGGGTGGAGCTGGACCCATGGTGTTCTCGCCTTCAGCATCCTCATCCTCAGGTTGGGCCGGTAGATCCGTGAACCCTGATCACAGGTGATACCTCTGCAGGTCGCACAGTTCTCTGCTCCTGCAAACCCTGTGTGTGGACTCTCAAAGCCTGTCGTTGGTGTTCCAGTTCCTGGCACGTGCGCTCACAATCACTGATGATGGATGATCCAAGATATGCTTGTCGTGGAACAGGCGCAGGGAGCACAGGCATTCTCGTCGATGACAACAAATTGCTATGGCTAGGCATATAGCGCATTGCTAGTTCTGAGATACCATCGTTGTGCTGCCCATTTGGGGGTGAACCTGATTCTGAGGACGTCAGATACAACGGTCCAGACATTCGACGAGTACGCACCTGTCTCGAAAAGACCATCATAAACCCCCAAGCTGTTGGGCGAGTTGGAAATATCAGCTGGTGGAGTATAAGGAGTTACAAGGTCCATGTTCTGACGAGGCTGCTGATAACAGGCATGCGAAGCTGGGGGGACTGAAGCCGGGAAACCATGATAAGAGCTTGTGGCCGCCTGCGGCTGATACGCAGTATCAAAATCCTGTGGGTAAGAGCATGGATCGCTCGCCGCAGGATGGGTGAGATGAGCCGCGGGGGTAGAAGGAGAGCCATACAAGGAGTTGTTGTATTGCTGAGGATCCGGGTCCTGAGGCTGCGGCGGAGGACAGGAATTTCTTCGCTTCAGGTCATTGAGACTGGTGGGGGCATGGTCAGCGGCGCTGCGACAGGCTGCTTATACACCTCCGGGTTCTCGGCAACATATCCTGATAGGGAGAATGCCTGTGGAGCGTGCGGGAACAATGATGGAGAGTTCGTCGCCTTCGGCAAAGGGAAGCTCATCTGCGTTCCCCCCTGCGTGCGAGTACAACGCGTTTGCTTTCACTACATGCGCGATAAACATATTGAAAGGAGAGTACATTGATATTTACGCACCTGGTTCCACCATCTGCACATATGTTTGTGGGAAGAATCCAGATTTGCCATCTTTCACTATGGTGCCATACCATCAGTCGCCTCCTGTCTTGGACGGATGGGCACTGATGATCAGGTTCTCAACAAGACCTAACAAGTCAATCAGCGATCAGTAGTACAGATCAACAACGAAATACTAAGATCATCAGCTCTCTGTCCCTCGTATGGGTAAAGCGACCGCACACGGAACTCTGCAAAATAATCAGCTCAATTTCCCTAACCCCATTAACAGCTCACCAGTAGACTTATCGATATCATCCATCATATCAGCTGTTGCCTCAGACACTTGAATCTCCGGCTCCGCAGATGCCTCCTCAAACGCCTCTTCATCTTCCTCGATAGTAGCTGGCAAGTGATGCACAGCGCCTTGGTCAGCAGCAAGACCAGTATACCGATCAACCGATTCCTTCTTACTATGTCCTGAAGTTGACCCTTTGGTCATCTGGGGTGCCTCAGCGATGTACTCTTGAGGTCAAGGAAACACAAATGCTGCCAGTGGTTCAATAGCAGCGGGAGGCGACGCTGGACGGGGAGCAGCATTGATATGAGCAGGAGGAGCCACATCGCAGATAACTTTGCCAGAGGTGGGTTCGCTCGCCGCAGGATGGGTGAGATGAGCCGCGGGGGCTCAGGAAGCGGGCTCTCGTTGGTCGATGATGAGGAGAGCAGAGATTCAGCGGAGGCGGCCGAGCTGTCCGACGGGTATGGACTATAGTCAGGGAGGGGTTGGGGGGGTGACTGCTGCTGGGGAAGTGGCGACTGCTGTGCAAGGGAGTAAAATGAATTGAAACGAATAGAGGGGGAGAAATGGCCACGACCAGGGCTAGAATGTGAATGCGTGCGAGCGAAATACGGGGAGTTTGTCATATTGACAGCCGCCAAACGTCCAGACTGTTGTCGTGGGGCTGGTTGATGGGGAAAAGAATAAGGAGAGCTTGTACCAGTCGTTTAAGAGTTCGGAGAAAGATGCGCTGATAGCACCGACGAGGGTGAACTTTGGGTTTATTTTGTAAATGGTGCATAGTTAGTAGTTATCATGAGCGATCATTGTGCGTCACGGTTCTAGCCGAAGGCTTGAGGATTCAACATGTACAAACAACCATCAGCAGTATATACTTACTTTTGATAAATTGAAATAATCTGCATTGGAAGAAAACTGGTGGCCACGACGCAAAATATATCCCTAGAGCTTGCTGGGTCACTAGTACATACGACTCGGACACTTAGTAGACCATGCACTGACTCAGATGTGGCGCGCTCCGGAAAATGCCGGGCACGTATACCTAGTCCAAATCGGGACATTTCTCTCATACCCGATAATTCAAGTGAGTACTATTGATTCACTCAATATCTGTTTTTCATTTGCGCAATTCTAGTACTATGAACAACTACGTAAATGCGAACGCCGAAGGCGCAAACCGAGATGCAGACAGAATTCGAAATAATCAAGTGAGTCAATGATTTTCTTATATTCGGACTGCTCACAGAGATCTGGCAGATCCCTCAACACCTTCTCGAAAACATTCCAAGGCCGCGCGAGGTGGTTTTCACGCTGACTGTAGGGCAACTGGTGAGTGAGTCGACCTTCGCGAGCTATGACGTTGATCTTGTTGAAGGAAATGCTATATGTTACCTGGGCCGCCGCGCGAATGCGCGTGCGCCAAGAGCTGTATGAGCCCGCATTACCGATTCCTCCCTATCCCCTGCCTCCGGCCTGGCCTGAAGAGATGCGCGCGATGATAGTCTTATGGATCGCAAGGGAACGCAGAGTGTTCGAGATGGAGATGAGGGAATTGGAGTATCTGCTGGGACTTAGAGGTGCGCGTTAGCGCTTTGAGGTAAGTCATTTTTAAATCACAAAATTTCGGATAAACATACGAATACGTTCAAACCGAACAGGTGGGAAGAACGAACGGGTGAGGAGAACGAATGGGTGAAGAGAACGAACGGGTGAGGAGAACGAATGGGTGAAGAGAACGAACGGGTGAGGAGAACGAACGGGTGAAGAGAACGAACGGGTGAGGAGAACGAACGGGTGAGGAGAACGAACGGGTGAAGAGAACGAACGGGTGAGGAGAACGAACGGGTGAAGAGAACGAACGGGTGAGGAGAACGAACGGGACCGAACCAAGACTGAATATACACAATGTACTTTTACCATATACCATGCATACAAATGTTGTCCGCACTGAGAAAACGTCAAGCGTCAAGTTTCGTCACAGAATTCTAGCAACGGACTTATGACAATGTCCTTGCCGGAAAATGCACGAGGGTAAGGGATGATGCTTTTCACATGCGTACCGCGGGGCACCTTGTCACGCAGGCGGACAGCCAAGTGCCATAGCAAGCTGAAGTCAACAAATCTGTCCGGATCTAGATCATCACTCTCAGAGTAAAAGTAATCATCATCTTCCTCTTCCTGGTCGCCAAGCGGAGGTCCAGGTGTGCCGCTGTATACGCTCAGACGGGCACGCGCTAACGAGTCCATACTTCCACCTTGGAAGCCGCCAGTGCCAGAGTCTGGATGACCATGACTGTATTTAAGTGCCGATAGGCCTGCTGATGGAAACCCATAGGACACTCGATCGAGAAGTCATCAAATATATTGCTGTGGCCTGGAATGTTCGTGGGCGAAGCGCCAGGAGGTCGAGGGGATGGTTTAGGTGCGACGGCGACACCGTAGCCTTGCACATCGAGGCTGCTATATAATTGTTGCAAACGGTACCCATCCACACCATTAACAGACGCTCCACTGGTGTGCGAGGGGACAGCAGGGACGGCTTTATGTATATTTTGCAGCCCGTCGGCATGAAAATCAGTAACAACTGGTTTACTTGTAGATGAGGTTGGAAATGTTGCAGAACCTGTGGATGGGCGACTGCCATTGTAGCCATTGGGTTGCACTGTAGGAGCCTGGGGAAGCTGACGACGCCTGCGAGCGTGATTAAAACTTTTCGAATGGAATTAATAGGTAATGACATACCCATCAACTCCAGGCGTCCCAGGGCATGGAGTTGCAACTGGTGGTTGATCATGAGGCTGAAGACCCAAAGAAGCACATGGAGGCAACGGAAGTAGTCTCAATCTCTGTGTAGGAGAGGTCGCAGTATCAGGTTGTGAGCGTATTTCAGGAGAATGCGGCCGCTGGGGCGCAGGCACTGTATACCATAGTCAGGTTACGTGCTCACAACGCGAGTAAATATATAACGAACTAGGAAGATGATGAATGGTGTTTCGAATTGAAAACGAAGGAGATATAGTCGTGTTAACGTCGTGGAACGAACCATTGGAGTAGCGCTCGCATGCATGAGCAGAAACCGCACTTGTTGGCGAGTGCTCAGTTGGGGAAGCTGCTTCCTCGCCAAAGATCCGCCAAACTTCAACAGCATAGGACGGCACTATCTCATCCATGGAGGTAAAGAAGGGGTGGCCGGGCTCGAAGCCACGAGCACAGAGAGCGTAGAAGGGACACTCGTTCTCCCAATAAAGTGGTACCCCTTCAGACCTGCCACTGTGATCAACACTTCAAGGGCCCTTTGTATCCTGGTCTGAGGCAACAATTGAATGATTCAAATCTAGCAAGCAAATAAAATCGGTCAGCTATGAGATGCAGATAGATTATCAACACTTACCAAACTGTCGCCATAGCCCATCATCAGAGCATAGCAACAAAATCCAGCTATGAATTCAAACACAAACAAGTCAATTTTCTCTGTTTGATACGTTGGGATTACTCACAGCTCCGAACTTCGTGAGAATAGTTCAGCCTTGACACGATCAACAAGTGTTGAGAAGTATACAAGCTACTGGTAAAGCTTTGCGACAACTCTCTGTCATGTCGGTCGTGATGAGTGGGTCTGTTGTTAGGTTTGGCTTTGCAGAGAGCAATAAAATACTTCAGTGTATGTCCAAGTGACACTGCACATTTTCAACTATGATTACTAAGCATTAATGTCTACAGCCGCAGCAGCCGCAATTTGGTACTAGCTAAGAACTGTGTAAATAAAAGTGAACAGCACATGAGAAATGGCCCCGCAGCGACTAGTACAGCAAACGAAAACAGAAACAGAAACTATAGGATCTCAGAGTGGTGACAAGTGATAGGACCGACCATCAAATGTGCCTTGCTGTGACTCGGAAGGGTCCAGGTTGTCGTAATAGTTCTCTTGTATCCTGAGTTGTTCCGACGACTCTGCTGAGCTAAACTCCATCCCAGGTAGACGGTAAAGTGAATCACTGAAAACGGGTTGTGAATAGTCTGCGAAAGGGGGTGTCGACAATGATTCAGGATGACCTCCTGCAAATGTGTGTGTTTGTGAAATCTGGGAAGGCCCCATCCCCGAATATGGCTCAGGACTTTGCACTACCACTCGCGACGACCCAGGCCTTGCCAACTCGAGGTACAATGGCGCTGCAGTGGAGGATTGCGACGATTTGACCTTTGTCAAATGCAATGGCGGTGCTGTGGAGGATTGCGAGATACGGCAATTAAACTTCAACTCCAACAAATCGAGAGGTTGGGACATTTCCGATGGTGATGAGGGTATGTAGACAACGCCAGTCGTTCAGGTTGCGTTCCAATAATTTCATCAACACCTCCCTATGAAAGCATGACCATTGTGTACGCACATATAGTAGATATCACTTACATTCCGCTTAGATGGAGGTCTAATAAATATTCTACTGAACTCCTGTCCGTGAACTGGATGTTGCGAGGTGCGCTCCATGTCTTTTACGACTTTAGAGTGCCAAGCGGAGTATTTTGCCTTACTGAAGCGGGCACTGTGGATCGACTATACGATCGATTGAAAATCGCATCTAAAAATCGCATGGAAATGAGTACTAGTCGTGTTAATAGTGCATTACTCACCCCAACCGCAGACCATCCCAACATCGTAAATGGGGTCGTGGTTAAGCTGTTCCTAAACAACTCGTCACAAAGGGGTGACCTAAGATCGTTGTACCATCTCTGGATATGGCCGTCTCGCAAATGATCGCTGCCAAACAAGACAAGGACGACCTTGTTGCCAGTGATCTTGCGACCATGGAGAAAATTGAGGTATAGGTCTTCCTTCGACGAACTAAGGAGTACTGTTCGACGATTTTTCATAAAGTCGTGACGGGCAAGGGGAGTTAACTGAAGATTGTCTGGCGGCTTGATACCGTACCTGGACGCGAAAGGCTCGAATGCGGTGGCAAACCCCGCACGACATACCGTCAGCGAATGCATCAGATAGGCGGCCAAGGCATCCGTGAACATAATATCTGGTTGTTAAATCAGTCACCGATGATACAATGCACAGGTTCAGAGTGAGGGATGACATACCGCAACGATGCTTCTGATTTGCTTGGCCCACAATTTCTTCAACATACGTATCAGCCGCTAATTTTTCTTCATCCGTGACAAGCGATTCCCAGCCTTTGATCGTGAGCATGTCCATCTCCACCTTTTTGCGCATCCACTCGATAGCGGTGCGTTCCTGCGTTGTATATCTAGTGAGGTCTAGTTTCGGCACTTCTGGCTGTTTTCCTCTCCGTCTAGACTCAGAACCGCCTTGGACACTGTCAAGGTCATCATACAACGGGATTTCAGAAGCCTGAGATTCCGAGTTGGTGCGGGAGATGGTACTGCTAGTGGCGACACTGTTACGCGAATAGGGATGGCCCTGGCGCCCAGGCCTGTTTGATAATCGTTCGGGAGGCACTGCCCGCCGCCCGTCCGAGTCTTGGGTCATGTTGCCTGGGTCGAATGATTGAATCGGAGGGAACGACATAACTTGAATGTTGAGGAATTGGAAATTGAAGGTCGACGATGAGTTAAATAGTAATCAAAAACCATAGTACCAGTCAGGCGCCGCTTCAAGTTGAACCTTCACTGGCACGCCGCCGTGACTATCACAATTAGTAAAGATCGCGCAGACGTATTAGAATACTGACCATGGTGGGATGGATGTATTCAAGGCAAGCGCCGTCTCCGGTAATGATTTCTCGCCAATCAGAGTGCCTTTCGCAATCGAAGGCGTGTAGAGGGTCTCTGCATTCTGATTTTTGACGGTGCTTTTAATGACAGCATCGTCCAAATCGGTGGCGAGAGTGGCGAATGCAATTATAGCGGAACTCGAAGGGGGTTGAGACGGACTTTCGAGCAAGAGTCGTGGTTTGATCATAGCGATCGTTTGATTCGTGGATCATGGCAAGCGTGATGTAGAAATACCGAGATAATATGAATTCCAAAACGCCTAAGTCGTAATCATTGGTTGCAGTTCACGGCGATGTGTTGAAAATCGTTTGGCCTGGTGTCACGTCTGGTAAACAAAATGAGTCAGCGCCTTCAATTGACTAATTCATTGACTCAGACGAGTGAAAAAACACGTCAACCAATTTGCACAATGTGTCTGATTTGTGCTTCTAAATTACCTGTTGCTTTGATCAATGATTGAACTCCTAGTACACACGCGGAATGAGCTACCTTCGAGAAGACGAGGATTTTATGGATTGCCGACCTCTGAATAGTGATGGCTGTTGCGATGACTTGGTTGTTCGAGCCTTGCTGCGGGTGGCAAATTACTATCTCCATACCAGCAATGACGGATTGAGCGGCATCCTCCAAGACAGCTCGGTTGCAAAATACAAATAGACCCAAGGGGTCAAATTCAAATCTTAATTTGAGCCACGGTTGAGGATCATGCAAACTTACTGGGAAACAGAACCGCCGGGTCTCCGAGTCTGACTCTCCCAATCGAGCTGCGCAATTTGACCACCTCCGAAACGCGTGTGTTGATGATAACGCGATCGAACGTGATGCAGTTTTCTTGAGAAATTCTGAGAGCGCTGACGACGTCCGGAATCCAGTGGTTGGTAAAATGGCGACCTGTTAGTGCGTGTTCGAGGATAAATGAAACGACGACTTCTTCCAATGGCGCCCCATCGCGATAGTGGGCCTTGAGGCCTTGAGGGTCTGTGAAGGCCGTCAGAGTGATATCCCGCTAGCATGACTAACTTACATAGCAGTACTAGGAGTATGAACAAGTTACGCCCTAAGTGCAAAATAGTGTTATTGAAAGGGATTTAAACATCAATAATAGATCAGAATAGCAAACTCACCGCATCTACAGATCTCATCATGCGGTACATCACCGGTACAAGAACTTCTATCGAGTCCTTCTCAAGGTCGTTTCGGGAACTTCTTCAAGAAAATGAGTAAGTAGTATTAGTACTGATAATGTTATATGTGACCGTGACTTACAAGCTAACCCGACTTCGGATAACCCAATTGAACGATCTGGGTTTCAGTTGCGACCCTACGGTATTAAGCTGGCTTGGGCGACAACTCGATTGCCGTGCAAGGATTCGTTGTAATCATGGGTTGGTGGTGAGTCACATAACCCCAACCGTAGCACGTGACTGAATTGTCACATCTTCCATGTAATCAAAGTTGTAAATATATTATTCTTTCATTTCCAAGTCCGATGCCCGTAGAGATTACTCACAGCTCCGAACTTCGTGAGAATAGTTCAGCCTTGACGCGATCAACAAGTGTTAAGAAGCATACAAGCTACTGGTAAAGCTTTGCGACAACTCTCTGTCATGTCAGTCGTGATGAGTGGATCTTCGAAATCGACGAATACTTTTTTTTCTACAACCTCAAATCTTACGCAAGCTAGGTTTACAATTTGTTCTTTTTCCGCTTGAGCACCACTCATGGTAGTATTTGTTCGCTTCAGGCAACCCCCGTCCACCGTGACACCTCCCTCCTCTGTCCAACTTAGTAGCCCTCCTCCTATGTTGCAGCGTCGCTTTGGCGCAATGCTCACCGACTCGGATAATGGCCCAGGTCCTGCTCCTACTACTGACAATGGTAGCTCCATAGTAACCACAAAACATGAGCGACGCAAGCGCTCTCATGTCCAGTATGCCTTGTCTCAAGGTGGTGACCAGAATGAGGATCTTGAAATTCCCTCAAAGAAATTCAAGGCCTTGCAAACAACTGTGAGTCACATTTTTTTGAATCAGTTCTTGAAATCTAATGCCTCAAAGTGGAACTGCACCGATCAACCTTCCGAAACCTCAATATATTTCAACGAGTGCATGCTTGAGCTTTCCTGTATCACTCGTCGTGCTTTTTCTGCAAGAATACGATACCAACGCCTTCGCAGCCACGAATTGGACCTGATAAAGTCCCTCCTGAAAGACGAGAAAGAGCTAGTCCAAACACACATACGTGGAATTGATCTACAAATTGGCGCTCTTCGCAACTCACTCGAGGATGCGGGAGTGATGGAGGTAGGGAATAAAGGATGTAGGTTTGACCCTAGCGAGCATGTGGATTGGTGTGAGAGTGATTCCTCTAAAGATGGATCCATTCTTTGTGATTCTGATGCTGGGGAGTCCGTGTCCGTGTCAGGTTGACTCATAATTTTATTATTGCCACCATTTTGTGCTATACAACATATCTGTCCATACGTACTATACGACATATCTTCCCATACACACGTACCACAACACATGTCATATATATATATTAGTGTCATGCAAGCATTTCAAGTTGGTGCTGGTCCAAACAGAGCTATGATATATTTTCATCAGCAAAACTCCCAAATGTCACAACAGGTACCTGATTGAAAATTGTCAAAACATTGGAGTATTCAAACGCATATATCCATGTATCATTTCCATCGCGAAATTCGCCCTCATCTTCACTGTCGCTACTCTCACTCGCATCAACAATCGCTAGACTCTCAGTAACTTTCTCCTCCCATTCGTGCCGGATCTTCTCGGAGTACTTGATGGTATTTTGCATCCGAGCGACATTATCAACCTTCTGCCTCATGATGCGCTCCACGTCTTCAGCAAGTTGAGAGAGAGCAACATCCTCGACAGGCAGCCGACACCATGTACGAATCTGGCTGTTGTAATTGATAAATGGCATCCCGAAAAACGGAATAATTTGCAGGGGCGAGAAGACAAGAAATTCTAGTTCCAGCAAGTTCCGATAGCTTCGTCCTGAACACCATAATACGTCAGAAAAGCCGAACATCGCCGGAAACAAGTTGCTTAACGACAATTCTCCATGCATAATTGACCCGTACTACCCAGTTGAACGAGTGACTCACAAACTTTAGGCTGGGCTGTGAGTGAGGCTGTTGACATATCGGTGACATCTGTTGCTACGCCGATAATGTCATAGAGCGCAGTCATGATGGGATCGATAGGGTCATCCACTAGTATGCGGGAAGAGCGACGATTGGTGGAAGAAGGCGGAGGAACTTGAATGGCTTCGGAAAAGCTACTGCGTGTTGTAGCCGGCGGAAGTGGGGATCTAGACCGGGAGGTCGAACGAGAACTATGACCAGATTTTAATGGACGGATGGGAATGTGAACGCTGCGTGAAAGTCTACGGGGGGATATACTCTGAGCAGGCCATGCCATGGGAGGCATCGCTTTGGACTGCTTGCGAGGGTTGACGACATCTGCTAGCGTGGCAGACGCAACGATGGGGCTAGGAACATGATTACTAGAAGCCGGCGTGGAAGCAGCTGGTTTCTCCCATGGCGAATTGATTTGCCTTCGTAAGGAGGAACTGAAGGAAGAGTGTGATGCTGCAAGGAGACCGGGTGATGAGACACGATGAGACAGAGAGGGAAACTTTGTACTGCGATGTGTGCATGGACATCTGTTGGGTTCCTGTCTAATGAGTTCGCTAGGATGAAGTTGGGTACGTACATGATCATATCTGCGCTCGAAATCAAGCTCTCCAAGAGCAACAGTAACGTTGGTTCCAGGGGTGAGGGAAGCAAGACCGTCTTCAGCTTGATCGGCCCGGACGTAGTGAACTGCATGTCCACCGTGTCGTTTAGCCTGAGTCACTACCCATGTACGTCCATCAGCTGTCTTGATTATACCTGTATCTGATGGTTGTCTCCCGCCCTCTGGAAAGATGACAGTATCATGCAGTATGACCTCGAGTGTAGGTCGATCGGCTGGTGCTGAAGCAGATGCCTTCTTTCCTTTCTAAACGCTAGTAAAGGAAGCAGGCTGCGAGATCGTACAGCTGATAATTGATGTCTCCAGTTCGCGCAAGAGTGGATCACCTGAGCTTCAGTTTAGATGGAAATGTCTAGATGTATAGGCAAGATGCTCACGTTGACATGCCAGGAGACCAACGGGTATTGGTCGTTGGGTATCATCAAGGTTGGGGAGACGATTCTGTGGTAGGACGGTGGGGTTACTGTAGGGTCCCAGGTATAGTGTGATTACTGCCGCCATGATGGTAGTGAGGTACTTTGAGTATCCAAGTCAAATTAGCAGATCCCAGGAGTCGAGGGAAATTGAGGATGCAGCAAAGATGTCAGTACTTCAGTACTAAGTATTCAGTCACTGTAAACAACCAAATAAATACAAATACTGATAATGCGTTGAATGTCGCCATCTTGTTTGAATCTTTCTATCTCCAACACCCATGGCTCGCCACAAACGCCCTGATCTCATCTCATCATTGTCCTCCAATTGTCCTCTTCTAGATCTCGTTCTATGTCTATAAACTCCGAAGATTCTGATGTAAGTACACACCACCCCACATATCCAGCAGACTGACGTCGTGTCAGATGCATTTAAAGCATCTCATAATGATGGCGAGTCACAACGTAGTATCAGTTGTTCCAAAAGAACACACCTGCAGCATATAGGGGACATAGCCCCGTAACGATTGAAAAAGAAGACTGAAAAGGCAAAAAAGGTGAGATTTTACATTCAGCCAAACTTCATATTGACGAGACTCTAGAAATCACGCAATAAGGTCAGCAAACCAAGGCTGCCCGCAGGAGGATTTTAGATAATTGGTAAGAACATCTGACCGCATATATGCATGCTTTGACTGATATATGCACCAAGCACACGACAACCCGCTGCTACGCTATTACTCTCGTACTCTCATGGACATATCTCATTTTCACTTGCAGTCTTCAACGACATCACTCATACGATTTCCAACCTACTACTACTACCTTGTGCTCACATGTATTCGAATATCCAATGATAAGCGGTTTATGATGGGATATATCAGCGTGCATTCGCAAAAATCGTTTCGGTATGTTGGTATGTATTCTAGGCTCTCTATAGATACCAGTCACAGCGGTCACAGTAAGTTACAGCATTTACACGTGTATGTAATATGTTGATGAG
>JABBWB010000140.1:0-101016 GCA_016628085.1 Suillus occidentalis
CGAGCATCCGACCTAGCAATCCCAGTACTACGCGCATCAGTACTAATGGATATTGAACAGCTTCATATCGATATCATAGCCGCCGACTTCCGGATGACCCTGTTGCCCGCAAACATCTTCCAGATCCCTCAGATCCGAGATGGTTGACGGATGACAGTGGTTTCCTCCGCTGCGACAATCGTATCTATGTTCCGGAATCTAATGACCTACGACTTCGCGTCCTTCGTAATACCCATGATCACCACCCCACCCTATCTGGACATTTCGGACAAAACCGAACACTAGAACTCATCCGACGCGAATATACGTGGACCGGAATACGCACCTATGTAAAGGACTATGTCAAGTCCTCTGCACCACCTGTGCCCGAGCCAAGGTTCCGAGACATAAACCCTACGGATTACTCAAACAGCTTCCTATCCCGGAAAAACCTTGGAATTCCATCTCCATGGATTTCATCGAACAACTTCCGGACTCATCCGGATTTACGGCTATCCTAGTCATCATAGACCGTTTATCCAACAAGCCGTATTCATCCCTACGTACGATACTATCACTTCTCCGGACCTCGCACGACTCTTCCTATTGCACGTATTCTCTAAGCATGGAGTTCCATCCCATGTCACGTCCGACCGAGGCACGGAGTTTCGTCCTCTCACTTCTTCCGTTCCCTCGGAAAAGCATTGGACATGACCCTTCATTTCACCTCAGGATACCACCCTGAAGGCGACGGACAAACCGAACGCGCCAACCAAACCCTTGAGCAATACCTCCGGATCTACTGTAATTATCAGCAAGATAATTGGTCCGAACTCCTACCCTTAGCAGAATTCGCATACAACAACGCTCCTAGTGCTACCACGGGCGTATCTCCCTTTTTCGCTAATAAGGGATATCACCCTAACATTTCTATCCACCCAGAACGAGACCTATCATCCGCCCGGGCCCGAGAGTATGCGATCGACCTTGATGAGCTCCATCAATTCCTTAGGGATGAAATGTCTCATGCGCAGGATCGATATCAGGGTCCGGCTGACGCTAGACGAAAACCCGCACCGGATCTCCGGGTCGGACAACAAGTCTTCGTCAAAGCGAAGTATTTCCGCTCCACTCGTCCGTCGAAGAAACTGTCAGAAAAGAACCTTGGACCTTTCGATATCATAGCTCGTCCGGGCTCGCACTCCTTCACCATCCGTTTACCGGACGCTATGCGATCCGTGCACCCTGTTTTCCATGTCTCCCAACTCGAACCTGCAACTCCGAACACCATCCCTAACCGAATTCAACCACCTCCCCCACCCGTCACAGTCGACGGGGAACCAGAATACGAGATCTCCGAAATCCTTGACACTAAGATTGACCGAAGAAGACGTACATGTCAATTACTCTACTTGGTGAGATGGGCCGGTTATCAGGGCACGGACGAGGAAACATCGTGGATCCTTGCTACTGAACTCGGAAACGCGTCCGAACTCGTACAGGATTTTCATTCGGCATATCCGGACAAGCCGGGACCTATTGCCATGCTCTAGGAGACGCAGGAGATACATTGTACACTAAGTAGAGACATCCGGACCACCCTACTCCTCCACCTCCATGTGCTCATCACCTCCGGACTTCTCTTCCTCCTCCTCCTCCTCAGTCTCCCCCTCAGTGTCTGACTCATTTCCCACCTCCGCCTCCATAGGATAAATCCGCCTGAGCTCAGCAAGGAAGAAGGCCTGGAAAACCCTCTGCTCCTCCATGAAGCGGCCTATGGCAGCCGTGCTGCCCTCGGCCGCCTGGACGGTCCGCTCGAGCAAGGAGTTGGTCCGGGCCATCTCAGCGACCATGTCGTTGACGGCCGCCACCCAGGCCTGGTCATCGAACTCCTGGAGGGCCGGCTCCTCACTGATGGTGATGGGACGGGGGACGAACTGAATTGAGCCGTCCGACAGCTCCGGACTTCTCTGACGCCTCTTACCCTTGCCCTTAGGAGACGGAGTCCCCATGCGGGCCCGTTTCTTCCCCTTACCCGGCGCCTCGGTCATCCGGGCCGGAGGTGCGCCACCATAACACTTGGCCTTTGTCTTGCGACAATGGTCACAAGCGTTAACGGGCTACGGACCCAAAAAACTATCAGTAACTCGGACATCCGAATGTCAAAATCCACTCACCCGCGCCTTAGTAGAGACGGCCGTGTAGACACAGGCCCGCTTCTTGTCCAAGCAGGGCTTACAGGGACGGCCGCCATCCTGGGGCCCAGCGGAGGCCTGAGTACATCAGACAAGCACCCACCGGCTGACACAAACCCCACTCACCGACGGCATGGATGAAGACTTTGCAGCCGCAAGTCTTCTCCGAGTCTCCTCCACCTCCTTCTTTTTCTCCTCCTCCCTCAGCCTCTCCTCCTCCAAACGCTTTTCCTCCGCCTCGGCCGCTAAACGAGCCTTCTCCGCACGGGCGGCCTGCACCTTTTGCTGCAGTGCAGCCATCTGGGCCTCAAGGTCCTCAACAGAGTCGATGGGAGTGTTGGATGGGGTTGCAGACATGGTGTAGTTGTTGGTGGGAGTAAGAATGAAAAGAATTGACGTCCTACCAGACCCTCAACCTTTTTATTAAAATTCTGACAGGAATTCCGGACCCGTTCCCGCGTTCTTAATATCAAATCGGACGTCCGGACCCGGCCTCGTGGGCTCGGCCCTAATGGGGGGATACTGTCATATTCCGTTCCTGAAACCTTATTCGTCCGGGCCGGTTAACCCGGGCCCGGCCTAGACTTCATTGCCTCGAGTCCCCATTAGTATGTGCTTCTATTCTACCCCTATTTTGCCCGGACCTTCTTGACAGTTAATATCCGACTCCATTCTGATCCTTTCCGTTAGTCTATTCATTTAACTCATTCCCTTTGTTCTATTTGATATCCGGCTCCACTCTCGATCGTCCGCAGTTTATTCTTTCGAGTTAGTCTCTCTAGTACATAGCATTAGCTTCCGGGGGCTGTGCTTCGGCCGGATACCCGTCGGAAGTACTACAGTATATAAACCCTCTGTAACCCGTAGTATTTCTTCAGTTCGAATATCATCTTAGACTTGTCCATTCCTCGTGTCCTTCAGACCTTCGGCCTAGTCTCTTCATCCTCCTCCGAGCCTCGGGATTGTATCCCTAAAGCTAAACTCCTCTGTCCCGACTTCGGGTGACCCCTATATAGTTCCGGACTTCGTATATCTCTCGTCCGGACGACTCGTACACCTTCGTCCGACGATATCCGCCCTTTGTAAATTAGGGGCACGTACTCGGGTAAAGGGCGCAGCGCACGAGCTGAAGCCAAGCCCCTCCGGACCACCCGTTGAGCATAGTCTTAACAGTTTCTTTCCCATCAAAGGTATGACATTGCCTTGCTCACCTTATCTGCTAGTGTGCTTTTGAATGGTCAACTGTTGGCTCTCCTGCCCAATGATGCTGGGTAATAAGATTTTGGTCCCCACATGCTCTCCAGCCGTGCCATCTGGGTGCTTGATTTTTCAAATCGCTGGTTTATCTTGAGCTCCAAACAGTGGGCAAATGCACGATGACGATTCTAGGGTGAGTTAATCATTTTGATTTGGTTCGAACTCTAACGACTATCGCTTCCGAGGCGTAGTACATTTCGGAATTCATATGGAGAGCTAGTTGGTCTATGACTAGTGAAGATTGCAAGTTGAACTAACCTTCCACTTCAGTCCAGAGATCGCCAAGTACAGGTGGGTGTCCTCCCTGCTTTTTTTCTTCGTTGAATCTCATTCAAATCTATACAGTCGCCCAACGGACTGTGAAGCAGATGATTCCTGGGCAACAGTAACGCTCAACTTCAATTTGACGTCGAGCGGGACCCAATTGGTTGAAATCTTCACAATCCAAAATACGGATGTGAGTACGCGTATTTTCGTTCCATTCCAGACTATGTCGTGCTAGTTCACGCATCAGCTATTACACTTCATGCAACCTTCCATGCATCGTCAGAGGAATACTTTACTGCTGGACAATCCTACGTCATTGCCGGCCGATATCGACAATGCTCCACAACTCTTGCAAGCAGGCTTCAATCCCGTCTCTATGCCAAGCGTTATACAGCCGGCAATGGAGATGAGGAATTACTATATGTGAGAGACAGTTTGTTACATATAGTAAGGAAGCAAAATCACTGATTGATTCCAAGTCTTCTTTTAAGTGCCATAACACGCATCTCAGATATCTTCCGCCCAACACAATATACTATGGAGGCAGAACGAACTCTTGCAGGTTGTCACGGACACGTTGGGGAATCAAGCAGGCAGCATCACAACATATGTTGCTCGGCTCTATGCAGTCACTGAGACAGCCGTGAGCATGAGTCAGTGGCGCAGGTGTTGATATCATGGTAGGGTGCTCAATTCATCATCGAAAATACCCCAAACTGAAACCTTTCATTACCTACATTTACCTGTATCACGGTGGCTTGCCATCACAGGCTCGGGAGTCTGTACAGTTAACCTAATCTTAGTAAATTCACCTGGGAATTCCGAGTCGCTCATCGCCAAAGTCAGGTTTTAAGGTTCGGTGACTATGGTATGGATGATTGATTGAAGTAGTATGTATCTCATTTTTTTAAGTGAAAGCACGCTCAGTATTCGCGCAGCAGCATGTTCCACTCGAGCCTATGCTTCATCCCAGTGAGTCGAGGCTCGATAAAATGCGAAAATGTGCTTACTGGCAACTTTTCATCATATTAGTACAATTAGTACTTCCTTGATTTCACTTATTTTGAACCTAACCCGAAGTTGCTACAAGCCGGTTCGTCTTCATGACTGTCCCTATGCAAACGGAGAACAGGGGCTAGCCATACGATAGATTGGACCCTCGTGATGCCTTGGGGAGTTTGCAAACTGTGACTCAGGCTCGTCGAAGAAAAGTATTCTATTTAGTTTTCGTATTTGGCTATGTGTGTTCAATACGAGTCTATAGTACATACCACTCAGGCTGGCGGACCATCACGCCCATATCATCATGATGGATATGACTCGGATAACTCGGTGCTGGATCCTTCCACCAGTCCTCCCTTACTCGATGAATTAGTCAGGGCTTCTCTGATTATTCGGTCCAACCTGCTTCGTTATGGAACCCACTGCTGATCAAAATGATGTCTTATTACATCTCAGGGCCTGGTATTGAGCTACGAATCCAGCACTTTTACCTCAGTCTGTCAAGCGGCAAACCTAAGCCCAACGGTAATTTGAAGGTCTCGCCCCAAATTTTCCAGTACAGTGCAAGGTAATTTGAATCCATCATTAATTTGTGCCGGTGTCGAAAGCCTGATTAGGAATTCCTGATCTAGCGCCCATGCCTCATTGTCGAGCTTGCGGTTCTAATTAGTCAATTGAGGGTTTTTCGAAATCGCCGCTTGCCAGACCAGACTGAATCGGACTCAGAACGTTTCTAGGTGCAGAGGGTGGCCGAAATAAAATTCATTGGACACTGCTGTTGTTGGCACTTGACAACCTGGATTCTCAGATGTATCCATATGAAGGACAGCCCGTTGACGCTGCACTCGATGAAAACGGCCAGCCCGCTATTCATTCAAGCTATCCCCAAGCCGCCAACTTCGATTTGGACTACCAGCAACCCCAACATACTACCCCGTCCTATTTCCTGAACGTGCCCGGGCCAGCGAGCCAGGGCTCTGGCCTGGGCGACCAGACATCGCCGTCAGCACTGTTTCCCTATACACCTGAGTCACTTTCAGATCCAAACTACCCCGGCGGTGCCTCTCAGTTTGTTTTTCCAGACCCTCAATTCGTCGACGATCCATCCACGTCGTTCGTCGACGATCCATCCACGTCGTTCGTCGACGATCCATCTACGTCGTTCGTCGATGATCCATCTACGTCGTTCGTCGATGATCCATCGACGTCATTCATCGACGACCCGTCAACGGCATCCGTCAATAATCAATTCCAATTCACACTTGATCCGCCTGTAGGGTATCATCCAATGTACAACCCTTTTGCTATCCCTCACCAGGAATCCGGGCTACCGCACCAATTTCCCCAACACTATCCTATGTTCCCTCCGCCTATTGTATCTTTTGACGGAACATCCACTTTGGCGCCAGGCTCAGTGGATATTGGGCCTCTTAGAGAGCCAGTGCATCTGGGTGAATCGTTGTCCCTCGGAGACTCGGTTCAGATCAGGGAGCCTCCGCCTCCAGTGTCCATCTGGATCGCAAAATCCACAACCACCAGAAAGATCGTTTGAATTCAAACATTGGCCATACCTGCGTGTGCGACCAAAACTAAGGGGTTTAACTAGCGTTCAGGTAGGCTTCCATCATGATTATCTATAAATCATTAGTCACTAGTGAATATCAGGGTGCTGCTTCGTCCACGGCATCTTTGCGATCATCTCGCATCTCGCCTTTAGTATACAACAGCAGGTTCCGAATTCATCGGAAAATCTTTGAAGACGCACACAGAGGAACTCATTCAATCCTCACTCCGAACTGGCCCATTTTTGACTGAGCATGAGAGAAAATCTGTGGCTCAAGATGCGTTGCTTTTGGCAGCAAATGCAATTGATGAAGGTAAGCTGCAGTACCTACGATTTTTGAATGTATTTGAAACTTCTACAAGTGCACGGGAGTCGGTGGAGCGCAGAAAATCTTACTGCGTTCTACAAATCGTTCACAGTGCTACCATCCGCAGACATCATGTCCACATGCAAGAAGACCACTCGCGCAGTGGTCGAAATCGGGTACATTCTTCGCTCGCCAATTATGTCGGAGGATCAAGAACCAGATCATCTGATTAGTATGGCGCAGGATCTTATCGGCGATCCTTTACATCCCTTCAAATACATATTCGGGAATGATTCTGGTGACCAAGTTGGTGAGATGTATCCATTTCAACATCGCGTCATATCCACGGTCGTTGTGAACACCATCGTGAAACTCGGCTTCGCACCTTACATCACCTGCGACTGAACTTGATGCTTTGTTTTGTACAGCTGCAGTGGCCGTGGAGTGCGCTCTACAGGAGCTAGCGAGCGGACTGGCCAAACATGTCCATTGACTTTGGGGTGCACAATTTCAAACATAGGTATAATTCACTATTGGAGTACATTCGCGACCACATCAAACCCAACGCAGAGCTGTCTGCGCGTTGGGAAGCAGTTTAAAACACGTGTTGCTGCCAGGTTGTTAGACATAACTAGATACCTTGACCATGCTTGACTTTCGTGTATTCGATCTACTGTCAGTTACTATGGTTATGGCACATCCATCCTCGTATGTACTAGTACTTGCATATGCAATTCGATCGCTTTCCGTCATGAACCTGGAGTCTGGCAAACCTAGGTAGTTTAGTAAGCCGCTACGGCACACACATCTTATTTGTCTATATTTATTTGTTCTTGTGCTGCGTTCGATCGATGTTCTGGCCGCCATCATGTTGATAGTACGAAAGCCATCCCTACTGTGACGAAGTTGCTCTTAAGATAAGAGATCATTTTCAGAAAACCATTCTGATCACTATTATGTGGGTCACTGTGAGTTTTCGACGTTTTACTGAAGAGAATCTGACTATAACTATGAGCAAGGCAATCGCTGTCCATCACGATGGTCCAGGCACTTAGTTTCTTACACCATGCCGCACCCATGATACTTTCTCCTGTAGAATGAGTCCAACACGAGGTCATCAGTTATACCTGAGAGGAGTTCAGGCTGGCTGATGAGCCATCTCATATCTTGCACTAGCATCAAGTTGCCACTATGCAAGGAGATGTTGAGGCCAGACTCATTCTCCTTATCTGAGTAAGTGACTCATGTTCCTGCGCGCAATGTTTACTAATTGAGCCCCGAAGATTAATCGTGCCCATCGAGGAAAATACCGAGCCCACTGAGTGCAACGCTTCAACATGAGCAGGCTGAGGTTGCTTTTGGCTTTCTGAATTCATAGTGCCCATTCTAGAATCAAGTGGGGCAGAGTGGTTACATCCCAGCACCTTTATGCCGCACGAGATACATGGGTTTCATTTTGAGCACCACTGACTCTTTATCTTTACAGAAAGTCTTGTATTCGTAAAAACCAGAGGAGACACCAATGGGACTATCTCGGTAAAATGGGCACCTAATCGCGACCCGCCATTTTTGCAGCTTTTCACGCGTAAGCAGTCCAATTGATGGAATAATGTTAGCAATGATGGACTTTCAGTAAGGTTGCTGAAGGTCGCGTAAACGGCGTGCCTAATCGTCACTACGTTCACAGGTTCGAACGATACAGCTCTTGTCGTGGGTACAGATTTTCCGTATGTGTCGTCCTTTCTTTCTGATCCTTGTTGGTACTAGAATGCTTTTGGGCAGAGTGCACATGGACAATGGTCACGATGCTCCGCCTACAGAACAATATGCATATACAACACATCAGTGCTCTCGTTTGGAATAATACTTGATCGTGCGCCTCGACGTTTCTGTGCCGGCGTCTTCGATAGCAGGTTCGATTTCAATTTCTTCCTTTCATTCAAATCATGACGCCTCGCATCAGCTCTCGCATAATTGGACAGCTTGCTTGCTTGAAGGGCATTTGTACCACTAGGAGGAGTGTCATTCTTTTCTAGCCAGCATGGGTGCACATGGTGCAAAGCTTCTACGGAAGACTTTGGACCTCCCCATAAGATCTTATTTACCTTCATTGGGTTGTGGTGAGAGATGGAGCACCACATTGCTTCAGAACAACAGCGATATCATCCTGGGGACACGATGGAGGCTGCAAGCCCGGTACAGGGAATTTGACCTCCATATGCATACAAACTCGCCCTTGCCAGGCCATGCATGACAATTTACCAGACCAATGGTCGAGTAGGCTGCTGCTATCTCTCCGACGAGAGGATCGCCCTCGTCCATGGGACAATAGCAAAATTGTCGGATTCATTCGACATACACCAAGCTCGACGAGGTATGCACCTCGAGTACTATCCCCCCCTGAACCACCTGACCATCCTATCAGCTGTGGTGTGCGCCAGCATTGCCGCAAGACGCGCCTGATTGTGGTCTTGCGGCTCAACTGTGATTGTGGGCCCTGTGTCCGCAGCATCTTTGATCGGTTCGAAGTTGGACACGGGGTCAGCATCGTCGATCTTCGGGTTCGCAGTCCATTTTTATTCAATTGTTCATTTGGCGCAATGCTAACCAACTCAGCACTCGATGCATCGAGGACATGGAAGCTTCAGAAAAAGGTCTGGTATTTGTACAATATTTGTATCATTATATTGACTATATGGCATGCAACATGTTCTCACGCAGTCCTGGCCATCCCACTGACATGTTGTCCTCGTACAACATCATATATCTTCATGCATACAGTCTGACAATGGTGGGTTGACTCGAATTTAATTGTTCAAAATCGACTCACCTATGCATACTAACGCGCACCTCTGAGTCCCAACAGGTACTCCAACTCCTCCATCTCCATCTCGAAGATTCGGTGTTCCCTCGCAACCCACAATATCATCATCGCCCGCGTTTCTTCAGGCCAGACTGGAGGCAGTGGGTACGGATCGAACGGTAAGTCAGGGTGGTAGAGTTGCTGACGGACACGGTTTCGCGCGGCGTCCCATGTGATGTACATCCACTCCTTCAACACGGTGAGTGCATCACTCGTGAAAGGGTCCATTACTCACCAGCTGCCTTACGTTCATCGTGAACATGACGCTACGAGGCCATGGTAGGTGTTGCAAAAGGTGGGGTGGAATCTGTTGAATATTGATAAGTGGCGAGAGTGCGAGATTCCTTTGACGTACCTGGTAGTCTCAGTCTCTGTTTTGGTCTCCAACTCCTCCGTTAGTGTTGACGTTGTTGTTGACGTAGTTATTCATTGTAATTTGATAGTGGTAAATGTACAAACGAGTTCTGAGTGATCACCATCATCGAGTTATCGAGAGAATTGTCCCGATTTGGACAGAAATATGTCTTCGGCATCTTCCAAAAAACAAGGGTGCTATATGTCACGTTGAATCATCTGACTTTAGGCACTCATGGCGTAATGGTTAGATCTAATGCTGAGACTTAGCAGATTATTCAAGCTCTCGAGTTTGATTCCACTCAGAAGTCATATTTTGTGACTTTTTGAGAGTCACGTGAATTTGCACATGTTGAAACACACAGAATTAGTTACTTCATTGGCGCTCTTCTGCCAGGAGTTGCATTATTTACATGCAGCGCAACTCAAGATACTCTTGGTGAACGGACGTCATAAGTTCATTATTTTAAATAGCATTGTAATTGAAATAATATTTGTATCCCGTAATATAGACTTGTCAAACCAACATAAATGAGAAAACATGACATTGCTCAAAAAGTAGGACCTAATTTAATATCTGTACCTTGCTGGTCATGATGGTGCGAAGTGGTGACCTCGTCGGGAACTCTCATACAAATCTGGATTGGATGGCCGATGCTAAGGGCATTGTCCATGATATAGTCATAAATAATCTTATAACTTGACACATACTGAGAAAATATCACAATGTTCAACAAGTAAGACCTAATTGTGCTATAATGCCTTGCCGGCCGTGATGGTGCAATATCGCAACCTTGTCGCAAACTCCTCATGCGAAACTCAATTTTCAGACATACATAGCTATGTACCAATAAATCAATTTTCTCGTGGTATACATTATGATATGTACCCATAGCTAGCCAAAACAAAATGATATCATACTGTAGTTCTCACGGCCACCATATCGAGGACTCATCAGTTCTCTGATGTATGGGGTACGTCTTGTACGGTGACCTACTTGTAGTGCTACCGGTACGGCAACTGTATCCGTCAACGGTCGCCGTAAAACCGTCTATGACGGCGACGGTGTGCAGCCCTAGTGGTAATCGGGGCAATCCTTTCATTATATCTCATCGCTCTAGATCTGGAGTCTGGACCTCTGCCCAAAGTTTTGATTCACGGAAGACTCCTCACAAAATTAGAATAGGTACATGTCCACCTCTGGGTGGTTATTTGCCCCGACGGTTTGCAGAAGGGTACTTTCGCGATTCAGCCCTCGCTCCTCCTCTTAAGATTGTGTTCACCCTTCACAGACCCACAGATTTCTACCCACCGACTGCTGCGACCTGAGGCCTGATTGCCCGCCAAAACTGGAATAGCTCGGCTGGAAGCCTTTTGACAGAATGTGTCAACGATATATTACATTCATGAGTGCGAAGCTTGTACGTCACTCGGAGTGAACATCTCACACCAGACACGAGACGATGACATACCAACGGTATCACAGCAATCTGTCATTTGGGAAGACGACTCACCTATACCATCAACGGATCCGAGAGCGTAAAATATCTCTACACCTCTGCTCACATGTTGGATCTTGGTTGTGTGATTATCGGCGAGGTTCAATCGCTCATCGATCGTGGCAGTACACTCCTGCAAGAACTTCAAATCTCCTGAAAATTAGAATCAGCTTCGACTGATTTGGATGGCCAACTCGTCTGGAGTTGCAAGGCGCACTTTCCGAACCTTGAATCTCGGTAACATGATCTTGCACCGCTTCGATGCTAATGAAATCATGGCACAAAAGATGTATTACACCTGTTCCGGATGAGCAGGGAGTGCTGTAGCATAGTGCAGCTGCCTGGAGTCTGATAATGCGGCTGTGAGCTATACATTGTTACGTACTGCGCAGCAAATGGGGAAGTATGCCGCACCGCCTTGTGTAAATACTGAAGAATTGAAGATGTCGGGTTCGAAGATAGACACATCCAAAGAAACATATATAAGCGGAGAGGAAGCGAGGAATGGTGTCACCAGCAGCAAAGTGTCACGGGAAACAATGTAGGAAGATAGACACTGCATGTTAAACATGTGTATCATACATCAGGGTAAGGCACAGAATGCGTACCTCACAAAACAAATGAGACAACAGGTGCTTCCTCCAAACTGAACACCCACCATCCCAGTTTCCTGTCTGTCCCTCTTATCGGTGCATTGGCGTTAGCACGTGTCGAGGCATAAACACCAGTGGCTCTCGTGAGTAATACCTTGGGCTTTTGTACCAGACGTTATTAAGCATTCGTTGACTAGCAAGGATTCCCTAAAAACAATCGTCAGCATACATAGTCCCAAAGCTGTCCTCAGTCAGGATTGAATTCCTGTAAGCTAGCTGTCTTGTAAGCAGTGCCTGGCGCGCCTGTGTTGACGACATGGAGTAGGCCTATCGACTGACCGGCCCATCACTTAATAACCCATCCTAACCCAAAAACTGCGCCAGATTTCTCGCCATACGTAGTCCACGACCTGCCTGCTGTCGTCGACGTCGAGACTTCAACCGCCGACCATGCCTCCCCC
This sequence comes from Suillus occidentalis, assembly GCA_016628085.1. NCBI lineage: Eukaryota > Fungi > Basidiomycota > Agaricomycetes > Boletales > Suillaceae > Suillus > Suillus occidentalis. The sequence goes on from JABBWB010000140.1 coordinate 12,342, forward strand.
CAACATCGAGATGGATGAAATTTCGGCAATCAAACCACACCAGAAGATGCGAGGTCATACTTGGAAGGTCGATGGTGTTGTTTACCTCCCGACTGGAAGACGGATCATCACATGTTCATGGGACGGCTCACTGAGACTATGGGACCTGAAGAGTGGCGCACAGATTGGCGAAGACTGGCGAGACGGAGAAGATAAAGAAAGAATGTCCACAATAGCATTGTCTCCAAACGGCGACACTGTGGTAAGCGGAAGCTGGAGTGGGACAGTGAGGTTGTGGGGCGTAGAGACGGGAAAGGTCATTGCTAAATGGAAAGGGCACACTGGTGGTGTGAAGTCGGTGTGGTGGAGTGCAAGTGGTGATCAAGTCATTGGCGGTTCCTGGGATGGGACAGTACGAGTATGGGATATCGAGAACGGCAAAACTGTCCTGGGTCCAATCGAGACTGGGCACGAGTATGTGAGCGTGGCGTACTCACCCGACTCAACAAAATTTGCAACGGCGGGTTACAACGAGAGCGGGGTCAAAATCTGGGAAAATTCGGGCGAACTGCTCACGACAATCAAACACGAGAATTCAGTTTGGAGCTTGGCCTGGACGTCAAATGGGAAGAAACTCATATCCGGTTCTTACCGCATAATTAGGATAATCAACACAGCCACCTGGCAGCAGATCGCTGTCCTCCAAGGTCATACAGAATTTGTCAACTCCATCACCTTGTCTCAGAACGACAACCTCCTTGTGAGTGCGTCGAATGATCACACGGCGCGTCTCTGGAATCTCGACACCAACCTCCCAATCGGAAATCCTCTCCAGCATGAAGAAAGAGTGAGATGCGCAACCCTTTCTGCTGATGGAACAGTGCTAGTCACTGGTTGCGACGACAACAATGTGTATGCATGGGATATTCAGGCTATCCTCAGAAAATCTGGTCTTGAAAACCTATCACCTACTCCCAATGTGAGTTCAACTCTTCCAGTAAAGACCACTCTAACTGAATATCCCACTCGCAGGTCGCAGCTGAAGAGTCATTAACAGACGTATGTCACACGAGCTTTTTTCGATAATTGTAACTGATGCGATTACTGAATATTCTAGGCGGATCATATGATAATTTCACCTCAACTTGAGGATACCCGCCTACCCCTGCAAGGATACGTGGTCGACGATACTCCAGATAGTGTTCACGTAGGTCACCGCCGTCTCAATTTCATCATTTCCTATCCTGACCTCAAAGCTCTTAGTCCTCCGTGACGCATCATCCCAACAACGATGGGGCACCGCAATTCCAACAACTTTCAAAGCAAGATCCGGTTTCTCATAGTCTAGATGGAGTTGCTGCAGTGAAGGACAGAGGGGTATGTCTTTCTTACGCGTCTTCCACTCGCTGTGGGCCAATAATATCTCTGCAGGCATTACATGTTGCTTCGCGACCTAGACAAGCCCAGCCACAGCACGCTCAGGCAGCCTCTACATCCACGCCATCTCGTGATATTACCGCCCCGGGTGCACCAGTCGCACAGTTGCGTCCCATCATCATTGACAAACCCACACGATGGACTCGTTTCTGGTTGTTTTTATGTTGTCCATCCGCTCGATATGCAGATTCATAGAGACACAGCACACCGTTTACTTTCATTTTAGTTCTTTCATTTGTTTTAGGCGTCATTCACTATGTCATCAATACCTTCCCATCTTACGGCCTGCTTCAGATCTCGCGCACCACAAACTCTGCCCTACAATCACAGTTGATCTTAATTGGATGGCAACTCAGCCTCATGTGCATGTGTGCATTCTTGTCTTTGGAAAGAACCGTTCACGTGCCGGCCAGTCCGAGTCGTTATGCCAGAAATACAGGTACATGTGTGTGGTGATGATCGCAAGGACACAGGCCTACAAACTAGCATTAGAGGACTGTACTGGCTCGCGATTGATCCCTTTTTGTCGAGGTGTGTTGACGGGCACATCATATGATAGGGTCGTCTACTCAGAATATGTTTACAGATCTCAAGGTGAATCCAATTGGTTGGACTCGTCATCGAGATTCAGATGTTATTGTGAGAAGACATCTTGCTCTCGGGTTCTGAAATGCCGATCGCCTTGAAGACAGGTCACATGAGTCTTATGGTACAGTACAATAAATGTCTACCATTCGCTGCATAAGAGGCGATTCTTTCACTCATTTTTTCACTCGCTGTCCACCGTGATGGTATAATATATTGCTCCGCAACCTAGGTCGCAGCATGCTCAGACGGCCTCTACATCTATGCCACCTGATGCTATGACGTCACAAGTTCTGATTGTTGCACAGCCACCATAGCGACTAGTGAACTAGTACCACCATAATCGACTTGTGATATCCTTGCAGCTGCAGCTAGGTCCTGAACGAGATATGCCCGTCCTGCTCCATCAGTTTGCTCACAACGCAAGCTTGGCTACCGATGTTACATAAACAGTCCAGGTCCAAACGTGGCAGTCTCTCAGAACGTGCATCAGAACTCAAACACGCGAATCCTAAGCCGCCTCGCGATACTCACGCTGACTCCCATGCTAAACACATCCAGATCCCACTAAAACGTTGTGCGCAAGAAGGGTCACCAGTCTCTTCACATTGTTCAAACTTCACTCTATGAACGACACCGACAAGCAAGCAAGCCGATTTCACCCCGTGCGGCCCACAGATGACACGTCAGTTAGAGGGATAAGCATGTTGGCGTCAGAGCTATGTATTTGTCGGTCGATATGCCAGAGGTGGAGATGCATGCGTGTGGCAAGGATTGCGAGGATAATAATTTGGAAGCTGTGTTGTGAAGGGGGTTTGTCAGTAGGGATGTGCAGTATGGTTTGAGGGACGTACTCTTGCAACATGCCGTTGTACGCGTACTGAGCGTGCGGCAAATCAACGGCTCAACCTCAGGGATAGAAAGGACAGGTATGCTCACTTGGAGAAGCAGGGATGTGAATATATTCACCATCGAGAAAACTTTCGAAACAAGAATGCTCAGCGATAAGCAGTAACGGAAAAATAGCCTATGCAATGACTTACGTAGACCGCATGCATAATAGAATATATTATGCTTCAGCAGCACACTGTACAGAGGGCTACGAGCTATCCGCCAGCTCTGTATAGCGCGAACGAGGGTGAGAGAGATGAGCCCTTGAGAAAGGAAGTGTGGGTCAAAGCGTCTCCGTGAATAGGCATGCACGCCGCGACGCACCCAGTTCAAGAGCAAACAACAGAATAAACGGCACGAAGAGCTCATCGCTTCCTGCGGACTGGTAGCAGCCTGTGATGCCCAAGATCGTGCTGGTCTCAACTGTGCACATGGGTTATAACAAAACGTCAAGGAGAAGGCGAGAACGCATACATGGTGCCTGGGCAGTGGCGGTAAAGAGAACACCAACGGATGCTATGATGACAGCCTGCCTGATACATCTACCAAGAGCTTGAATAATAGTGAGAGAAAACTCACAAGAAAGCCGATCACCATGGCGGCGAGCACGAATTTGTTGTTGTTCCAGAGTGCATATGTCCTGATGATGAAAAAGCCTGGGTGGTTCGAATTAGGAATGCGCATATACTATGGGATGGAGAGTTACATTCGGCGCAAATGACTGAAATCAGACTAAAACCTGTGCGAGGGAATAGCGCTCAGCAGGGACATGCATGCAGGAATCATGCACGTACATGAGCAAATGTTGTTGATCGTTTGGCACATCTAATGCCACACAATGAGCGTCGTTCAGTTAGCAAGTTTACCGCGGCATCACATACATTGGGATTGTCATCGGGGACGAAGTTCACTGAAGCATATGTCAATTCATCGATCATAATCAGAGCGATGTTTGTTGAAGCTGGACGCACGATATAGATGTGCAATGAAGAGGAGAAAAGGTGTATAGCGTGTAAGGATATAAAGACCTTTCACCTTGGTCCAACGCGATTGAATCAGGAACGTCAACTTGGAATAGCATGTTATCACCAAATAACAAAAGAACCTTGTCTTAACAAGGGCTTACCTCCTGGTGAAGTGAACAAGCATAATCATAGGTCTGGACAAGCAAGTTCATTAGTGGACGGGACACATGCGTTGGGACAAGCCCACCCAGAATGTAGCCGCCGAAGCTGAGTCGCGTCACTGTTAGGACAGGGAAGAAGCTGGTTCATATGGTACGCACTGTATATGTACTGATTACACATACATACGTGATGTATGCTTTTATCAACAGCCATCCCATCCACAAAAAAGGAGACACACCGTGTAAGTTTGGAGACTTCTCGCCGCTGCGATGTCGGCAGCCGAATACTCCGTCTGCATTCAGAGGAGCAGAAAAAGAGTTTCTACGCGCAAACCATGTGCCCTACCTCTTATATAGATGGGTGAGAAATGAAGGCGCAATGAGCGTGCCATTCCGGGCTGAAGGCTGGGGTGGAGCCTTCTCATGGGAAGCAGCCCTTTATGTTCTAGAACAGATAGCCTGAAGTGAATTGACACCCGGAGCATGCTATACTGCATTTGGGATTAATAATGGGTCGCGTGATATATATAAGGGTCTTGTTGGTGGCGTTAGAACGTTTCATTGAAAGCGGGCAGGGGAATGTGTCACCACCAAACGCTTACGCGATTGAGCCGAAGTGGAGTGGTAATGACGAGGTGTAGGAGAGACTTCATCTCAGAGAGTAGCATGTCAAGTCAGATATCTTACAGCCATACAAGATTCTCTCACATTCTGATGCAGTTGTACACCATTTATAATCTTGGAACCTGATGCCTGAAGTTAGATCGTATAGTAGAGAGGCCATATGCGCCCGAAGAGAACTTGTTACTTCAATCCGACCAAGCATACCCATATCACTGAGTCTCAGGTAAAAAGCTCGACACATCAGACAGAGGAATAAGCATGAGGGTGTCAGAGCCTTCTATGTGCCGGTCGAGATGCCAGAGATGGAGGTGCATGCGCGTGGCAAGGATCGCGAGGATGATGATCTGGAAACTGTATCACATTTGAAGAGGAGAGGGAGTTATTAGTACAGGAATATTCATCGGCAGTGGGATTGGGAGACGCGTACTCTTCGAACATAACGCTGTACCCATCCTGAGCCGTGTAACATATCAACGACTCAGCCTCAGTGAGGGGGGCGGCACACTCACATGGAGAAGCAGCGATGTAATGACATTTGCCGCAGAGAAAACTTTCGGGACAAGAATGATCATCAGTGAGCATGAAAAACGGCCTGAGATGTGCATGTGCTGACTCACCTACACCGCAAGCATAGTAGAATATGTTATGCTTCAACAGGATGACGTACAGACGATTGTTGGTCGCCCGCCAGCTCTGTATGGCGCGCATGAGAGTGAGGGAGACGAGCCCTTGGGAGAGTGTGAGTCAGTGCTCGCCAGAGTGTATATAAATGGCCTTCGGTGACTCACCCAATTCGAATGCCATCAAAAGAACAAACGGTACGAAGTGTTCGGGGCTACCCGAAGTCTGGTAGCAGCCTGTGATACCCGGGATCGGGCTGGTCTTATCTGTGAAATCAAAGAGGATGTGTCTGAACGGTAGCAGAACGCATAGGAGGACCTAAGAGCGCGTACATGGTGTGGTGGTAGTGGAGGCAAAGAGGACAGCGATAGATGTTACGATGACAGCCTAACTGAGACATCTACCAACAACTTGGTGCGTGTGGGGGATGCACTCACAAGAAAGGCGATCACCATGGCTGCGAGCATAAATTTGTTGCATTCCCAGAGCACATATGTTCTGAGAATGAACAGGCCTGGATGGAACGGGTCAGTGAGGGAGAGTATAATATTAGGAAGGAGATCTGCATTCGGAGCAAATGATTGATATTAAAATAAAACCTGTAGAGAGGGGAAAGACAGCACTCAGCAAGAACGTGCAGGTACATGCATACATTAGGCACGTACATAAGCAAATGTTGTTCAGCGTCAGGCATTTCTAACGAAATCGTGTCGTTAGCATCGTTGTGCGATCAGTAAAGCAACCATGCGTTCACGTACATTGGAGTTTTCGTTAGGAATCAGGTTCACTGAAGCACGACCGTGTCAATTCATTAGCAGAGTGATGGCTGAAGGTGAGCGCACGGTACAAATGCACAGCGAAAAGTAGAAAGGGCACATATCGCGCAACAACATAAAGGCCTTTTACTTTGGTCCAGCGCGATTGAAGCAGGAATGTCAACTTAGAGACAACATATATCATCAAAAGGCTTATCCTGAACAAGTGTAATACCTCCTGGTGAAGCGAGCAAACATAATCATAGGTCTAGACAAACGAATTTAACAGCATAAGACAGAAACACGTCTGGACAAGCCTACCCAGAATGTAACCACCGAGCCTGAGCAGCGTTAGAACAAAGAAGAATCGCGGTTCAGATAGCACGCACTATAGATGTACTGGTGGCACATAGATCAACCATTATCATCGACGGACATCCTATACAAAAGACAGAGACGCACCGTGTAGGTCTGCAGACTCCTCGCCGCTGCGATGGCACCGGTGGAATACTCCGTCTGCATTCTGTGGGGGGAAAAGAGTTTTGTGCACGAGGCACGTCCTTCACCTCTTATATCGATTGCCCAGGAACCGAGCAAGACGGGGGCGCAACGAAGGTACCATTCCGAGTCGAAGCTGAAACGCTCGAGTCTTCTCACGAGATGAAGGGAAGTAGCTGTTCACTAGCACGTTCTGGAAAGGATGTGACCTGGGATGTGACCTGGAGTCGGGGTTGGGGTACTCGTGTAATACTGCATGAGGAGTTATTATTTAGCATCAGTAGCGTAATTAGCCAATGAAAATCGGTTTTCGTTTATAACGGGGACGTCCTGTCACTGGTTGCGCCGTCATGTCCCCTGCCGAAGACTCAGGAGTCAGACAGTGGCAGTGGTGAATAGATGCCAAATAATCTCTCAAGGTGAACATAAAGACTGCCGGGATCTGGCTGATAAAGCCTAACGGAATGTTCCTACTACGTCAAGAGGTTAGTCCGCATCATCGGCAACGAAGGAAATGCATGGCTTGATAATTCATGTAATGCGCCCATAGAGGACTTGTCATATCAATCTGACCAAGCTCACCTCGCCATATCTTCCCCAAGTCCCAGGTAGAAACACAAGTAAAACCTTGCGCATAAGAAGGGAGACAGTTCTCCTAGTATTGTTCAAATGTTATTCCATGAATGGTGTCGAACAAACAAGCAGGCCCGGAGGTGACGCGTCGGACAGAGGGATATGCATGAGGTCGTCAGAGTCATGAATGTGCCGATCGATATGCCAGAGACGAAGATGCATGCACGTGGCAAGGATCGCGAGGATGACAATCTGGAGACTGTGTTACGTTCGAAAGGAGGGGAGTTGTTAGCAGGAATGCGCAGCAGGTTTTGAAGGCGCGTACTCTTCAAACATGGAATTGTACGCGTCCTGAGCGTGGGAAGTATCAATGGCTCAGCGCTCAGCCTCAGGGGAGGGGGCGGTACACTCACATGGAGGAGCAGCGACATGAGGATATTTGCCGCCGAGAACACTTTTAAGACAAGAACGATAAGCATGGAAAATCGGTCAGCATGAGTAAGCCGACTCACACAGACCGCACGCATAGTAGAATATGTTATGCTTTGAAAGGATGACGAATAGACAATTGTTGGTCGACCGCCAGCTATGGATGACGCGTATGAGCGTGAGGGAGAGAAGTCCTGGAAGATTCTGGTCAGCACTGGACTGTGTATATGAATGACCTCGGCGACTTACCGAATTCGAGCGCAAACAAAAGAACAAATGGTAGGAAGAGCTCGACACTCCCCGAGGACTGGTAGCAGCCTGTGATGCCTGGGATCGGGCTGGTCTCATCTATGAAAGCGGAAGGGGTAAGTGGAAGTGGTAGTAGAACACAAGGGATATAAGAGCGCGTACACGGTGCGGAGGTGTTAGTGGAAAAGAGGATGCTGCCAAATGCCACAACGACAGCCTGAATGAGGTGTAACAGAAGCGTGGGATGGGGCGAGGGCATGAGACTCACAAAAAAGGCGGACAGCATGGCTCCGAGCACGACTTTGTTCCTGTTCCACAGTACATATGTTCTGAGGATGAAAAAGCCTGGTTAAATAGAATCAGGAAAGCACATGTGTCAGAGATGAAGGAAAGATACATTCGGAGCAAATAACCAATATCAGTTTGAAACCTGTGAGGGGTAGCACTCAGCAAGGACGTGCGCGTATGTATACCCTATGTACGTACATCTGCAAATGTTGTTCAACGTCAGGCATTTCTTGCGAATTCACGCAGTAAGCGTCGTTGATCAGTCAGCAAGTCCACCATGCATTCACATACATTGGAATTCTCGTTGGGGATAAAGTTCACTGGAACACAACCGAGGTAATTCATCACCGGAGCGATGTGAGGGTAAGGGTGAACGCACGATATAGGTGCCCGACAAAGAGGAGGAAGGGCATGTATCGCGTGACGATATAAAGGACTTTGATCTTGGTCCAGCGTGATTGAAGCAGGAACATTCAACTAGAAACAATACATCATCACAAACGTCAAAAAAGATCAGTGACAAGTGCAATACCTCCTGGTCAAGTGAAGAAGCCATAATCATAAGTCCTGGATAAGGTAGTTGAATGATGGACGGAAATACGTCAGGATAAGCCTACCCAGACGTGTGGCCGTTGACGCTGAGCTGCGTTAGAACGAGGAATAAGCGGTTTGGATAGCACGTACTGTATATGTACTGGTGGCGCAAGTATCATCTATCATCGTTGACGGCCATCCTATTCACAAGAAACAGACGCACCGTATAAGTCTGTAGACTCCTCGCCGCTACGACACTGTCAGCTGAATATTCCATCTGCATTCAATGGAGGAGCGAAGTTTTGCACGCGAGGCATATATATACCTCTCATGTATGTGAGCTAGAAGCTGAGTAACGTGAGAAGGCAATGAGCGCGTTATTCCAGGTTGAAACCAGGACCCTCGTGAAGCTATGGAAAGCAGATTCTGAAGTAAGTCCAGTTCGAAGCATGCTATACTGCACCTGGAGACGAGTATGGGCGCGTCATACGAAGATCTTGATGGTGGTGTTCGAACGTTTCACCTGCCTGAAAGTGAACGTCTCCGCGAAACGCTGACGCGATCTGAACGGTGATAAGCAGAGTGACAAATGATGTGAGCATCACATCAGAAGATATTATTAACACATCTCAGATGAGGCATGCCACAATCAAGGAACTCGGTAGTTGGAATCTATATGCGCCCGAAGAGGTCTTCTTATTTCTCATGCAAGTTCAAGGTATCTTTCAACTGCAAGGCCCGATCATCGCATGAAGTGAAAGATGGACTGTAATCGCCTACCTTCCCAGTTCGTCACTGCCGCATTCCAAAGCCTCACCTCATGCTCCCTCGTTGCTCCAAAGTGGTCCACAAAGTCATCTCCAAACACTTCGCGCGCAATGCTGTCAGGCTTCATCATAGCGTTGGTCGCATCCTCCAATGAACGAGGAAGTAAGATAATCTGTTCGCAAATAGTTAGCGTTACGATACTGTAAGATCATCTGCTAGCTCACCTCCTCCTTCATGGCTGGGTTGCTTTGGTAAGTGGAGATGGGTGGCGTCGTGAGCTTGAGTTGTTTGGCAATGCCCCGCATGCCAAGTTGAAAGATGGCACTCAAGGCGAAGTAGGGATTCATGTCGGCACCAGGTACACGAACTTCAAGTCTTGTTGCGGATGGCGGAACAGACGGTGGCGAGATAATGCGGATGGAAGCCGCACGAGAATCGTACCCGTATGTAACTGCATTAGGAGCCCAAAAAGCTTCACCACCAACGAGACGCTTGTAGCCATTGATCGTTGGGACAAGCTCCCAAGGTTTTAGATAAAAATCACATCAATGGGAGTCAGGCACTCACCATAGGCATCACTGCATCATTAGTTTAGCATCAATTTACATCTTAAGCGAACATGAAAATAAATCCTACCATCAGGAAGACCATCCAACACACCGGCCAAAAAGTGCTCCCCAATCTGACTTAGGTATCTCGTGTCCTCGAACGCTGCATTAGCTCGTCCGTGATCACGATCTACGTCTGAAAGTGAGAACGCGTTGCGACCTTCTCCATCTTTAAGCGATACGTGTATATGTCTGAGCTGGTGTCAGAAAAATGTTAGACATAAGTTCAAATATAAATGCAAACCCGCTGCAGCCCGGTAGCTAAAGCAACGTAAATTTCCACGAGATTGAACACATTCTACTGAAGATGGACACACGTTTCCCCATGGTTTCGCCATAAAACTGGGAAGGACTCCATGTTTCAACCCTACACTCTTCGCCAAGAACTTGTAAAGAATAGCATTGTCCGCTATTCTCATAGCCGATGTATAAGCGAGTGCAGTCTCGAGGACACCTGGACCCGTTTCGGTGTCTGCATGGAAGTCAGCTTTCATCACTGTTATAGCGGATAAATCATCGTACGATGTCCTTCGATATCTATACCAAACTTCAGACTCTCATCGAACAGCGCGTGAAAATAATCTTGGTTCAGTTGAGTGCGCAGTAAGCTATATCCATGCACTGCGGTGTCTCTAATCAGCAAATACGCGGCAAACGGCTACTTTGCTTACTTCCTGGGGTTAATGGCTGCAGCTGAGTGAAGCACTTTTGAGCCGCGGACTCAGGAGTCTCTGAATGGATCCCTGTCAATCATATCTCGTAGATGAGAGATTTCACAGACGCACCTTTGAAATTGAAGTACTAGAAAGGCCTCAGGAGTCCATTCAGAGCAACGCATAATGGTTGAGATTGCTCACCTCGAATTCCACACCAGAAATGCATTCCATGCCATGAGAAGCCGCACTGTCGACAGCTTTACGCAGAACGCCTCTTGGATCGGCGCAAATGGGCGCCGAAGTCTTCGGATCAAAGAATGAGACGAGGAAAAAGGGTACGTTGTTTTCCCAAGGTATGCGACGGAATGTCGATAAGTCTATCGAGGCTATTAGGTCGCGATAACCATTCTCTTTATTTGATATGGCCAATTCACGAGTGTAAACTGAATCGTGCATGTCCCAGCCACTGTAACATAACTTGTATCATGCCAGCGATTTGGGGTGGCAATGAGACGTACAAAATCACACTGCAAAATCCAAATCCTTCTGAGGCGGCGGCGCCAAGAAACTTATCTTTGGACTGCGGATAACAAATCAATTATTGAAGAGGACGGACACAGGAAGAAGAATACCATGAACTTTCCTCTAAGGACGCCATCCACTTGGAATAGAAGTCAGCATTCGACTTATTCGATGGTCAGAAGGCAGGGGGTGCACCATCTATGCCTGTAGGATAACCAATAAGTGCCGTTGTGAAGACCAAGTTATCAGAATTTGCAATCACAACCGACCTGCGACTTTAACCTTGACATCATCACAAAGTAGTTGCTTCAGGTCATCGATTGACCTCGGAGCTCCTGGAGTGGCACCCGTAGTCGCCATATCTCAAGCGATTGTCAATGGGGTGATTGATCGTTTCGAGATTCTACTGCTCTACAACCGCTGGACGAGTTTAAGTTGCCGGTGGCATGGGCAGTGCCGGTAGAGTCTTTTTAAATCCAATGTAGACGTGAAAATGACGATGACGCGCCTGTGACGCGGCACTGTCACACATCTTATAAGAATCAAACACTTCTTGTTGCCCGAGTCATGAACTCTACAGCTGGCACACACACCAAATCCCCATTGAAAATCAACACATGAATTTCAATGTCCATTTGCATCATGTAGGGGAACTCACGTATGCCTGGGTCTAGTGCTCGAGACTCTGGAGAATAAGTTACTAGGTGCGGACACATGAATCGACGTGATGCTGACTTGCGATGTTGAGCCTTCCAGGAATCACCACATGTTTCACTTCACATGGAAGTCACATCCGCGCAGCAAACATAGGATTTGGATGGGAGCATGACTGCCGATGCATGGAAAAAGTCGTGTCATTCACTCTAAGGGTATCATATGGCGGATTAAAACTTGATCGTAAGCACTGCTGCCAGATTTAAAAGCCACGAATTCAGTTCCTCACAGTATGAAGGCTCGGACATTCCAAGACTCACTGCGCATGCGTCGGGCATTGCAGACATCGAGGCCCCTCCAACTACGATCACTCTCTCGTTCAACGCCGCTACACTGAACCCCGATCGTCGCCCAATCGCTCGACTAACGACTGTGGGCCTACGGGTGTTGACCCTGATTCGCAGTCTATCGCACATTTATCTCGAATTCAACGCAGACTTATGAAACTCAATTGTAGTCCTTAGACTCTTCTTGTCGACTCTCCATAAATCGACTATCGAAAAGCTCCTTGACAAGGATGCCCGTTGTGTCACGCTGGTGCACTATATCCGATACCACCCTCAATCCAATTTCGTCTATCGTGCCGGAACCTTCATGTTAGCTCCTGCTCTTCACACTGCTTTTATCTCACCCCTCGTTTGCTTACTCTTCCCGGTACTTTCTCCCTCTAGCTGTGTTTCGTGTCTCACAGTTCCGCATTACAAGCATCACTTCATAGCGCTCTCGTTCTCACCGTCTTCGTCATGGATATCGTGTTTCAATGTTGTACTGCAGTGAACACAATGAACACATATTTCGTCCCACCCTTGTTTTTCTCAACTACTGTGAATGAACTCGGTGCAAGAGTAACTTGAATGAGCATTTGACCGCAACAATGATATCCTTCTGTCCAGCTTCTCAGTCCGCCGTGAGGCCTTGAGGAAGCACCGATGCTGTTCACTTCATGACAGTCCGCAGCGTACGCGCAGCCGCACCTCTGGTGAAATCGGCATGCCTTCTCCGTCGTTACATGCTCTCACTAATCAGCACGCATCATAGGTGACACACTGGTCAGCTCTTCAATGACTCGTCCGCTCGGACAGCCCTGAACTTGGGTCGGAAGCTGGGTATAGACTATATAGAATACAAAGTATGATCCGCTGTACACGTCACATTCAAATTCAAGTGATATCTGAAATCTTCACAAAACAAATCACTCCAATACGGCTGTCCCAGCAAAGTCTGTAAGTGTCGGTTTAGTAAGTGCGAGGAACGCAAGAGCTTTAAAGAGACTCACTACTCTCGGCACTGTTGCCAGTGTTGTCCATGTGCCATACGGCTCAAATCAAGCTCAGGACCTCCTCTGGGTATCACTAGTGCGGTTGCAGGGTTATAGAATGCGTGTCGAGAAGCAGGCGGTACCCAAAATAATAGTCGATCATTGGGTCCCACCACCCATCCACTGTCAAGATTCACGAAAAAGTGGGTCGAACAGCGGTCGTCATGGGATGCTCCCTCCATTAATTCAGAAGTGTTGCGTAGCGCATGAATGGAGTCGGATGAGAAGCGAATGAAGTGATCATTCCATGTGTTCAATGGCATGGTAGTAGTGGACTCGATGGGAAGCATGATACAATGCTCATCTGAGGATGCTAAATCTGACAAGGTGCACTGTTGCGATGGCTGTTTCATTGGTGCACCCCACAGCCGAACAGTGTTATCTTCCGAACCGGTGACGATGCGAGTGCCATCCGGCGAGAACGAGACCGAGGTAACTGTTGAAGTGTGCCCCTGCAAGGGCTTACCGACTGGCTGACCCGTCCCTACATCCCACAGCTGAACAGTATTATCCCTTGAACCGGTGACGATGCGAGTGCCGTCCGGCGAGAACGAGACCGAGGTAACTCCTGAAGTGTGCCCCCGCAAGGGCTCACCAACTGGCTGACCCGTCCCTGCATCCCACAGCCGAACAGTATTATCCCAAGAACTGGTGACGATGCGAGTGCCGTCCGGCGAGAACGAGACCGAGGTAACTCCTGAAGTGTGCCCCCGCAAGGGATCACCGACTGGCTGACCCGTCCCTGCATCCCACAGCCGAACAGTCTTATCACAAGAACCGGTGACGATGCGAGTGCCGTCCGGCAAGAACGAGACCGAGGTAACTGTTGAAGTGTGCCCCTGCAAGGGCTCACCGACTGGCTGACCCGTCCCTACATCCCACAGCTGAACAGTATTATCCCAAGAACCGGTGACGATGCGAGTGCCGTCCGGCGAGAACGAGACCGAGGTAACTGCTAAAGTGTGCCCCCGTAAGGGCTTACCAACTGGCTGACCCGTCCCTGCATCCCACAGCCGAACAGTATTATCCCAAGAACAGGTGACGATGCGAGTGCCGTCCGGTGAGAACAAGACCGAGGTAACTTCTAAGGTGTGCCCCCACAAGGGCTCACCGACTGGTTGACCCGTCCCTACATCCCACAGCCGAACAGTCTTATCCCTTGAACCGGTGACGATGCGAGTGCCGTCCGGCGAGAACGAGACCGAGGTAACTGTTGAAGTGTGCCCCTGCAAGGGCTCACCGACTGGCTGACCCGTCCCTACATCCCACAACCGAACAGTATTATCCCTTGAACCGGTGACGATGCGAGTGCCGTCCGGCGAGAACGAGACCGAGGTAACTCCTGAAGTGTGCCCCCGCAAGGGCTCACCAACTGGTTGACCCGTCCCTGCATCCCACAGCTGAACAGTGCTACCATTCGAACCAGCGACGATGCGAGTGCCGTCCAGCGAGAACGAGACCGAGGTAACTGCTAAAGTGCGCCCCCGCAAGGGCTTACCAACTGGCTGACCCGTCCCTACATCCCATAGCCGAACAGTATTATCCCTTGAACCGGTGACGATGCGAGTGCCATCCGGCGAGAACGAGACCGAGGTAACTGTTGAAGTGTGCCCCTGCAAGGGCTCACCGACTGGCTGACCCGTCCCTGCATCCCACAGCCGAACAGTATTATCCCTTGAACCGGTGACGATGCGAGTGCCGTCCGGCGAGAACGAGACCGAGGTAACTCCTGAAGTGTGCCCCCGCAAGGGATCACCGACTGGCTGACCCGTCCCTACATCCCATAGCCGAACAGTATTATCCCTTGAACCGGTGACGATGCGAGTGCCGTCCGGCGAGAACGAGACCGAGGTAACTCCTGAAGTGTGCCCCCGCAAGGGCTCACCGACTGGTTGACACGTCCCTGCATCCCACAGCCGAACAGTCTTATCCCTTGAACCGGTGACAATGCGAGTGCCGTCCGGCGAGAACGAGACCGAGGTAACTTTCTCAGTATGCCCCCGCAAGGGCTCACCGCCTGGCTGGCCCGTCCCTGCATCCCACAGCCGAACAGTCCTATCCTCCGAACCGGTGACGATGCGAGTGCCGTCCGGCGAGAACGAGACCGAGGTAACTTCTGAAGTGTGCCCCCTGAGCACGGTCAGAACGGCCGGCCAGCTCATATTACGTCCACGTGCTACACGAAGAGTATTGGGAAACCGTGCAGACAACAGTCTCGATAGTGGGGAGTTGGCAGGCAAGAATGGGATTGCTGATACATATAGATGCGGTGTGCTGTGTAAAATCACGCCGCCGAAGATTTGTATAAACCTCTGTACGTCCATTGCAGTTGTCGAGACATCTTTGAATTCAGGATGATTCTGCGGTTGCGCGTGAGCATTTAATCTGGCACTCGGTAATAATGTAGTCACCTTCAACCACTGGGGAATAAGTGAAATGGCAGGAACTGCACCGCCGAGCGCGTTGATCAGAGCGAGTGACTCGAGCCAGAAAAACAGCCGTTCGTGATCGAAGAACGATCTCACTTCTTTCGCGAGCTCCTTGTCGAAGACTGATGTGTGCACGTGCGATGTCCAAAATCGAGAAGAATATGACAGATGTGGGGGGATGTATTTTTGAACTCGTTCTTGCAGCTCAGGATCTTTGCTATTAGGCAGATACGACGACTTTAGATCGCAGATATTGAAGCGAAGACCGTGTTCCATCACTCGAAGTGACGCGAACGCAAGGTCATGCTGCGCCTTTGGCAGGTCGATGAAAAACTCTCCACTGGATGGTTTGTCCGTCAAGAAGTCATGGAAGGATGCGTGAAGGGGTCGGATTGGGGAATCTGGGTTGGTGGTGCCGCTGAGGAGGGAGCCCATGCTTTTTACCACAAGCTCCACGTCGAAATTGTCCTCTTTTGTTGGAAAATGGCGCCTCATGGCGTTTAAGGATGCTAGAGGAAGGGGTTCGGCTGTGCCTAGTATTTGTCCCATCACCGAACGAAATCTCGCTAGCGCGGTCAAACGAGATTTCACCGAGTGCTGGGCACAGGTAGATGTATCCTTGGGCATGATTTCTGTTAAAATGAGTTCATACATGCTATACAGCAGATTCCTTCTCTCAACAGGATCGCATGACACCACTTCCTTGTAGCAATCAGTTGGAGATAGCCCCAAATGGCGCTCTTTGATGAATCCACAGGCAAGACGTGCCCACTCGAAAAGTCCATCAGCTTTCTTGGCGAGTGCTGCGAACTCTTTGTCCTCGAAACCCCGTCCTTCCAACTCCTTTGAGACGTAAGCATAGATGTCGCGCTCTGCCACTGTTGTTGGAATCTCGTCCATCGACATCTGTCGAATGTGCTGAACCCCTTGAAACTCGTCATTGATGTCATCAAGCGCGCGAGAGGTGACGATGAAGCGGAAGTTGCCTGGGAGGTTTGTGATTTTTGGGACAGCGGGGTTTGGATGTTTGCCAGCTAGAATGCGGAGGAGGTCTCTTCGTGTCTCTACTCCACCGCTCTCGTCCAGTGCATCGATCATGATCAAGATGGGCTCCCCAGTTGACCCAGATGACTTCTCCAGTGGTTCGACAAGAAGCTTCTGCCACTGCTGGATGATATCCGCCGTCTTCTTCAGCGAACTCGCGGCCTGAACTGCATCTGCCAATGCTCGCCTCATCCCCGGATCACGGTCAGCCAGGTCGCGCGCGATCGTGGAGAAGATCTTTTCATGACGCCGATCTGCTTCGCGCTGGCGGTCGAATGAGTAGCATGAACCAAGCCCTCCCGCGTCTTCGAACCACTTAGCGATGGTATGGGCGATGGCCGATTTGCCCTTGCCTGCGGGGCCAGATAGCCACAGCATGCGTGGTACGTTGTCCCCAGTGCTCTTGATCCATTCTGTGATTTCGGAAAGAACTTCCGTGCGCGTCCCTTGGAGGCATTGTTTTCGAGTATCCAGTCCTGCGCCGTCTGCATATGTCATACCGATGAGGTCCAATATTTCGTCTGAAGGGGTATAAGTGTGTGTCGAGTCACAAGGACGCCCGAATCCTTACCTGTCCGGTGGATATGTACGGTTATGTCGTGGACGT
This sequence comes from Suillus occidentalis, assembly GCA_016628085.1. Classification (NCBI taxonomy): domain Eukaryota; kingdom Fungi; phylum Basidiomycota; class Agaricomycetes; order Boletales; family Suillaceae; genus Suillus; species Suillus occidentalis. The sequence continues at coordinate 29,597 of JABBWB010000140.1, forward strand.
GTATGGCTAAGTCATGAGTAACCTGGTCTCGGAAGTTTTGCATGAGCCTATCGAACACGTTGCTGTACTTTTGGATGGTATCTGTCGTTTCCGAGACGATGTTTTTCCCCAGTCGCTTCCCTGCGATGATCATAGAAGGTTGAGACAATATAGAGCGCAACACCGTGTGATACTCACAAAAATTCTTGGTCTCCGAGTAATTTTTGATAAAATGGGCACATTCACGGGTCTGCTGAGAAATCTTTCCGAGGATAGCGCTCATCGACTCGATTTGGCTAAGCTTCTCGTTTTGTGTCACGAAGTTGTAAACTTCACACAACTTCTCAAGAAGTTGGAGTACCGCTGCGTCGCGATCCGTTTGAGCTAGAATAATCTGCATGAACGATTACTGAGCGGTGGGGGACAGGAAGATAGAAAAGAAGACATACTTTGGCTGTGCACGACAACACGCCCAGCGCCATCTTTGCATATGGATGTACCTGTGGACGTAGATTAGCTCGGCTCTGATTTAGAGGAGGGTCCATACATTCGCGATCTCCCCGATGACAGCGTCGAATATCCTGAGGGGTTTGAGATATGTGTCCTGGAAACCATCGGCAGCATCGAGATCCGCTTGTGCGTCTTTGCCAACAGATGTCACAGTTATCGCAGGTCCCGAGAGTGGATGCATGCGCGATGCTGCCTGTTGTGCATCCTGAAGTGCCGGTTGTGCATCCTGAAGTGCCGGTTGTGCATCCCGAAGTGCCGATTGAGGATCAGCCTCCACTTCTACACCAGGCATAGCAGCCTGAGCCTGTGTGACCACCGAAAGTTAGAGAGCGCAGAGACTGAATGGCAAGTTTGAGAACCTACCTCGAGATCCAGGCTCGATGAAGCACGTTGATTATCGACACTCGGGGGAACAGGGCTACGGCTGCGGGAATCCTTCGAGCGCTTATGGCAATCTTAGTCGTCTTTCAAGATACTCATTGCGCATGATCGTAGACTCACGGAGGTTCTCAACTTGTTCACACCGTCCTTAACACCGTCCTTAAACTCCCCCAGAAACTGACTGATCTTGCTACGGGGTGGGTGCTAGATGCGTCAATGTCAGAGTGAAGTGAACCAAGTGATCCTCATAAGCTACGTACTGAGCCCCCACGAGCCGTTGCTTCGTTAGATGTGCGGGTTTCTTGAGCCGAATTCCTCGACGACTTGCCTTTCCTCATTGTGAATAGCAGTTAGGGCGAAAGGGGAGAAGAGACATGAGTCACTTCTAGTATGCCTCAAGGCAACCTTGAGGCAATATTTGTTGCAGTGTTAGATGAGCGCTTAGCGATAAGCGATAAGCATTGAGTCGAATTTCGTCTTGCGTCTGATGCGAAGGAACGATGTCTTGAGTCCTAGAATGGCATCCCAGTCTGACAAACTAACCTCCTTAGAGTAGGCACACGAGCAGAACGACCAAGATATTCGCAGACGAGTGTGGCAATTTGACATCCGTCCGTTCCCGCTAGTCCTTACAAAAAAGAGGAAGATCGTCGACTGGTTATTTGACCATCGATGGGCATGTGCCACATGTATACACTTCAGAATTTGCAATTGCAACATGTGGGGCGAATATATTCCCTGTAAGCTCACCGGAATTTCCCGATACCACACTTCCAGCCGACATGGCATCGTGTTCGGAGTACCTCACATACTCTCACTCACTATATCATCGTTTCGTTGTCTCATTACCTCTTAACTATGCATGAATGCCTTTATTTGACGGTATGTAAGTACAGCATTCACTATATATAATGATGATAACGCTGCAACGACCCTAAGCTTGTCCGAGTCATAGCCCCTTCAGAGCAGAGCAACCCCATCACACCCCAAGGACACGAGGAAATCAGGTTTCACAGGAATTTTTCATGGATGAGAGTTTCCAAGGCCTCGAGATCGTTGTCGCCTATCATTGATCAAGGCAGTGACTCGGTAAGGAATGGTTCCCCTTATGACGATCAAGAATATAGTGTACACAGACCAAACCAGGCACGTACCAATGTCGCATCCTTGGAATATATCCCTCGAAACACAACAACATCAAAGCCATCAAGCTGTTGTCTGACTTGTACACAATCTTGCCCCGGGGCTTGGATATCCTGCTGCAGCGGCTCAGGCTTCCCATCCCATCTATGCGATAACAGAATTAAGTTCCCATCGCTTCTGTGATGTATCCCATTAGAAGGTCTGCGCGCTTCATAGCCAATGCTTGTTGTGCTCTGTGCTCAATTTGAAGGCGTTTATCTGTGCTTCATGATCAAGCACGAGCCTGGCAACAATGTTGAGCAGACGAAGCAGGGCGGTATTGAGCTGTTGGTCTATGGCTCTCCAGGTGATGCGAACGCGTTCTTGTTCAGAGGGATTAGCATACTGCTTGCGAAGATCTGAGGAGGGATTGAATATCGAGCATCCGGACAATTGTGCCACCGCGAGGGCTTACTTCGCATTTCAAGGTCGTAGGCACTTTCAAATTTGGCGAACATCATTAGCTTCACCATAGCATTGTGCGCATGAAGCGCTCTGCGAGCTTTAACTTGTATCCAACATGAGACTAAGGGTTGAGTCGGATGACCTTGGCATACCAAAGTCAGCTTTTGGTTATGGAACATCCTGAGTAGTTGTCATCGCACCTTCTGCGCATTGAGAAGTAGTTCAGTCCATAACATTTCCTGACTCTGATTTGCGAAGATGGTATTGAATGCAGAGTTTGCGTTGATCATCGATCATATCGATCGCTGGCCGCCAAGTATAAGTTAATAGCGCTGTCAAAATTGCCTGCAGCGAAGGCAGCGTCTCCGGAGTCAGCAAAGCAGGTGTCTTCCTTGAAACTTCCGTCAGTGACTCGGAGACAGTGCGTGAGAATTGCAGCCTCAGGCCTGTTGGCCTCAGGCTAGAGACTTGCCATGGTTCAACGTTCAACGTTCGACGTTAGACTCCTTCTATTGTTGTCCATCTTATCCGTCATTTCTCGGTATGAACTTGGATACTACAAGCAAGCCTGCCTGCTTGGCGGAGCGTATCGCATTGTTTCTGGTGTGCGTTTTGCTACAACGACTTCTGGTGAATCTGGTCCCATCCGAAGAGCTGCGCAAAGCATGGAGTTCGACATTACAAACACGGTCGGATGAATCATATCAACTTTTCATCAACGTACCACCACAAAATCCGAGTCCTCGCATGCCAATGAAAATGAGAGAGCGCTGGACTTGACAACAGCAGTACAGTGGTAAGCAGCATGGGGGTCATTAATTCATCCACGGTATTGATGCCAAGTTCACTGGCAAGTTGAACGCGCAGATATGCCTGATATGCAATCACTATCAATAGCGACCCAAACACTGGTAGAATGATGAATTGACACACCAGTAGCAACTCATCGAAAAAGAGTAGATACGATACCTATGCCCTCAACTTCACCATGATCCTCTGCGCTGTCCTCTTCTTCGTTCTATTTCTTTGTGCTTCACCCCCGAGTCTTAACGACACCTATCATATCCTTACACTGGATGCCACCGACTCTTCATCCTGCTACACCAGGACCTTATTGGACATTCTCTCGAGCTGTGGCTTAAATTTGTTTGCATGCACATGGACTGCCATCCATCTGGACATTCCGGATGAGGAAGAAGGGATAGTTGCTATTGCCTTCCGCCGTCTACTCATGGTTATGGCATTTCTCGCACCCGAGATCATGGTCGCTTGGGCCGCATTGCAATTTTTGTGTGCTCGTCAAGTTGCAAAGGACTTCGATGATGTCTTTATGCACAACACGCCCAGCCCTATGGCAATCATCGAGCCGTATGGCAGGGCAAGCTGGCAGCTATCTCACTTGGTGGCAACCCAAATTCAAGCAGAAGTTCAAATGTCGATCAGTCACATACTCAGACTCTTAAATCGGGAAGAAACTAACGCGACATTGACGCCTTCATAGGATGGGCACTGATGCATGGATACTTCGCGTGGATGGGCGGATTTGTGCTCAATGTTGATGATAAGCCACGGGCCACTCTTGCACCTGAAGAACTCCTGCGGTTCGTTCGTTCGGGATCTGTGGAGACGTTTGTCATCACGGAGGCAGGCTTAGAAGACTGAAGCAAGGGTGAGGTACTATCCAAATGTGTCGCTATTCTTCAGCTGGTGTGGTTCATCGTCCGCTACGTGCAGACCCTCCCAGTGACGCTGCTTGAAATCGACACCTGGGTGTGGCTACTCTGACGTGCATTGCCTATGGCTTTTGGTGGAAGAAGCCAAAGGACGTACAACGTCCTCATACCGTTCATTGGAAGTCGGCGACAATTGCTCCTCTACCGCGTGACAGCTTTGCCAACGAGTAGGTCGTTGTCATTAATATCTCTGGCAGAACTTGTTCTGATTTGCCTGCACATTCTATGTAGCAAAGCACGTAGCCCATTATCAATCCTGCGGTCTCTATTATTTGACTACAGGAGACCCGCGTTTAGTGGCTTGACTCGGGATCAGATCACAATCATCATCGGATGCATCAGTGGGATGGTGTTTGGAATGATACATTGCCTGGCCTGTAATTTTCCCTCCTCAACTCTTTCGATACTGACCTACATACAGGCAGAGATTCCCGGGCAAGATCAAGGTGGCTATGATGTAGAACCAAATTTCTTCCATGGAATGCATCAAGTGCGTGCAACACAGGATTCTTGCTTTCTCTCACAAATTATTTGTTACAGCATCCTCAAAATTCCCGCCCACCACCTCAACAGCGCCATAGGCGGCTCAAAAGACTCAGGCTCGCTACGACGAGAACCCCTCGTTCAGCTCCTCCACCTGTACCACATACCATCCCATCGCCAGTCAGCACCACTACCACCTTTAAAACTTACCTATGGCACCTATTCACCCGGCCGCCCCATCACGCAACACCACCCGTCGTCGACGTTCCTTTTTGCAAAAGGTAAAGAGGTGCGCCCCGTTGATTTTACTATCCTTCTGTCTTGGATGTCTGATGGTGATCTACAGCGTAACGCTGCTGTGGGTGCTCCTGGCAAAGACCCGAACATCGTATCGGATGAAGATTATGAATATCTCAGTAGCAATACTCAACAGGACCCCAATACGCAACAGCAACAGCAAGCGGTAGCAGTCCACGTAGACTCTGGCGAACACGGACGTGGGGAGTCGTGTATTTGAATCTACGTTGACTTCTTTATGGAGCTTGACTTGCCCCTAGGTTACTGAATGTCAGGTATCATGCTTGCTTGTGCAATTACATTGAGTTTACAGATGTCTCCTGTGAGTTTCATCGAAGCCTTTTCCCTCGCATTTGCTGAAATCGACACTCGCAGGCCTTGATGATGATGATGATAGTATAACAGCAAGTGTTTCATTATAGAAATGATACGACCACTTGAATGTGAATATCGAGTGCGTACAATATAGTCTTCAAGATACTTGTATTTTATGCCCAGCATCCCGTCTGAGATTGTCCGAGTGAAAGAAGTTACTGTTCATAAGAACACTCAGTGACGGATGTTGATTGTTGATTCCGTCAGAGATCCAGTAGTGCATGCGGAGTGGGGCGTTCTGTTTATATTCTGGCGCTTCCTCCCTGGTTACTTGCAGGTCATGATGACAACTGGAGTTTGACGAAACATCGTTGATGCTCGTCAACCAGTCAATATTGAATTGTCCCTGATCAATAATAGCTCGTCCTCGATAGGTCTTGACGCTCTTGTCTTACGCGTGGACGATGGCGAGCAAATGAAGAAGGCGGAAGAATCTGATAATCAGCCTTCATCTGAAGAAACACGCCATGATGCCTTGCAGGTACGAACCGTGAAGGACTTCACTGCTGCGAGACCAGCGAGATAATCCGCTCTACTCTACGTACGGTCAACCATGGCCCAACAGTGGTTAGACCCCGCTGACGAAGCGAACTGCAAGATAGTACTCTCAGCAGTGCAGAGAAAAGCTATTGAAGATTAGCTTGCACTAATCCTGGAGTATTGTGTTATTACTCTCCCGCAGATCACAACTCCCGACTCCACGACAACATCAATGAGGACAGGCATGAAGAGTCAAGACGCACCATAAACATGATTTGCAGATTAGTTGTCTACAGCAAGTCGAAAGATGAGGGTTCACAAGACCTTGGATGTCCGAAAGTGTAATACTCACTTGGTGTGGGGCCGAGATTGGGTTCATGGATTCCGTGCTCGATAATAACACTGCAGTGACATGTCAATAACGAAACGCAGGCTCGTAGAACCTTGGCTGTATTGTGTACCAGAGTGACCAGGACAAGGCGAAATCTACAGTTACACAGAACATGTGTATCTATATTCAAAGAGCACTGAACGCGAGCTAACAGTAATAAAACACACGAAGTATCACCCCAATCCTAGAGGCAGAAACATGACCAGTCGACTCCATGCTCTCCGGTGCTGAGCTGCATTGCAGCGGCTGGTTGCTGTGAATCATGGTTTGGTGAGGGAGGGTCAATCGGGTACTATATCCTCGTCTTTTTTAGTGGCACCAGCTGCGGCGTTGCGCTGAAAGACAAGCATGAGATTGAACATACCTCTTTAGCCTGCGCGAGAGGAACATCGAGGATGCGAGGTTGAGTTGACCTCCACGAACAGGCCACCAGAATGATACGTTATGTATGTGGGGTGTGAACGAGGAGGGAGACGATGGGGTGGTTGGCAGTGGCCAAGACTGCAAGTGTGAGTGGAAAATATGATGACAGTAAGCAAGACTCACGTTCTCGCCGGGATGCATATCCGAACGTCCCTGAGTTGAGGTGTGCCCTGAGAGAGGGCGGGGTAGGGGCAGCGTGGCAACTGCAGCACGAATGTCAGGTCAAATACGAAAGCAAGAAAAGAAAGAAACATATCTTAGGGATCACGAGGTTGATCATTTCGACCAGGGCGTACTGCGTTCGTGCGTGGAGGGAAGCGAAGAAATCTGCCGAGACGAAAGAACATGGGTTCGACTGTAAGCAGAGGTCTGGGTGCCATGGGTATGACAAATATTGGTGGTCTGCGACGCCCAGCAGGAGGACGACTAGTTGCATCAGACTGCAATGATGGTGATGGGTGAGTAGTGTCATGAGTAAAAGATGAAACGCGTACATTTAGTAAATCGCGGTGAGCTGCCTTTTTGTGGACGGGAAAGGTTCTCCAGGAATCTGGATCTACTCTCCGCCTCTGGAGTCGACGAAGAGTGACTTGAGATGGTGCCCGCATCCGGTTTCATCAACGCTGGCGATTTAGGTCGTGTTTCCTGTGTGGTCACACACAGATACCATGCCCCAACTTGCCAGCATCAGAATAACAGGTGTGCACAACTACCCCAGATTAACCAAGTAAGCAATAAATGCAAGATGGCGGAGTCGTGTCAACTGCTGGGCATGACAAGTGGCACTTGAGTGAGAGAAGGGAAACTGCTGAGTAAAAACATGCTTACAGGACTGCTAACCAGGCGGAGACACATGCATTGCCGGCGTTGGAGAGCAGAGTCCTTTAGTGATATTAAGTCACTCAACTCACCAATGCCAGAACGACAACCTGAGGCGTACATGACTGCCTGAATACAACTCATGTGAGCTATGATCTAGAATGTGATAGACACGTACTTGTTCAAAACTGATCAGTATCAGACTCAACAAATACGCCATCTCTCGAATCCGCTTCTCCGTGTTTTCTATTCACAACCTCTCAGCCTCTCTCAGCCATGATAAGTTCCTGCGTTAGGGCATCAAACTTATTTCGACTTCTCGCCTTCCAGCGTTGTTGTGTGCTTGTGAGTGGTGTATCAGTGTGGTCCAAGATGTTGTTCCGAACTTTGAATGTTTTTCTGAAGTTGAGATAGAAAAATCTTCATCTCCAGAATTCGAAAGGCTGAGAGCGATGCGAGAATCATCATGTGAGAGTGTTAGTACCTTGAGCAAGTGTGTTGGATGTCGAGTTGGAGGTAAGCTGAGGTTGCAACGACAAGCTCTAGATGAACGACTAGCTTTGCTGCTGCGGCTGTGGCCGCGGAGAACCATACAACAACTGAACAGAAACCATTGAACCACGGCGATAAGAAATGGACGATAAGAAAGAAATCACTTTCTAGCGACCTGGGCGTTGCTGAAGTTTGGTTGCTGCATCGGTGTTGGATCGAGAGTGATAGAAGGACGAAATGCGTTTGAGAAGGGTGTGTAGATTCGCAGAAGAGGGTGCGAGAGCGCAGCGAAGGTGGTATGCGGAAGAACAAGGCCGGGTACTACGACCCGTGGAGGACTGAGAACAGATGTTAGAACAAGAACTAGTCAAACATGAAGACGACTTACCTGGGGGCCATTTTACAGGCCATTGAAAAAGCCCAACAGTACTCGACGGGATTGAATAGGCGGACGTTGGATAGCACCACTTTGGAGTGACGAGGTTAGAATGGTTGAAACGATTAAGAAAACAAGTCACGTACGTCCTTAAATGACTTTCGAGCTTGGGCCTGCTGGTGGTATATTAATAATGAAATTTTCGAAGATCCATGAGATTTACATCAGATGAAGGTTGGAGGTCTCCAAAGCCAGCTGTTTTGAGGATGGCGTGAACGTTTCATGTATGCGCATTTTTGTCGGCACAACCAGTGACTAACACTCGTCCATTTGTAGAAAAGGCTGTACATTCAATTTCTACCTTGTCTCTTTGCTGGAGAGGTGGTTCGACTCTGAAATTGGTTTCGAGATTCCATAGACACCCTGATTTGCAATCTGATGCGCTTGCAAGTAGACGGCTGTTGCGAGACAAGGAGATGGTGTTGACATAGTTTGTGTCACCCTCCAAAGTGCTGGCAGTCTGCTTCTAAGTGGCTGTGTCGACCATCTCTTGATCGGACCATGTGACGCGGTGATAAGTTTCTTTCTGTCTGATGTCCAGGCCAAGCTGAAAACTATTCCAAATTCGATCGTGTTCGAGTGTAGCGATCAGCTCGCCCGTTTTCACATCCAAGATTTTTACTCCACCAATGTATCCTGCTGTCGCAATTTGTGTGTTGTCATGCGAGTTGCCCACACTTCCTCGTGCCCAGTCTTGGTTTTTAGGATTTGTTCTCCGAGTCTGGTCTTGACATTCCAGACTCTTGTCGTCGAGTCCATCCCTGAATCCGCTCACTACTCGATTACCACCTGCACTCCAGCACACTGACATCACACCCTCAGAGTGCCCCGTCCATTTCACAACGACCTTTCCCATCTCGATGTCCCACAACCTCACTTTCCCGTCGTGACTTCCGCTAGCAAGCGTCCTCCCATTTGGAGACAGTACTATGTTGTAAATCCATGCTTTCTTCGTCCCCTCATCTTGCCAGTCTTTTCCTATCTGTGTGCCGCTCTCCAAGTCCCGTAGTCGCAGTGGGCCGTCCCATGAACAAGTGATGATCCTTCGTCCCCCAGGCAGGTGCACAATACGCACCTCGTTTGTATGGCCTCGTATCGTATGGATGGGTGTGACTGCTGGCGTCATCTCTTGCTTCTTGCTGGCCTGGAAAGACGCGGTCGGCACTGGTGGTCTCAAGTAGTATGCAGGTCGTGCAATATGTATCCGACAGAAGCCCGCTATGATATTTGAATTCGAGCAAGTTGTCTGTCAACAACAGATGTTCTTGGTGAGCTTATGTGCCTATCTTCTTTCACTTCAGCTCTTGCTGCTAATAGAAACGCACAAACCATTACTCACGAGATAGCGTCCTCATAATAATGACCCAGAAGTCAACTCTGGATCTGCGCGAGTTGCGGGCGTAATTCCAGAATGCGCAAGAGATCCTTGCAGTATCTAAACTTTTTGTAAGCAGGTGGATGCATTGCGGAGTATTTCTCACCGTTCAGACAAACCCAGTGCTCAATTACCGACAATAAGTGGGCGTTTGATTGAGGCCAAGGAGGTTGGGCGTCTCTTCGTTCAGACCGTCTTACAATGTTCATCCACCCCACACGTTGTCCTCGTGTTTACCATGTAAGCGCTGTGTAGATGAAGCGCTCAGGTCTGCAATCAGCGCCATATGCACCTGTCTATGTCAATGAACTATGTAATTGCGGCGACAATGTTTGCCGGCGCTCAAACTCAGTTGTGCTTTGCTCATTGTCCCGTGGGTCTTCGTCCACATTCCACACGTCCACATTCCACATATCCACAGTTCCACACTTCGGTCTCGTATATAAACCTCATGGATTCCCCGAACCTAACATCAACTTGAACCTTTCCCATCTGCCCAAATCACAACTTCCCCAACTACCTCAAGCAGACATGTTGTTCCCTCCCACCCTCACAGCCATACTTCCAAAGCTGCCTTTCGATAACATGGAGGAACTCGGGCTCGAGCGGCTATCCTGGGTTACAGGATATGATACCGAAAAACATGTGAGCAAGTTCCATGTCTTTACTGATCTTCAAGCCAACCTTGGTGTCTAGGAATGGATTACATCCGGCGGTTTAGAATGCGATGCATCTGCTTACGATCAAGACGCGTGGAGGAAGCTGGTCAAGGACCAACAGACTAAGGTTCGGACGGAAGATACTTATATATTTTGTCTCTGAAGCTCACGGGTTTCTTACAGGATCTCATCCAATCCATACTGGATACCATTAGATGTTCTCCTGGTGGGCCACAGTCAGAGCAAGTTCGGCAAGGCATGGTATGTTCTTAAATAATGCTCCCACGTCTCTCTTGTTTACCTTTACCATTTAGAATATCCTGCTCAAAGGGGCGCAGGGAACGGGCAAGAGGACCGTTGTTCATGTGACTTGCAACATGCTCAAGCGCCCGATGTTTGACATTCGGGCGAACGATATCCCGTCCCCTGGCAATGTACAACCGTGGGCTGCCAAAGTAGCATCGGTATGTAGTACCATCCGCAGGTCGGGATACAACTCTGACACGCGGTTGTTTAGCTTGCGATCCAGTGGAATGCGGTGGTGGTGGTCGATCGCGGTGATGTACGTATCTCTCGAAGTATCCATTATGTCCCTTCTGAAGACACGCCATACAGTATTTTTTGAAATCCCCATATCCGGAGCATAGAGTATGTTCTTCATTGCTAGACCTGTGTTCTGTATATATAGCTAATTTTCTTCAGGAACGCATAAATGATATGATTCAAGAATTCGAGTCGCCCGACTTGGAATGTATCTGCCTGTGGCCTTCTGTGTCGACGGATAAGCAGCAGGCACTGCTCAGGCCGTTTTCCACTAGTGCGTAGTCCAGCCATCTGACTCGAATGTATCACTGACGTTTCCCTGTTGTAGTCATCAATTTCCCCGATCTTGATCTGGCAGCCCGTCGCCACCGTTAGCTACAACTTTTTGGCCGAGATGACCTGGCTGCAACTTTATCGAGCCGCGAGGATGCATCCACCGCTACTGTTGGGGACGCAGAGGGGCGGGCCTTTATTCGGGAGATTGAGGAGGTGTCTTGGTATGAGCTCGATGGTAATGTCATGTCTGACACTGGATGACTTGACGCAGTGTTGATGGTGCTGATAGGAGCAGACATTGAAGATTTTATGGCTTTAGCACAACAGTCAGCTGGGTAAGTTTGGTGATGTAAACTGTTCGTAACTACTAATCAGTGTAACGCAGGGGACGCGATCCAACTCAGTATGTCAAGGCGTCTCTTAAGGATTGGGACGCGCCTCTTTCTGTGGGGAGCAAGGTAGCGCGGTTTTTCGCGCTTCGTTGAATTCATCCGCCCATCTTGGCTCTTGACGGACCTAAATCTCAAGAACACGGTGTACATGTTGTGTCTGTTTGAAATAGTGTATTGCGCTATGAATATGAATATGCCCTGCTTATGACTTGTGAAATAATAGTTGCAACAATTTACATGTCATCGCGCACATTATATACCCATGATGGAGGACTCCGCCATCGTTAGCTTATTATTCTTTGCATGCAATAGAATGTCACTCGATTTCTCAAATCTTCAACATTTTTGAGTGAATCCATATGCACCTCCACTTGCTAACCACACGTTGTCACATACCCCTGCGCATGGTCATACTAGATATAATGACAATGCACGCATATCGTTCAAGATATGACCCTTCCCCAAGACGGGCGGATCTCCCGCATTCCCTAACTCATGCGCAGTGCGACTTTGCCTACAACATTTGGCCTTGTACGTGGTGCTCCCTCCGACCTCAAGCTTGGATGACAGACAAAGAAAACGTGGCATTGACTCGTTCGGATGTGAACTCTGCGAACCTCTGGTCCACTTTCACGAATATTCGAAAGCACTCCTCATCGCAACAGTTAGCATTATCGAGTCCGATGCAAGTCAGAAAGCAATATTGATGATGTAGCGAAAGATAGGAAGAAAAATATGAGAGTAAAAAAGAACAGGACACAGATGCGAAACAGTCCATGTGGTACAGTATTAATGACCGTCAGCGTGCGCTGGAGAAGCACAGCAGAGGAAAAGAACAACGCGAGCGCGCAATGGAAGTGGTTGCGACTGTACGGTTGTTGCATTTGGTGGGGCAGAGCTAATAGCAGGAGCAGGTGCCATGGACGTTGAGGAAGCGGCAGGCTGTGATGAAGATCCTTGGGTCTGGACCTGGCCGTGCGCTTGGCTTTGTTGCTGCTGCTGCTGTGTTTGAGTTGCCTGGCGAGGAGATGCGCAGCAGAGAAAAAGTACGACATGAGCCCACCATGGAATGGGCTTGGGTGTTGCACCTGGTGCAGTAGTACTGGTAGCGTGTGTACGTCGAACCTGCTGGGGAGCAACAGCTAATGGCTAGAGAGAAATGATCAAACGTTGTGATTGAAAATGGACAAGAAGACATACCTTTCTGTCCTGCACTGCTGCGACTTCGACAACACGAGGACCGCGAGAGAAGATGGGGCGGGTTGGGCGCTGCTGAAGTTCAGTTGCTGCATCGGTATCGGATCGAGAGTGGTGGAAGAATGACGAGATGCGATTGAGTAGGGCATGTAGATCTGCAGAAGAGGGTGCGAGAGCGCGGCGAGGGTGGTATGCGGAAGAATGAGTATGGGTAGCATGAGCTGTAGAAGACTGAGAACACAGATATTGGAACATAGTCAAACATCTATGAAGATGACTCACCTGGGAGCTATTTTGCACGCCATCAAAAAAGCCTGGCGGTATTCGACGGGCTTGGATAGGTGGAAGTCGGGTAGCGCCGTTCTAGAGTGACGAGGTTAGGATGGTTGAAACGAATAAGAAACTCGTCACATACGCCCTTTAATGACTTTCGAGCTGGGACCTGCGAGATGGAGATTAGTATAATGTTTAGTGAGAAACCAGGAGATTCACATCAGATGGAGATTGAAGGAGGTCTTCGAGACCAGCTTGTTTGAGGATGGCGTAAACGTCCCATGCGCACGCGTTTTTGTCTTTACTACCAGTGACTAGCACTCGTCCATTTGCAGAAAAGGCTGCACAGTCCACCCTATCTCTGTGCTTGAGGGGTGGTCCAACTGGGAGGTTTGTACCGAGATTCCATATCCGCGCTGTGTTGTCATCTGATGCACTTGCGAGGAGGCGGTTGTTGGGAGACAAGGAGATGGCGTTGACCCAAGTTTCGTGACCTTCCAGAGTGGCGATCTGCTCCCAAGTGGCTGTGTCGAATATCCTCATCGGGCCACGTGACGCGGTGATCAATTTCTTTCCATCCGATGTCCAGGCCCAGCTGAAAACTATGGTATACTTATCGTGTTCGAGTGTGGCGATCAGCTCGCCCGTCTTCGCATCCCAGATTTTTGCAGCATCCTCCTTGGATCCTCCAGTCGCAATTTGTTTGTTATCGGGCGAGTATTTCACCGCCCACACAGACTTGTGCCCGGTCCTGATTTCCAGAATTGTTTCTCCGGTCTTGGCATTCCAGACTCTTGCCGTCCCGTCCCTGGATCCGCTCACTACTCGATCACCATCTGCACTCCAGGACACTGACGTCACACTACCAGTGTGCCCCGTCCATCTTTGGATGACCTTTCCCGTCTCGACGTTCCACAACTTCACTTTCCTATCGCTACTTCCGGTGACAACTGTCTTCCCGTTTGGAGACAATGCTATGCTGTATACCCCTGCTTTCTTCTCCTTGTCTTTCCAGTCCTCCCCTATCTGTGTGCCACTCTCCAAGTCCCATAGTCGCAGAGAGCCATCCCACGAACATGTGATGATCCGTCGTCCACCGTGCAGGTGCACAACACCTCGCACATCGTCGGTATGGCCTTGCATCGCCTTGATGGGTTTGAATTCTGCCGTCGTCCCTTGCTTCTCACTGGTCTGGGAAGACATGGTCGGCGCCAGAAGTCTCAAGTATTTGGAGATCTATGCGAGAAGCCCAAAGGATCTTTGAATCAAACCGAATTGTCTGGCAACGGCAAATATTCTGGTGAGTCGATGCGCCTATCTTCTTCACTTCAGCTCGCGCTAATAGAAATCCACAAGCCATTATTCACCAAATAGCCTGCTTATAGCAATCTCCCTGAAGTCAATTTTGGAATTGTGCGGGTTGCCAGTGTAATTCAAGAATGCGCAAGAGATTTTGCGGGTACTGGAGTTGAGGAAGTTGGACATCTGTTCGTTGAGACTGTCTTTTAATGTTCGTCCCACGCGTCATCCTCGTGTTTGCTGATTGCTGTGTAGTCGAAGCGCTCAGGTCCGCAACCGGCGCTGTACGCATCTTTCTATATCGATAGACTACCTCGATGGTGGTGACTACAATCGACGGAAATTGCTCTCAACTCCAGATACTTCTTCCAGCTTATGTTCGAGCTCGATGTCTTCAAATTCTCGACATGCATGTTTCCGGGCTGTGCAGCATGTCGTCACCCGATCCTGTGTTCATAAGACTGCAAGCTGTGGTGATATTCTTTCTTCTGATGGACTCCCTCCTTGTCTTCGATCCCAGCGGCTTGCATCGCCATGATGAACCAATCTTGCCATGGTGGCAATCTCAGACACATCCACGCCTTGCAACGACCACTTCAGGATGAAGGCACTTCACTTCCTGCGAAAAACGTTCGACACTCTGCTGCATCATGTGTCCAGCCGTTCCCTGTTCCCTCCGGCTTCCACCAATTTATGCGCACCACCTTTCGAAGTTGAGTTCCACTCAATGGCTTCCCGTCAAGTGACTGATCATCACCAAGTCCAGTCATCAGTCCACGCATGTCCATGTTTCACTGCGGATTGACATCATGATCGACGCTTGCTTGATCTCTTTCGGATTAGAAAGTTTCAGGTCCAGGTATTTTGCAAACCATGACTATTCATTGTTTCCCTAACTCCCTGTATATTTTCAAGTAGATCGTCAATAATAAGCAGATGCATCTGCTCCTCCTGATAGTTTCCTGTTACCAGATTTTCACTGCGCAGGTTTACCTCTTAATCAGCGGAATGAACACCTGGATAGAGGATCAGAATTCGCACTCCGTTATCCGTTGCATGACTGCGTGCAAAAGTAGGTCGCCTTATATTCAGTTTATGTTGCTAATGCTTTCCTGCAAGGACACGGTTGTTGCCTGTCGAAGATACATGGCGAATCGCTTGAAAACTATCAAGTATGCGTCACGATCGTACCCATCCACGCCAATGAACTCTCATCGAAAGAAGGCACTCTGCAGAATCAATCCTTGACCATCTTTCGAGGTTCTCGATTCTTAAGGGGATTGCTTCATAGCACGGTTCACGCCACACTACTATGATCGGAACATTTGAGACGTACTGAGCTTGATCCAATGTTACAGGGCGGATTCCTCAAGACCATTGAACGTCGCTTGGTAAACACCATCCCACAGATTTGTAGTCGCAACGCTTTAACTGCGCGAGTTGGATCACTATACCTCAGCTACACCACATCGAGGATTATGTATTCTCTGAAATTCAAATGGCTTTTCCGACTGTGGCATAGATGACTGGTGAGCTGCATTGCTTATTTGCACTTACTTCTCTTGCTATCAGAATCGCACAAGACATCGATTTACAGGATACAATTCTCACCCACAAGACAGCTTCAGGATAGTGTATTCGGTTGCTGCGCATTCGAGAAATTCAACGTTGCTGGTATATAGGCGTTCACCTTTAGCATGATGTAATTCGCCGGACAGCACGTATTGCGGAGAATGTGATGGGAAGGCATGCTTCAAATCGGGTAGCTGAGAAAGATGTAGATGGACGGACTGGTGCACGAGATGTGCAATAAAAGAACTTGCATCCAGGACATGTTAGTAGGGACTTTGTGTGAATAAAATCGAGGTTAAAGGGCATCATTGAAAGCAAACCGAGATCGAGAACGCACGCCATGAACAAAGATAATGATTGTAATTAACCAGATGCTACAGTGTCGATGCGTACCTACTGCATGCGGGGGGAGGAACAGCAAAGGAAAGAATAAAATGAGTCCGCAATGGAAGGGGCTGTTACTGCGCGGTTGCTGCAACTGGTGTAGTAGTAGGAACAGTAGGTGTCGTAGATGTTGAGAGGGCGGTAGGTGTAGTCTGTAGTGACGACGCTTGGGTCGAGACTGGACCTTACGATTGACCTTGCTGCTGCTGCGTCGGTTGTGCACTGCCGTCGGTGCGTTGATGATCACACACACAGCAGAGATAAAGCCCGATGTGACCCAACAATCGAATGGGGCGTGAATGAGGAGTACCAGCGGGCTGATGGTGCGGACGAACTGCTTGCACTTGCTCGGAAACAAACAATACCTGCATAGAGCTCATGAAACGCCAGAGACTGACACCAGAGAAATGCATACCTCCCTGTCCCGCATGGGAGCCACTTCAACAACATGAAGGCGCGTTGTGTATTGTGAGAGTGGAATGTCTTGGTTGGTGTGAGATTGAGAGCGGAAGCGTGAGGACAGGAGACCCATGAGAGCATTTGAACGTGAACGCGAAGGTTTTACCGTATGAGGTTCGGTGTCTTCGCTGTCGAGTTGAGAGCGAGGGAAAAGTGAGGATAGGTGAGCGAGGATGACATGTAGATGTAACCGCGAAGATGTGGAGGGTTGTGGGAGTTGGTTTGGCGCGTCATTTTCAGCTGGAGAGCGGGAAATAAGTGGCGACAGACGAGCAAAGAGTACATGTGGATGCAATCCTGAGAGCGTGAGAGGTTCGGCACTGTCGGGTCGAAAGTGGTGGAGGAGCGAGGCCAGGCGAGCGAGGAATGCACTTGCAGAGGAATTAGGGTGAGCACCACCCGTTGTGGACGACTGAGAGCAGAGAGATTAAAAAAAGAACAGGGCGATGATGATTACGCACATCAGCATTGACTCCCTTGCCGTCAAAAAACCGTTGTGGGAGTTCATCATCACCCCCAAACCCGTCGTGACCTCGCGTTGCATCAGCCTGGAATATTGCAGTTATGATGAATGAGAAAGCTTTGAAACATGTCACGTACCCGCAAAAATGACTTGTCACTGAGCGAGGAGCGGGGGGTGCACTGTATTCCTGGCTCGCCTTGAGATTCAGATGTCAGTTCGAGTGTGTCCATTGGTGTCTTTCAGCAGATACTGTCAGTGACCGAGAGTGGGTAACGAGTTGGCACTCACGTCACCAGCGGGCAGTAAACCTTCGAGGCCAGCTTGTTTAAGAATGGCATGAGTGTCCCAAGCGTACGCATTTTTGTCGGCACAACCAGTGACTAACACTCGTCCATTTGCAGAAAAGGCTGTGCTGTATACCTCATCTTTGTGCTGGAGGGGTGGTCCGACTGGGAGGTTTGTATCGAGGTTCCATATTCGTGCTGTTCTGTCATCTGATGTACTTGCAAGTAGACGGTTGTTGGGAGATAAGGAGATAGCGTTGACATAGTTTTCGTGACCATCAAGAGTGGTGATCTGCTTCCAAGTGGCTGTGTCGAATATCTTGATTGGGCCCCATGACGCGGTGATAAGTTTCTTTCCGTCTGATGTCCATGCCAAGCAGAAAACTATTCGATCGTGTTTGAGTGTTTTGATCAGCTTGCCCGTCTTTGCATCCCAGATTTTTGCACCATACTCCTTGTATTCTCCAGTCGCAATTTGGGTGTCATCAGGCGAGTATTTCACCGCCCAAACATCCTCGTGCCCAGTGTTGATCCCCAGGATTGTTTCTCCGGTCTTTGCATTCCAGATTCTTGCCGTCCAGTCCCTGGATCCGCTCACTACTTGTTCACCACCTGCACTCCAGCACACTGACGTCACTCCCTTAGAGTGCCCCGTCCATCTTTGGATGACCTTTCCAGTCTCGACGTTCCACAACCTCACTTTTCCATCTTCACCTCCGCTGACAACTGTCTTCCCGTCTGGGGACAATGCTATGCTGTATACCCCTGATTTCTCTGCCTTCTCATCTTTCCAGTCATCGCCTATCTGTGCTCCACTCTCTAAATCCCATAGTCGTAGAGAGCCGTCCGGCGAACATGTAACGATCTGTCGTCCCCCGGGCAGGTGCACAACACCTCGCACCCGGCTGGTATGGCCTCGCATCTTCTTGATGGACGTGACTTCTGGCGTCTGTTGCTTCTTACTGGTCTGGGAAGACATGGTCGGCGCCAGGGGTCTCAAGTATTTGGAGTTCTATGCAAGAAGCCCCAAGGATCTTTGAATCAAACCGAATTGTCTGGCAACGGCAAATATGCGGGTGAGTTGATGTGCCTATCTCCTTTCATTTCAGCTCGCGCTAAAAGAAATGCACAAGCCATTATTCACCAAACAGTCTGCTTATAGCAATCACCCTGAAGTCAATTTTGGAATTGTGCGAGTTGCCGGTGTAATTCAAGAATGCGCAAGAGATTTTGCGGGTATTGGAGTTGAGGAAGTTGGGCATCTCTTTCAAACTGTCTTTTCATGTTCATCCCACGCGTCATCCTCGTGTTTGCTGATTGCTGTGTAGACAAAGTGCTCAGGTCCGCAGCCGGCGCCGTATACATCTTTTCATATCAATGGACTATCTCGATGGTGGTGACTACCTTCGACGGGGATTCCTCTCAACTCCAGATACTTCTTCCAGCTTATGTTCGAGCTCGATGTCTTCAAATTCTCGACATGCATGTTTCCGGGCTGTGCAGCATGTCGTCACCCGATCCTGTGTTCATAAGACTGCAAGCTGTGGTGATATTCTTTCTTCTGATGGACTCCCTCCTTGTCTTCGATCCCAGCGCCTTGCATCGCCATGATGAACTAATCTTGCCATGGTGGCAATCTCAGACACATCCACGCCTTGCAACGACCACTTCAGGATGAAGGCACTTCACTTCCTGCGAAAAACGTTCGACACTCTGCTGCATCACGTGTCCAGCCGTTCCCTGTTTCTTCCGGCTTCCACCAATTTATGCGCACCACCTTTCGAAGTTGAGTTCCACACAATGGCTTCTCGTCAAGTGACTGATCATCACCAAGTCCAACCATCAGTCCACGCATGTCCATGTTTCAGTGTGGATTGACATCATCATCGGCGCTTGCTTGATCTCTTTCGAATTAGAAAGGTTAAGGGCCAGGTATTTGGCAAACTCTGACTATTCATTGTTTCCCTAACTCCCTGTATATTTTTAAGTAGATTGTCAACACTAAGCAGATGTATCTGCTCCTGATAGCTTCCTGTTACTAGATCTTCATTGCGCAGGATTCCCTCTCAATCAGCGAAATGAGGATCTGGATAGAGGATCAGAATTCGTACTCTGTTATCTGTTGCATGACTGCGAGCAAAAGTAGGTCATTTTATATTCAGTTCATGTTGCTAATGCATTCCTACAAGGGCACGATTGTTGTCTGTCAAAGCTACATGGCGGTTTTTCAAACTCGTAAACTATCAAGTGTGCGTCACGATCGTACCCATTCACGCCAATGAACTCTCATCGAAAAAAGGCACTCTGCAGAATCAATCCTTGACCATCTTTTCAGGTTCTCGATTCTTGAGGGGATTGCTTCATGGCACAGTTCACGCCACACATTGCTAGGGTCAAAACATTTGAGCTGTACTTGATCCACTGTTACAAGCTAGGGCAAATCCTAATGATCATCAAACGTCGCTTGCAAGACTCCGTCCCATAATTTTGTAGTCGCAACGCTACAACTGCACAACTTAGACTATGTGTCTTCTTTGAATTAGGATGGGTCATCCGGCTGTGGCATAGGTGAGTGGTGAGTCGAATCGCCTACGTTGACACTTGCTAATAGAAACGCACAAGGTGTCGATGAGAGAGTCTGCTTACAAGATTCAATCCTCACCCACAAGACAGCTTCGGGACAGTGTATCCAGATGCTATGTATTGGGATTTCAGTGGGTATTCAACGTTGCTGGTAAGTAGGTGCTCAGTTTTAATCTGCAAAAGCATAGAGTACCACTCACTAAAAGCACCGTTTGACAAGCCGGATCAGCGGGCGTCTGGTTTCGAGTTGAGGAAGTTGGGCGCCATTCGTCCGAGTGTCTTTCAAGGTGCGTCCCATCTGTTATTATGTGTCAACTTCACAACTCGAGCGCTGCGTAGATGAAGCGCTCATGTCTGCGACTAGCGCTATGCGCATCTGAAGACGCTGTATTCCGAAGCCTCCCAGAGCCTATCGCGCTGATAAGATTAACTCCGATATACATATATACATATATACCTCTTCCTCATTACTGGTAGGTCTCTAGTAATCTATATTGAATGGAGCCTTTGGCACCCTTGGAGTGCTACAAAATTCTCTGCAGAAGAGGGCACGATCCTGATCAGCTATTCGCCACTTCCGACAACAGTGCCTTCCACACATTGCACTACTACTTGATCAGGCAGTCAAACTAAGGTAATGAAATTTGACCTAGCCCCGTTGTCATGAGCTATGCAATTTGCACGGAAAAACTAAACGGATAATCGCAGCACAGACAGCGGGTCGACACGCATGGCCACAGGCCTACGCGCTTGCACACACACATTTGCTATTGCCCGTGCACCATGCCATGACTTGCTGGATAGCATGCACGCATTGCGGGAAATGTGATGAGAAGGCATGAAGTTAGGGAACGCTCTGGTCCAAGGTGTAAGGCTGTTAGTGAGTTCGACGGGGATCGTCGTAATAACGAGAGTAGAATCGTTTGTGCTAAAATGATAGAGATTTGAACGAGACGTGTTGTGCTTTAGACGCGAGGACTTTTCGGACGGACTGAGTGCGAGAATCTGACGGGAGGGCAAAGACTGATTATAAGGGTTGTACATGCGTGTATTTAACTCGTGAAAACGGTAAGGGTCCTTGGTGTGGCGGAAAGTGGTGGCGTTGAGCCTGACAGGGTAAAATAGCGAAAATAAGATGGAATACGAGAGGTTTGAATGGATGATGGCAGTAGGGCAGTGCGTTGAGCACATAAGTGACGAGAATTGCATATTGGGTTTGGCTCTTTTTGGTGTGGCGAGAGGAATGGCGTGATTATAGTGACGAAAGGAGGTTTATAGATGTCTGGGTATCGTGTAAAGGAAAGCGGAAGGTCGTGCTGGTTGTCGACGACAGTGAGATAATGAAGGTGAAAGACGAGGGATGTAACCATGTAACTCGGATGCGAAATGTGACGCTTCTTCGCATCCGTGAGTCACGTGGTTGGTTTGGACTTTCGTCCGCACGCTTGGTTTTGAAGTCGTGGTCGGGGCGTAAAGGATATGTGATCCTTACAAAGGCATACTTGCAAATCGGGTACCTGAGAAAAATGCTGATGGACGGACTGGTGCACGAGATGTGGAGTAAAAGAATTTGCATCCAGGACATGTTGCTAGGGACTTTGTATGATAAATCGGAGTTAAAGGGCATCATTGAAAGCAAACCGAAAACGCACGCCATGAACAAAGATAATGATTTTGAATAACCAGATGCTACAGTATCAATGCCTACCTACTGCATGCGGGGAGAGGAACAGCAAAGGAAAGAATGAAATGAGTCCGCAATGGAAGGGACCATAGCTACGCAGTTGCTGCAACTGGTGCCGTAGTATGAACAGCAGGTGTCGTAGATGTCGAGACGCCGGCAGGTGTAGCCTGCAGTGACGACGCTTGAGTTGAGACTGGACCTTGTGATTGACCTTGCTGCTGCTGCGTCGGTTGTGCACTGCCGTCGGTGCGTTGATGATCACATACACAGCAGAGATAAAGCCCGATGTGACCCAACAATCGAATGGGGCGTGAATGAGGAGTACCAGTAGACTGTTGGTGCGGACGAACTGCTTGCGGTGGCTCAGCAACAAACAATACCTGCATAGAGCTCATCAGATGCCAGAGGCTGATACCAGAGAAATACATACCTCCCTGTCCCGCATGGGAGCCACTTCGACAACATGAAGACGCGTTGCAAGTCGTGAGAGTTCTGTTTCTTGGTTGGTGTGATGTTGAGAGCGGAAGCGTGAGGACAGGAGACCCATGAGGGCATTTTGACGTGAACGCGAAGGTGTTACCGTATGAGGTTCGGTGTCTTCGCTGTCGAGTTGAGAACGAGGGAAAGGTGAGGATAGGCTAACGAGGATGGCATGTAGATGTAACCGCGAAGATGTCGGGGGTTGTTGCAGTTCGTTCGGTGCATCATTTTCAGCTGGAGAGCGGTGAATAAGTGATGACAGACGGGCAAACAGTGCACGTGGATAGAATCCTGAAAGCGTTGGAGATTGCGAAGGTTCATTTGCCTCAGCATCGTGGGGTCGAAAGCGGTGGAGGAGCGAGGCCAGGTGAGCGAGGAGTGCACTTGCAGAGGAATGGGGGTGAGCACCACCCATTGGGGACGGCTGAGAGCAGAGAGATTAGGAAAAGAACAGGGCAATGATGATGACTCACATCATCATTGACTTCCATGCGGTCGAAAAACCGTGATGGGAGTTCATCGTCACCCCCAAACTCGTCGTGACCTCGCGTAGCATCAGCCTGGAATATAGCTGTTGTGATGAATGGGAAAGCTTGGAAACATGACACGTACCTGCAGAAATGACTTGTCGCTGAGCGACGACACCGAGGAGCGGGGTGTGTGCTCTATTTCTGGCTTGCCTTGAGATTCAGATGTCAGTTCGATTATGTCCATTGGTGTCTTTCAGCAGACATTGTCAGTGAGCGAGAGTGGGTGATATGTTGGCACTCACAATATTAATATCAGTGGACAGTAGGCCTTCGAGGCCAGCTTGTTTGAGAATGGCGTGAATGTCCCATGCGTACGCATTTTTGTCGCGACCACCAGTAACTAGCACTCGTCCATTTGCAGAAAAGGCTGCACATTCCACCTTATCTCCATGTTGGAGAGGTGGTCCGACTGGGAGGTTTGTGTCGAGATTCCATATTCGCGCTGTGTTGTCATATGATGCACTTGCAAGTAGACGGTTGTTGGGAGACAAGGAGATGGTGGAGACCAAGCCTTCGAAGTGACCATCAAGAGTGGCGATCTTCCAAGTGGCTGTGTCGAATGTCCTGATCGAGCCCTTCGACGCGGTGATAAGTTTCTTTCCGTCCGATGTCCAGGCCAAGCTGTAAACTATCCCATCGCGTTTGAGTGTTTTGATCAGCTCACCCGTCTTCGCATCCCAGATTTTTACTCCACCAAGGCCTCCAGTCGTAATGTGTGTGTTTTCAGGCGAGTATTTCACCGCCCACATATCCTCGTGCCCGGTCTTGATTTTCAGGATTCGTTCTCCGGTCTTGGCATTCCATACTCTTGCCGTCCCGTCCCAGGATCCGCTCACTACTCGATCACCACCTGCACTCCAGCACACTGACGTCACTCTATTAGTGTGCCCCGTCCATCTTTGGATGACCTTTCCCGTCTCGATGTCCCACAACCTCACTTTCCCATCCCAACATCCACTGACAACTGTCTTTCCGTTTGGAGACAATGCTATGCTGTATATTTCTACTTTCTTTTTCCGCTCGTCTTTCCAGTCCTCGCCTATCTGTGCGCCGCTCTCCAAGTCCCATAGTCGTGGAGAGCCGTCCGACGAACACGTAACGATCCGTCGTCCCCCGGGCAGGTGCACAACACCTTCCACAGCGCTGGTATGGCCTCGCATCTCCTTGATGGGCGTGATTTCTGCCGTTGTCCCTTGCTTCTCACTGGTCTGGGAAGACATGGTTAGCGCCAGAGGTCCCAAGTATGCAGATTGTGCAATATGTATGCGAGAGAACTGTATGGGTCACGGGTTTCATTCGTCTGTTTATTCAGTCTTTTAAGGTTCGTCCCACGTGTTATCTTTGTGTACACTTTACGCCCAATGCTGTGTTGATCAAGCGCTCAGGTTCACAACTGGCGTTATGTGCATCTTTCTATGCCAAGGGACTATCTCGATGGTGGCGACAATGTTCGACGGGGAGTCGCATCTCTCTACTAGACTACTACCGCAGATGTTTCTTCCCACATTTTTTGAACTTGACGTCGTCAGATCTTCAGCATGTTTGCAGCCTGCACAGCATGCCGTCACCCGGTGCTGTGTTCAGCAGTCCGCTAGCTGTGTGTTCATATTCTTTGTTCTGATAGACCCCTCCCTCCTCGCCTTCAATCCCCGTGCCTTGTGTAATTGCGTAACCAGGATGAACCAATCATATCATGGTGACCATCTCAGACACATCCACTGAGGTCAACACTTCACAAAATGCGTTTCGACAACCTCCGAGTCAATTGCTATTTGAACGGCAAGTGAAGAGAATAAATTGCCAGGGTTATTGAGTGGTGGGTTATTGCAGGAACCTCAACTCGGCTTGAGTGCTACGAAGTGACTGAACTACCTTCAGCCTTTTCGTTGCATTTGCTCCTGTGTTGATTATCAACGCTCATTTATGCATATCAACCCAGAGTCTGACTCGGAACATGAAGATACCATAATTCAACCTGTATGAATGCCACTGATAAATGCTTGGGGAGGACTTGCAGCATAAAGTCCAGCTATTCCAGACGTACCAATTAATTCACAGCAAGTGGACAATAAATAGCTGGTATAGATTGCACACAAGTTTGTCATATCATCTTTCGCCCCACATACAGATGATATACAAATATCCGGTAGATCTGCACCGACTGGCTTGACTGTATTGTACTTACTTGTGCGAATACGCACGATAGTCCAGGTAATGAGCCCATATATGTAAAAAAGTCCAAATGAGCAACCATGCATCAGTAGACTGGATGTCAAAGAGCGTCGATAGAGATGTGCGTGAGATGAAATGAGATGATATGGACGTGAGATGGATGAGTTATATCCGCATGATGAATGAATCCACATGGTTATTCCAAGTGGGGCGGGAAGCAGCAATGCTCCTAATAGAGTCCACATCCAGATCCGTCAATGAATGTCGACAACATCAACATTATCAGGATGCTCGTGTGATGTCAGAAATCGCCAAGAGGGAGCGACGGCTTCATCACGCGAACCCAAGGATGACGAATTCCTGTCAGCGTTGTCGCTCCGAGGAAAGTTGGGACCTCAGCCAGTAACAATTTGGCTCCCGCGTGCAACGGTGCCAACGCCTGCCATGCCTACACCAGCCTCCGCAACGTCGCTATCACTGCTCTGCGAGCCGCTTCCTCGGTGATGCCGGTCTGTGAGTAAGGGAACAGATGTGCTTTCCGGCATACCATCGATTTCATCCAACGTCCGTCGATGGATCGTGTGCAAAAAATCGGGGGAAGTGGGAGAATCGGGCAGAGGCGCATCAGTGCCTGCAATCGTATCTCGATTCGCAGAATAAGGATCCCAAGGATTGCTCAGGTCGAGTATCGACGGAGGCGAGTGGTCGTATTTGATCTTCCATTCTCCAAATTCTTCGACTCTATCTGCCTCAACTCGCGTCCCGTTTGAGTCGAAAGTATACTCGGACACTTTCTCTTTCCTCGTAGCGTATGAGTGGTATGCGAGCGTCCTGAGAGTACTGACGGGAGGAGCATCATCGCTTGACTGCGAATTCCGCCTCGTAAGCTGGTAGACCCTATACTCGCCATCGCCTTTTTTCCCTCCATCCATGTCAGCCATTCCCTGTTTCTTCCACTGCCGCCGCGTCATGAACCATTTCAGCCCGAGAAGTGAGATGCACAGCGCGAAGAAGCCGATTAGACCAATTAGAATTTTGAGGCCCACCGACAACTTCGAATTGTTTGAAGAAGGGGCCTGTTGTGGCGGTGCGCCGCCGAGAGGCTGGTTGAGGACGCGCACGTTGTTGAACTCATCAAGTGCTTGAGTAATATTCGTAAGGCCCATGAGTCCGAGTGTTTGACGGATCCGCATACGGGAGCAGGATGATATCGCAGACAATGACCCCCAGATTCGTCAGTGTTCTGCCTGGCCACCGTCGCGTGAGGATACTGCTGAGTCTCGAGCGGAGTGGTAGGCATGGAATTGATCCTTTTGAGGAAACAATGTATTGGATAGCGACCAGCCATGGACGCAGCATAAAAAAATACCCAAAACACTATGACAGCCAGAGCGCCAAGTCGTCACACCACACTTCCAAAGGCAAATCTGGCGGGGAATGGTCACAGGTGTTTGACCAGACAAGTGAACAGTGGACATGATTGAAAGGCGTTATAGAGAAATCGAGCCCTAGAATGATGTCGAGGACCAAATCTGAGTGACTCCTACACCTTCGAACATATTGCGCTTCTTGCAGATAGGCACGATGAAGGGGCGAGGGCGACGGTCCTCGCCATCGATTATGAGTCTGGCCATTGCCAAAGCAGCCTTTGAAATACCTACGAGTATAGAGACCATCGCAAGGCCGCTTGCATTCAAGAAAAGGTGAGTGTCTGATGAACTCATTACGAGTGGAGTACGTACATGCATTATCCATTGACTTGATTGAACGTCGTGTTATGAATTAACGCTTGCCCACACCAGACCCACACCGAAAACTCAAAATCTTTCCCGCCATTGGTATCCCGCGTATACGCCATGAATATTGATAAGTCTTCTGTGATGAGGAGGACCACAATGACCAATGCCTGAAAACATTAGTCTGGATCTTAGACTCGGTGGACTCGAATGGCTGGCTTGCAATGTTAGCTTAGGTCGACGGAAAAGCAAAGACTGCCCAAATGCTTGTTGCGCTTCCTAGTGCGTCTTGGACATGGCCGGCAGAGCTACGAGCTTGACTGGCAAGTGACTTGGACCATGCATTAGAGTTTTGAGACGAATTCAGTCGTGCAAATGGTGGGTTCTTCCAAGGGACCGGTGAAATGGGCGCAAAGAATCTTGGAGAGGCTTGTGTTGAATGGATAGGCTCGCACACACCAGAACGATACGAGCTGGTGAAGATTCTGGATGCCCGAAGCTGGAAGCCTGTGAGTTGGGATGGAGTGTTGGGCCTAACAGAGTGAACCCTCCCTGATCAAGCGAGTGATACGGATGCACGATGGAGGCTACATTAGGCGAGTACGTGCCTGGCAGGAACACAGCAAATGTTGACTGCCTCCGGTCTTGTCACGGCCGGGGTAAATACGACAGTTTATGCAAAACTTCATCGTTGTGAGTTCTACAGCTGCTGCCAGTGCAAGATTTGCAATTGGGGGATGACAACTGCGCATGCGTCAAACATCCACGATATCAAGTCCCCTCCGACCACGACCGCTCCCACATTCATGCCGCTACACTGGACCCTCACTGAGGGAAATCGTCACCCAACAGCTCGACTGAGGAAATGTGAGCCTGCGGGTGTTGATCGTGAGTTGCAATCTGAAGTTCTCCTAGTCCTATGAAAAGATTTATATGATCGCACGTTTATCACGAATTCAATGCAGACTTATGAAAATCAATTGTACTAGTAGTCTTTAGACTCTCCTTCCTGCCAGTGACTCTCCATAAATCGACTATCGAAAAGCTTCTTGACAAGGATGCTCACTGTGTCACCCTATCTCCAATACCACCCTCAATTCAATGTCGTCTATCGTGCCGGAACCTCTCATGTTAGCTCCTACTCTTCGCATTGCCTCAATTTCATCCCCTGTTTGCTTGCTCTTGCCCGGTACTTTGTCCCCCTCAGCTGTTTTTCGTGTCTCACAGTTCAACCTTACACGCATCATTTCCATAGTCACGGTAGTCTCGTTCTCACCGTCTTCGTCGTGGATATCATGTTTACATGTTATACTGCGATGAACAGAATGAACAGCATTTCGTCCCACCCTGTTTTCTCTCAATTTTAATAAGCCCAACTTGAATGAACTCGGTGCAATGGGAACTTGAACGCCCTCAGATGACCGCAACAATGATATATGCTTCTGTTCAGCTTCTCAGTCCGCTGTAAGGAAGCACTGGTGCTGTGCACGTCATAACAATCCACGGCGTACATGCAACCGCATCTCTCAGGCTGATGGAATCGACTTGCCTTGTCCGTTGGTACATGCTCTCACAAATGAACATGATCATGCATCATGGGTTATGCAGTCGGCTCTTCAAGAAGTCGTTCACTCGGACATGGACTAGATGCTGGGTATAGAATAGAATATGAAGTATGATCCACCACACACTCGGTCACATCTACATAATGAATCAATTGCTGCGATGATCATTGATACTAAGGTCTACAAGTCTTCGTTTAAGTAACTAGGAGGAACGGAAGGGCTTTGGAGAGACTCACTACTCTCAGCACTGTTGCCAGTGTTGTCCATGAGCCATGCGGCTCAAATCAAGCTCAGGACAACATCCTCTGGGTATCACTAATGCAGTTGCAGGGTTATAAAATGCGTGTCGAGAAGCGGGTGGTACCCAGAATAACAGCCGATCTTTGGGTCCCACCACCCATCCACTGTCATGATTCAAGAAAAACTGGGTCGAACGGCGGTCGTCATGGGATGCTCCCTCCGTTAAGTCAGAAGTATTGTGCAGCGCATGGATGGAGGTGGATGAGAAGCGAATGAAGTGATCGTTCCAAGTGTTCAATGGCATGGTAGTGGTGGACTCCATAGAATGGATGATGCAATGTTCATCTGAGGCTAAGGGATCTGACAAGGCGCACTGTTGCGATTGCTGCTTCAGTTTTGCATACCACAGCCGAACAGTGTTATCCTCTGAACCAGTGACGATGCGAGTGCCGTCCGGCGAAAACGAGACTGAGGTGACTGCTGAAGTGTGCCCCCGCAAGGGCTCACCGACTGGCTGTCCCGTTGCAGCATCCCACAGCCGAACAGTCTTATCAAAAGAACCAGTGACGATGCGAGTGCCGTCCGGCGAGAACGAGACTGAGGTAACTTCTTCAGCGTGCCCCCACAAGGGCTCACCGACTGGCTGTCCCGTCCCTGCATCCCACAGCCGAACAGTGGAATCCCAAGAACCAGTGACGATACGAGTGCCATCCGGCGAGAACGAGACCGAAGTAACTGCTGAAGTGTGCCCCCGCAAGGGCTCACCGACTGGCTGCCCCGTCCCTGCACCCCACAGCCGAACAGTCCGATCCCTTGAACCAGTGACGATGCGAGTGCCGTCTGGCGAGAACGAGACAGAAATAACTGCTGAAGTGTGCCCCCGCAAGGGCTCACCGACTGGCTGCCCCGTCCCTGCATCCCACAGCTGAACAGTGGAATCCCAAGAACCGGTGACGATGCGAGTGCCGTCCGGCGAGAACAAGACCGAGGTAACAACTGAAGTGTGCCCCTGCAAGGGCTCACCGACTGGCTGCCCCGTCCCTGCATCCCACAGCCGAACAGTGTTATCCCAAGAACCAGTGACGATGCGAGTACCATCCGGCGAGAACGAGACCGAGGCAACTGTTGAAGTGTGCCCCCGCAAGGGCTCACTGACTGGCTGTCCCGTCGCAGCATCCCACAGCCAAACAGTGTTATCCGTTGAACCAGTGACAATGCGAGTGCCATCCGGCGAGAACGAGACCGAGGTAACTGTTGAAGTGTGCCCCCGCAAGGGCTCACTGACTGGCTGCACCGTCCCTGCATCCCACAGCCGAACAATGGAATCCCAAGAACCAGTGACGATGCGAGTGCCGTCCGGCGAAAACGAGACCGAGGTAACTGTTGAAGTGTGCCCCCGCAAGGGCTCACCGACTGGCTGTCCCGTTGCAGCATCCCACAGCCGAACAGCGTTATCCCCTGAACCAGTGACGATGCGAGTGCCGTCCGGCGAGAACGAGACCGAGTAAACTGCTTTAGTGTGCCCCCGCAAGGGCCTACTGACTGGCTTTCCCGTTGCAGCATCCCACAGCCGAACAGTCTTATCAAAAGAACCAGTGACGATGCGAGTGCCGTCCAGCGAGAACGAGACCGAGGTAACTCCTTCAGTGTGCCCCTGCAAGGGCTCACCGACTGGCTGTCCCGTTGCTGCATCCCACAGCCGAACAGTCTTATCAAAAGAACCAGTGACGATGCGAGTGCCGTCCGGCGAAAACGAGACCGAGTAAACTGCTTTAGTGTGCCCCCGCAAGGGCCCACTGACTGGCTGCACCGTCCCTGCATCCCACAGCCGAACAGTGTTATCCTCTGAACCAGTGGCGATGCGAGTGCCGTCCGGCGAGAACGAGACCGAGGTAACTCCTTCAGTGTGCCCCTGCAAAGGCTCACCGACTGGCTGACCCGTCGCCGCATCCCACAGCCAAACAGTGTTATCCGTTGAACCAGTGACAATGCGAGTGCCGTCCGGCGAGAACGAGACTGAGGTAACTGTTGAAGTGTGCCCCCGCAAGGGCTCACCGAGTGGCTGACCCGTCCCTGCATCCCACAGCCGAACAGTCTTATCCCAAGAACCAGTGACGATGCGAGTGCCGTCTGGCGAGAATGAGACAGAGGTAACTCCTTCAGTGTGGCCCCTGAGCACGGTCTGAACGGCCGGCCAGTTCATATCACGTCCAAATGCGACACGAAGAGTATTCGGAAACCGTGCAGACAGCAGCCTCGATAGCGGAGAGTTGGCAGGCAAGAATGGGAGTGCTGTTAGGTATAGATGCGGTGTGCTGTGTAAAATCATGCCGCCGAAGACTTGGATGAACCTCTGTACGTCCATTGCAGTCGATGAGACATCTTTGAATTCGGGATGATTCTGCGGTTGCGCGTGAGCACTTTATCTGGCACTCAGCAGCAATGTACTCACCTTCAGCCACTGGGGAATAAGTGAAAGGGCAGGAACTGCACCGCCGAGCGCATTGATCAGGGCGAGTGACTCGAGCCAGAAAAACAACCGCTCGTGGTCGAAGAACAATTTCACTTCTTTCGCGAACTCCTTGTCGAAGACTGCGGTTCGTACGTGTGATGTCCAAAAACGACATGAATATGACAGATGAGGGGGGATGCATTTGTTAACTCGTTCTTGCAGCTCAGGATCTTCGCTATTAGGCAGATACGACGACTTTAGATCGCAGATATTGAAGCGAAGACCGTGTTCCATCACTCGAAGTGACGCGAATGCAAGGTCATGTTGCGCCTTTGACAGGTCGATGAAAAACTCTCCACTGGATGGTTCGTCCGTCAGGAAATCATGGAAGGATGCGTGAAGGGGACGGATTGGGGAATCTGGGTTGGTGGTGCCGCTGAGGAGGGAGCCCATGCTTTTAACGACAAGCTCCACATCAAAATTGTCCTCTTGCGTTGGAAAATGGCGCCTCATGGCGTTCAAGGATGCTACGGGAAGGGGTTCAGCTGTGCCTAGTATTTGTCCCATCACCGAGCGGAATCTCGCTATCGCTGTCGCATGCAATTCCTGTAAATGCTGGACATGGGTAGATGTATCCTTGGACATGATATTTGTTAAGATGATCTTGTACATGCTGTATAACAGCATGTCTCTTTTAGCAGGATTGTGTGACACCACTTCGTTGTAGCAATCAATTGGAGATAATCCCAAATGGCGTTCTTTGATGTATCCGCAGGCGAGACGCGCCCACTCGAAAAGTCCATCGGCTTTCTTAGCGAGTGCTACGAACTTTCTGTCTTCAAAACCCCGCCCTTCCAACTCCTTTGAGACGTAAGCATGGATATCGCGCTCTGCCACTGCTGCTGGAATATCGTCCATCGACATCCGCCGAATATGCTGAACCCCTTGAAACTCGTCATTGATGTCATCAAGCGCGCGCGACGTAACGATGAAGCGGAAGTTGCCTGGGAGGTCTGTGATTTTGGGGACAGTGGGGTCGTAATGTTTGCCAGCTAGAATGCGAAGGAGGTCTCTTCGTGTCTCTACTCCACCGCTCTCGTCCAGTGCATCGATCATGATCACGATGGGCTCCCCAGTTAACCCGGATGACTTCTTCAATGGTTCAATAAGAAGCTTCTGCCACTGCTGGACGATATCCGCCGTCTTCTTCAGCGAACTCGCGGCCTGAACTGCATCGGCCAATGCCCGCCTCATCCCCGGATCACGGTCAGCCAGGTCGTGCGCGATCGTGGAGAAGATCTTTTCATGACGCCGATCTGCTTCCCGCTGCCGGTCGAATGAGTAGCATGAACCAAGCCCCCCCGCGTCTTCGTACCACTTAGCAATGGTGTGAGCGATGGCCGATTTGCCCTTGCCTGCAGGGCCAGATAGCCACAGCACGCGTGGTACGATGTCCCCAGTGCTCTTGACCCATTCTGTGATCTCGGAAAGGATTTCTGTGCGCGTCCCTTGAAGGCATTGTTTCCGAGTATCTAATCCTGCGCCGTCTGCATAAGTCATACCGGTGAGGTCCAACATTTCTTCTGAAAAGGTATAAATAAATGTCGAGTCGCAAGGACGCCCAAACCCTTACCTGTCCGGTGGACATGTATGGCTATATCATGGATGTGTATAGCTACGTCATGAGTAACCTGGTCTCGGAAGTTTTGCACGAGCCTATCGAACACGTCACTGTACTTTTGGATGGTATCTGTCGTTTCCGAGACGATGTTTTTTCCGAGTCGCTTCCCTGTGATTATAGTAGAAGGTTCAGATGGTACAGAGTGCAGCAGCTTGTAACACTCACAAAAGTTGCTGATCTCCGAATAATCTTTGATAAAATGGGCACATTCACGGGTCTGCTGAGAAATCTTTGCGAGGATAGCGCTCATCGACTCAATTTGCCTAAGCTTCTCGTTTTGTGTCACGAAGTTGTAAACTTCACCCAACTTCTCGAGAAGTTGGAGTACCGCTGCGTCTCGATCCGCTTGGGCTAAAATAATCTGCACAAATGAATGCTGAGCAACAGCGAGAGATAGTAAGAGAAAAAGACATGCTTTGGCTGTGCATGACAACACGCCCAGTGCCATCTTTGCATATGGATGTACCTGTAGAAGTAGATTAGCTTGGTTCTGATTCGGAGGAGGGTCCATACATTCGCGATCTCTCCTATGACAGTGTCGAATATCCTGAGCGGTTTGAGATATGTGTCCTGGAGACCGTCAGCAGCATCGAGATCCGCTTGTGCGTCTTGGCCAACCAACGCCACAGTTATCGCAGGTCCCGAAAGTGTATGCATGTGCGCTGCTGCCTGTTGTGCATCCCGAAGGGCCGATTGAGTATCAGCCTCCACTTCTAAACCAGGCATAGCAGCCTGAGCCTGTGTGACCACCGAAATTTAGAGAGTGCACAGAAACCGAAGGGCAAGTTTTGGAACCTACCTCGGCATTCGAGGTCGATGAAGCACATTGATTATAGACATTTGGGGGAACAGGGCTACCGCTGCGGGAATCCTTCGAACGCTTATACCAATCTTAGTTGTCTTCCAAGGTACTCATTGCACATGATCGTAGACTCACAGAGGTTCTCAACTTGTTCACACCGTCCTTAACACTACCCTTAACCTCCCCCAGAAACCGACGGATGTTGCTACAGGGTCGGTGCTAGACGAAAGGATGCGTCAATGTCAGAGTGAAGTGAACAAAGTGTTCCTCATAGGCCACGTACTGAGCTTTCACGAGCTGTTGCTTCGTTAGATTTGCGGGGTTCTTTTGTCGAATCCTTCGTTGAGTTGCCTTTGCGCATTGTCAATTGCAGTTGAAGCGAGGTAATATGAGATACGCGATTTAAATAAAAGAACAGTACGCCTCGCGGCTCGATGTTTGTTGCAGTGTTGGATGAGCGCTAAGCGATAAGCATTCGAATTTCGTCCGCGTCTGATGCGAATGAACGATGTCTTCCCAGACTAGCATTCCAGTCTGACAAACTAACAACGGTTCCTTCCTTCTTCCCGCAATGGTAGGCCCGCATCCACCTAAGTAACTTTAGTAAGTATGTAGCACTAACCGAATTTTTCACCAATCTCCACGATTTCCAAATTCTCCAAGTGTGCATCTAGCACTCTCCACTGGACGCCATGGAATCTGGACCCTCCAGCACCTCCAGCTGTACGAGAATGCGCACAATGTAGCTTAATCGTATGTCATGTGTGTCATCTCTTCTATTCAAGCCACCCGCACTAAGTTTGTTTTCTCAGTGCATGGTAGACTCGGAGGGCTGCAACAATGTGTTTACCAAGCACAATCAGCTGGAATCTCATACCTGTCAAAATAAGCCCCCCCCCCCGGTATAAAACCTTACATGTACACACACCTAGGGTGCGCAAGATCGTTCGATGCGAACCAACTTGAAAAGCTTAGGGCCATGGCGAGACTCATGACAGTTCGTGCACCACTGCACCTTCACCTCCGTGTCCAAGATGATCTATCTCCAACGCTCAGAGGCCTGTAGACAGGCAAGATATATTACACAGGTTGTCATTGAGAACTCGGCACACAAGTATGGGGGATTCCTGGAGAACTGGGCTAGGTAAGGAATTCATGAAGCCGTATTTCCAAAGGCGTGTCCTTACTCCCTCACTATGATAGCATCGAACAGTCAAGTCGGCATATTGGCAGACAAAAGGATCAGAGCAGGGAAAGAATTGGTACGGGATCTATGTCGAACCGCGCAAATGCAAGTGCGGATGGCAACTAAGCATGGTTTTCCTGATACATACATCTGCCGCTGCTCATAATGAAAGCCCGATGTCTATCGATGTTCAACGTATCAACTTGAAGTCCATCCAGATGCACCTTCCGTCCAGTGTAAACTGCGTTCTTAGGCGCACGGAACTCTCAACTCGACTAGCCACCTCGTACAATTCAAATACCACACCATGAAAGTTGGAACGACGCTGAACATTAAACCGGACTGCCTGCGGATGAAATCTCTGACAAGGGAATACACATGAGGGCGCTAGAGCCGTATGTGCGCCTGTCTGTATGCCAGAGATGGAGGTGCATACGCGTGGCGAGGATAGCGAGGACGATGAATTGAAAACTGCACGTAAGTACGTGTTGGGGGGTGCCATTAGTAGGTATGTACAACAGGATAAAAACGCGTACTCTTGGAACATCGCTTGGTATCCGTACTGTGGGCGAGGGTAATTAATGGCTCAGTGATAGATGAATTTGAGGGTTCACGCACATGGAAGAGCTGCAATGTGAGGACGTTCACAGCGGAGAAAACTTGTGGAGTGAGAATCATTATTTGATGAGTACGAATAATTACCAATGACTCACAAAGACCGCATACATAGTAGAACACGTTATGCTTCACAAGAACGGTGTACAGATGGCTATTGTTTGACCGCCAGCTCTGGATAGCGCGTATGAGCGTAAGACACAAGAGACCTGAAGAGAGTCAGTCAGCGCGTGTCTGTGTCAACTCTCTCCTGGCGATGCACCAAATTCAAGCCCAAGTAAAAGAATAAATGGTATGAAGAGCTGAATGACAGCCGAGCTCTGATAACAGCCTGTGATGCTTCGTGAATCACACTGGTTTTCCCTGTGAAAGTGGAGTGTGAATGGTGGTATTAGAACAGCCGAGGCGAAGGTAGGAGCTGCGTACACGGTGCGGTGGCAGTAGTGGCGAAGGCAAAACTTATTGATGATACGACAACAGCCTGCCAGATATATCTACACAAGCTCGTTGTGCATAGAGTACTGTGTAACTCACAAGAAAGGTTATCACCATAGTTGCTGAGGACAATTTTGTTGTTGTTCCATAGCGTATATGTCCTAAGGACAAAAAAGCCTGTGTGAGTATGATCAGGATCGCGAGGCTTTCAGGGAAGGGTGATATACATTCAGAACAAGACACCGATACCAGGCTGAAACCTGTGAGAGGAAAGGGTTGGGCTCCGCAAGGTTATGCGTGGATGTATGCACGACGGACGTACATGAGCAAATATTATTTAACAACTGGCATTTCTGGCCAAGTCATGGAGTCAGCATCATTGATGGGTCAATGAGCCCCCACACGCTCACATACATCGGAGTTTTCGTTCGAGATAAGGTTCACTAGAGCACGAGATGTCAATTTATAATAACATATGTAGGAGCTGAAAACGCACTATACAGATGCCCGATGAAGAGCAGAAAAGGCACGTATCGTGTGACTACATAAAGGCCTTTCACGATGGACCAACGTGACCGAAGCAAGAAAATCCACTGCGTACAAATGATTATAATCAATATATAAAGTGAAGCTGAACGAGTACATTACCTCCTGGTCAAATGAACAAGCATAATCGTATATCTAAAAGATGGTGTTTAATAACAGACCAAAATGAGCTATCACAAACCCACCCAGAATGTAGCCATTGATGCTGAGGTGGGTCAGAACAAAGCAGAAGCAGTGTAGACAATACGTACTGTATACATACTGGCGGCACATGGGTTACCCATCATTATCAACGGCTGTCAGGTTCGAGGGGGAACGCACCGTGTAGGTCTGCAAACTCCTCGCCGCTGCGAGATCGCTAGCTGAATACTTGGTCTGCATTGGGTCGAGTGGCAGAAAGTGAGTTTAGCGTGCGAGAGAATATACCTCGCATAGCTTCTTATTTCTTTTAAATGGGCTGGGAAAAGCAACAAGTCCCGGACGCAATATGTGTATTATTGAGCGTCATGGTGCAACAAGAATCAGAACTCTGCCGTTTAATTCTGGAAAAAAGGTAAGCGATGTCAATCTGAATGCGAGGCGTATGTATACTGTGGCATTACTATGATAAGCCATGATGCTCAGAGGCCCAGCACTTTTGTTCTTCACGCTGACCTTATGAAGTAGCGACTTAAAGCCCACCCCAAAAATCAAAGTGAGAACCAGCAGACTAAAAAAAAATCATTGCTAGCATCAATTATAATCCAATAGTCTGTGCGCATGACGATGATGTGAGTCACGCCGCAAACACTAAATAAAAAGACGAAATAAAGACAGACTATGATAGCAAGGCAAATGCGCAAATGTCGAAATAATGACGGATGGTTTTTTTGACAGAGAGTGCAATATCCCGGGAACACATGGTAGAGCAGATACAAAAGAGGCGATGCGGGAATGAGTCCAGTAATAAGCCAGCATGTCGAATCGACGAGCAAATCACTGGGGTAAGGGGTCGCATCCACTTGCATGTGCTTGGAATGGGTTGACGGAAGTCCTCATCGTTAGGGTTAGGCTTGAAATTTCTGCCTATCGCTCCGAGTTTGATGAAACATCGGTGGGACGGTGAGTGTGAGTGACTTACACGCTGCACAACCCAAATGGAAAGCTCCACTTTCCGCATAAACCCGGTCTTACTCGATCTCTCGTCAACCTAATTTTATGTCGTATCGATAATTGTCATCCCGGACCTAGTGGAAGCACCATGACCCGTTCTATTGGTGTATGAACGTTTGCACACTGTCGACGTGGCCAACGATACCTTGTCCATCAAGTTTGGCATTCTGCGCTGAACATTCTCGGTACCTAGACGGTCGGATCGAACCACTTGATGCATGAAGCAAGCGTCTACTAGCGTCTCGTGCAAGAATTTGTTTGGTGAGTATGTTCGGATCTGCTCAAGTTACCCAATGCCGATGTTGTATCATATTTGCAGCAACCAAGACCTGATACCAGAACGGAACAATTGTTATGATATATTCGCCCCACATACAGATGATATACAAATATCCGGTAGATCTGCACCGACTGGCTTGACTGTATTGTACTTACTTATGCGAATACGCACGATAGTCCAGGTAATGAGCCCATATATGTAAAAAAAGTCCAAATGAACAACCATGCATCAGTAGACCGGATGTCAAAGAGCGTCGATAGAGATGTGCGTGAGATTGAAATGAGATGATATGGACGTGAGATGGATGAGTTATATCCGCATGATGAATGAATCCACATGGTTATTCCGAGTGGGGCGGGAAGCAGCAATGCTCCTAATAGAGTCCACATCCCAGATCCGTCAATGAGTGTCGACAACATCAACACTATCAGGATCAGGATGCTCGTGTGATGTCAGAAATCGCCATGAGGGAGCGATGACTTCAGTCACGCGAACCCAAGGATGACTGAGTTCCTGTCAGCATTGTCGCTCCGAGGAAAGTTGGGACCTAAGCCAGTAACAATTTGGCTCCCGCGTGCAACGGTGCCAACAGCCTGCCATGCCTACACCAGCCTCCGCAACGTCGCTATCACTGCTCTGCGAGCCGCTTCCTCGGCGATGTCGGTCTGTGAGTAAGGGAACAGATGTGCTTTCCGGCACACCATCGATTTCATCCAACGTCCGTCGATGGATCGTGTGCAAAAAATCGGGGGAAGTGGGAGAATCGGGCAAAGGTGCATCAGTGCCTACAATCGTATCTCGATTCGCAGCATAAGGATCCCAAGGATTGCTCAGGTCGAGTATCGACGGAGGCGAGTGATCGTATTTGATCTTCCATTCTCCAAACTCTTCGACTCTATCTGCCTCAACTCGCGTCCCGTTTGAGTCGAAAGTATACTCGGACACTTTCTCTTTCCTCGTAGCGTATGAGTGGTACGCGAGCGTCCTGAGAGTACTGACGGGAGGAGCATCATCGCTTGACTGCGAATTCCGCCTCGTAAGCTGGTAGGCCCTATACTCGCCTTCGCCTTTTTTCCCTCCATCCATCATGATGTCAGCCATTCCCTGTTTCTTCCACTGCCGCCGCGTCATGAACCATTTCAGCCCGAAAAGCGAGATGCATAGCGCGAAGAAGCCGATTAGACCAATAAGAATTTCGAGGCCCACCGACAACTTCGAATTGTTTGAAGAAGGGGCCTGTTGTGGCGGTGCGCCGCCGAGAGGCTGGTTGAGGACGCGCACGTTGTTGAACTCATCAAGCGCTTGAGTAATATTCGTTAGACCCATGAGTCCGAGTGTTGGGCGGATCCCAGTGTAGACAGACATGTTAAAGGGTGGGGGTTCGTACGCAAGCACGGTGTAGACGTTTCGCATGAAGGGAACGCCGAGGACCATGTCCCCAATATCGGAAGTGAGGGTAAGTTGTGAATCATCAGCTTGAATAAGGCCGATGCAGTTCTGTGAGTTGTGCTGCCCAGATGGCTCGCTGGTGAGGTCAAGGGGGTGAATGGGTAGCTCGGGTTGGCCATCGAGAGTAATGGTCACGTTGAGTGGCGTTGTACAAGGGACGTAGTCTAGCAGAAAGTCAGCTCATGGATTACGAGCCGAGGTGAATAAAATACGCACAATTACCATCCAAGGCTGGGCCTATGCCCAATGCACCGTATATTCCGTTTGCGATAGACGATGTCGTGATGATAAACGGCACACCAGAGTCGAGCAGCGCAGTGGGAAAGGCAGCACCAGTAACAGACTCGGTTAATACTACAGGACGTGCCTGACCATTTACGTAGACTGAGATGGCTCGAACACTCGTTTTCCAGAATAATATACCAACGCCCTGGCTCACAAGTGTCGAATAATTGATTTTTGAAGGATCTGGAACCACAGACGAGGGATGCATACCGATTCCAAGAAGTGATGGAATTGTATCCGAACCAGGACGAGCTAAAGTGAGGGAGAAGAATGGCTGCGAGGGAGCTGTGGAGGCGGGGGTCATGGAGAAGAGATTCGAGGAAAACGATGCGCCATCTGGGTTGTTGTTCTCAGCCGGGGGGATTGATTGTTCAATGACCGAATTGAGGGGAAGAGCGAGCCCAAGGATGCCGGTAAAAGCCGAGCTAAGGGGCTCATCAGATACCGTGTTGGCAGCGGCTGTAAACCTTGATAAGCATGATGTAATAGAAACAAGGACAGAAAATAAACCTAGAGCTTGGTTCTGTACACTGTATGTTCCAAGCTGGACTGTATCCCATACTATAGGCCCGCTGACAATCCCAGAGAGGTAATTGATGGTAAAACCAGCGCCAGTTGACGTCGAGGAGGTCGGATCGTATAGGCGACCATTTGTGGATGAACACGATGCAGTAGAACACGATTTTGATGCGATCCACTGTATTTTTAGGATAAGAAAGGCTGTGTTATAGCCAAGGAAGGCACAACTTACAAGGTCCGATGAGCCCGTATCAACCTGAAGGGAAAGGTTTTGCTGAGAAGAGCCTACTAACACGGGAACGGTATAGGCGCTATATTCAAGCGATGAGCATAGAGAAAAAAATACAGGACTCAAAACGAAATCAAAAGGTAGATTTTTAAACTGCTCGAAAGGCAGTGCCTCTGGGACGGATAGAATGCTTTTAAGACTTACACTGAATCGTAACTAGTTGTCACCATCTCAAGGTTTAACACCATGCCACCAGCACCACCTGTACCCTCGTCTCGAGCACGTTGCTTGCCTTCCGCCCTGGAAGATACACGGGGGCCTTTGAGTCGGGCCATCGAGGATAGAAGTAGCAGTCTGGAAGATCAGGGGTGTGGGGAGCCTAAGCCGCGAAAAACAGAGAGGGAGGGAATAAAAGAAAGCCCGGATGAAATTTTGAACGTCTAGATGAGAGCTGACGAGAACATGCAAGCTTGGTAGTAACCGGTGGATGCGCTCAATAGTCGTCCTTAACTGAGAGGCAGGCTTAAGGCAGCACGAGAGGGAATGGATGAGACTGGGGAATAACTTGCGGGGATATAACAAAATGAGGTAAAGAACGAGGCGATGCCAGTGACTCCAGATTTCAGAACAACTCGCGAGCGCTGTACATAAAAAGTTCCGTGGATTGGTAACATGTCAGAAAAGACGCCCAAAAGACAGTTTTGAACATACCACAATTAGAAAACAGGCTTCCTATGAGTGGGGATGTGTTATGATAGTATTAAGAGAGTAGCCTTGTTTTCGCGAGCGTGCTCGCCGTCCCGCCCGACGCACTCGGCAGCGTTCAACCAGTTTGTATCGACCCTGCATGATCTTATTTAGGCACTTTATTCGCACACCCAATACAAAGTGTCAATCTGTCAAATTGGCATTGCTCTGACATTGCCAGCGATGAGCGGACGCGTTTCATGGTCACGGGTACCACATATTCCGTCTACACCTACCACTGGCTCGCACACTATTATCATGTGGTCAGGCAATACCGACGTATTTTGGCGCGAACGGAAGACCTACACATGCTTTCCCTTGGAATAAAATAATCCGATGCAACCTGTGGACGACCCACGACGAGAAACCCACTGTCAAATACGTGACATTCGTGTAGGAGGATGGGGAATGCTGAGGAAGACGGTCACCTGGCTGACAGTGACAGCTGAAGCAGAGCAATGATGTCTAGAGCAAGAAGCGGCATCACAGAGCCGTAAAGAAGATTCAGAAGTCGATGATCGGCGACCTTCAAAACCAGAATACTAGCCGCTGTGAAACTCACACCCCGCGACAATTTTGGACCGTGTATCCTTCGAGTTCGTTAAAATGTATGTCAATAACCGCTCTAGCTTGAAAGGATTTCTTATAACAACAGCAAGTGCAGATTTAGTTGTAATCAACGCGCTGCGCACGTAGTATTAAGTGTGCACACTGTGCTCCACAACGGTCTTCCATCCTTATCACATTTCGATATAAAGTTAAGGCGGATCTAGACCTGAAGCCGTACCTGAACGGCATTTGTCCCCCGATGGGGCAGACAAATATGGAGCCTTAATTGATGCCTGCACAGGATGAAACTTTGCACACGGAGCGCTAAAAATTGCCCCGCACGACCATGCACTACTTGTTGGTTAATTGCGGAGAATAGGACGACCCTTGATTGAGTGCACTGCACCTCCTTGCCGCTGGCTTGATGCTGTGAGTCCAAGGAAATCCAGCAACGCGTTTACCGCGAAACAACATGCCATCATACACCAAAATCGTTGCCCAGCTGAGAAGTTGGTTTCTGGTAATCAATACTGCTTCACGCCTGGAACCAAAGTCTGGCAGGATCAGTAACTTACCAAACATTGGCTTAGGAAGCTGCACGCACGCACCACTATTTCAGATGAGGATACAATTGTTATACAAACGGCTCCCCACCAATCCGCAAAGTCGATAAGGACATCGCAACGTTGTCAAACTCTCCACGATTTGTCTTCAATTAAAATAGAGCAGTCGGAGATTACAAGGTGCGCTCACGTTCCATGGGTACCGTATCCTGCTTTCCACAATTCCACATTAGAAAAATGACTGACTCGTGGCAGTACCACAGGAACGACTCGAAGAAGAGATCCCCAACACGTTGAGAGCTGGGGCTAGCCTACAAGTTATAAAAGGATCTGTTTGCGACAATTAAACGCATGGTCATAAATATTGTGTTTAGTCCAGGTCTCATCGATAAGACCTTGACTGGATGCAGTTCTTATCGCTGTGGTCACTACCCCAGTAGTAGTAGTAGCACCATTGATCAAGAAGCCTGTGATCAACGGTCCGTCAGGGGGGCAAGTACATCGTACTTTTGACCCTATAAGCGGCTTTTTGATGGTGATAAAGTGGGCTCACCAACTGGGTGTGAATTCAAGGCGATTCGGAATTTCCCGTCTCGACTTCAACAGGGTTAGTTGCCCCCCTGGTGGGTTGCCATCATATAAATCATGGCTACGAGATACACCGCTAGGACAAGCGCTTCGACTTCTCGCCAAGTTTCCTCTGGAACAAACCGTAATTCTACCTCGCGGCCTACACATTGTGCGTGGGTTTCGACTTTTGAATGCAGTATACGTGCTCAGTGACAGTCATCTCCAAGTCATATCCCTGCCCATCGTCAGTACCGATCTTTCGATAATAAAAATTCACGCCAACGTAGAATAGGGACACCATGTGCAATTGCAGGAATTACTGAAATCGTTCACAGATGACTTGCTCAATTGTAAGCCTGCGCTCACCGGCGTAGATCGCAGTATTGTTATCGCACCTCGTCGCCTTCATATGACACTAGGAGTGATGAATCTCGAAAATTCCTCGGGAAGAACTTTAGCAGATGCACAGGCATTGTTAACGACATTAAGACCTCGCATCATGGAATTATTGGACGGACATAGTCTCTGCATCCCTCTCACGGAGATGAACATCATGAACCCTGATCGCGGTAGTGCAGACAACGCGCATGTACTCTGGTTGGGCCCTTCGCATGACGCAAAAGACGCGCAGCGCCTTAAATCTGTTAGCGGTGCGTCGATTTCGTCCCATGCTAATTACATTCGCTTATCTATGCTCCAACAGAATTTGTGAACAAGGCATTCAGGGATGCTGGGTTTATTCAAGATCGTCGTCCTCTCAAGGTCCGTGTTTCTTATTTTCATATCTAATTGACCAACGCAGACTCGGAATCAGCTGCATTGCACAATTATCAACACATCATATCGCAGACCATATCGACAGCCATTCTCCTACAACGCAATCCTGACGTCGTCATTTATTCGCCAGTTTGTTCGCACACCACATGATTTCCGGGATCCCGTGAAAGTGGAGTTGGGTACTTGGAGCGTTGATGAGATACAGATATGCAAGTTGGGAAGTTACGGACCCGAAGGCGAATACGTGAGTTGCGGGTGCTGTTCGTTGGCGTCATAGGGTCGATATATGACATGTGGTGTCCAAATTGCGTTTTTATGCTCACAGCCGAGGCTTGGAAGAGTCTGGACTGTGTCGCTACGGCTTGATAGATACTTTAGTACCAGTAATGCTGTTGCTTGCGACGACGAAGGGCTGCCTAGAAGGGAAGTTAGGTCTCACGCACAGGCCTACAACCTGTGGCACAGCCCATTGTGTGGCCATTGAAAGAGCGATTAAAAGACCGACTTGTATCATCGTGCGACTCTTGTCTCGCTGAACACCATCATCCCCAAGGAGCGCCCGTACTTCCACGCAATCCTACTTCCTACGTTCGAATAATGGCTGAAATCAGGAGAAAGCTTGTTATCGTCGGTGATGGTGCTTGTGGAAAGGTACGCCCCTTAACTTGCACGCGGAACAGAACAAGGGACGAGCTCATATCATTAACAGACGTGTTTGTTGATAGTTTTCTCTAAAGGAACATTCCCCGAGGTATTTATCACTACTGTCGTCAGCCGCTTCTCTGTCTAACTCGTATGCGCTCAGGTTTATGTTCCGACCGTCTTCGAGAACTATGTGGCAGATGTAGAGGTTGATGGAAAGCATGTCGAGCTTGCGCTATGGGATACAGCAGGGCAAGAAGACTATGACCGTCTCAGACCTCTCAGTTACCCAGACACCC
The DNA here is from genome assembly GCA_016628085.1 of Suillus occidentalis. Classification (NCBI taxonomy): domain Eukaryota; kingdom Fungi; phylum Basidiomycota; class Agaricomycetes; order Boletales; family Suillaceae; genus Suillus; species Suillus occidentalis. Next base: position 73,927 of record JABBWB010000140.1, read on the forward strand.
ATGTCATTCTTATCTGTTTTGCTGTTGACTCACCAGACTCTCTGGACAATGTTCAAGAAAAGGTACGTCTGGCCAATGAGCAATGCCTCATTCGGTCCTGACGGCATCTCCCGAATCCAGTGGATTTCTGAGGTGATGCACTTCTGCGCTGGTCTTCCCATCATTCTTGTTGGCTGCAAGAACGACCTCAGACGTGACAGACGAGTAATCGACGAGCTCAAGAAGACGAGCCAGAGACCTGTAACCCCTGAGGAGGTACGTTTTGGTTTCCTTCCTTGCAAATTTCTTTGGATGATGTGTCCATCTTTTCAGGGTATGGCCGTAGCGAACAAGATTGGGGCGAGGCACTATCTCGAGTGCTCGGCCAGAACAGGCGAGGGCGTTCGCGAAGTCTTCCAATATGCTACGAGGGCTGCACTTCTCAGCCGGCCCAAGAATAGCAAGAAACACCACTGTGTGGTTGTGTAGACTATCTTGTCTTACTTTCCACATCGCCGCACCCCGCCGCTTCTCTGACTACACCCTTGCCCCTGTCAAGAGTCCATACCCTTCACGACTAGTTGTTATTAGCAATCTTCATGATCTGTCCTTTCCCTCGCTCTATTTTTGCGTGACCGGACACGTGTGCGGCCTTGTCAGTATTTGACCCCTGCATTGATGTCTCTTTGCTTTTCAGTTTTTGAATGAATCAAGTAGGATTGCATGGACCTTTGGTAGTACGTTCTATATCCACGCTTCTGTCTCTTAATCCGCTTCGAGTTTGAGTTGCATGCCTACAACGGTCCTTGTTTCCGATGTTCCAGGAGCACAGAAGCGCCAAGAACTCTGAAGGTATTGTGAATCACGTGTCGGGCTTTACCTTAATGAGGTCTTTGCTCTCTAGACGACGTCAAGGAGGCCTAATCTTGCAAGGGGTTTACTGGGACTGATGATGCGACGCAGCACTGAAACAGCACATCCTTGACGTATAGGCGAGGTTTGCCTTTTTCGCCATGAAACTTAATTTTGTCACGTCCGTGCATTCATAGTTTCGTGAACCAGCCGCCTAGTCTTTGAAGGAAATTCGAGCTTGGTACGCATTTCCCTTCTCAGACAAGGCGGCTGGTTCACGAGACTAGTACACTTCGTATGCTCAACTTGGAGAGACATGCTTATCAAATAGTGCGTGTTCTTGATATCTTGTTTCCAAAATATGCCCAGAATTTCAGTGTTCCCAAATGCGCGCCTTACGAGCTGCCCATGCACAAAGAGCTTGTTGCGATTACCGGGTCGCCGAAGGGTCGACTTTCCATTCATCAATCAGGTTGTTATTAGGTTAGTTGTCTATCCACAATTTTCCAAAAATTCTACACCGTTTCCCTCCTGTGACTAATCATAGCAAGTATGTGAGCCGTGGGGATCGCTGACACACAAGTATAGCGCGCAAGCCGAGCTGTGCGAGTGCACAGACTTCATCGCGTGAAGGAGCTGACTACAGAGCGGCCGCAGTGCTGTTTGTAATGTATAAACTAGGAAGCTCCTGCCGGACACGAAAATACGCGTTCATGCGCACGCACAAAGGTGAGATACGACCCGCCGGATCACCCATTCCAACGCACGAGACCTCAGAAGAAATAGATCGCGGTCGAGAAATCTCGAGCGTCTACACGCCGCCAACGCGCTAGAAAGAAAATCCGAGAGGTGCCTATGCTTTCGGGAAGCATTACAGGTAGATCCGAAGAATTATGAGGTGGAGTTTTATGCAAATCGTTGATCGGCCTCCTGAAAGCGGGGTACCCGTGCTGTGGGATTCAAGGGCCTTTCGGAAAGCGGATTCCTGTCGTTTGGTACGCCAGTCTCTACGCAAACCAGATATGTCATCGACAAGGACATTTTCGTATGAGAATGGGTACTTGAACGATCGTGGCAGATCTCGGTCAGTGCGGCCAGCCGGATCGACAAAAACCACGATGTTTCGTCAACTATATATCAAGCTTTCTGGTAAGTTCCTGATGTTCTCTGAATAGGCCTTTGGATCATTGATAGTAGGCACTTGACGGCGATACTCGGGGGTTGGTGAACAATTGATGAGGGAAAGATAGTAGACCACATATAATACGGGGCCGGGGTGATCATAATCAAATGTTCTGGAACCATGGACAGTGATGCACACGCGCTATCAGATCGGCTTGAAGTAGTCTGATAGGCGATGTAAAGGCATGTCAATCGCCATACCATGCTGGGATAGCAGCCTCGTGCTGATCTTGATGTCGCAAACTGACATCAGGAGCTATCGCGCCCCAGCTTCCGAGCCCATTAATATACTGGAAAGAGAACAAGGCAGCTCCGCTCAGAGTTGGGGTAGATATCGAACTCGTGGTAAGGTGTTTGCCGAGAAGCCGGTACTAATAGGCGGGAACATTGAGAGTTTTCGCTGAGCCTCGAGGATGTTGTAAAGTTTGTTTAGCTTCAAGCAGCCTCGAGGCCACTGCGAGTCGCGGAGAGATCATGTTGGTGGTGGAGGTCGGCTCCGCGGCACTGAAGCAGAAGATGAGTTGTAGTGATAATCAAAGTTTCGAGGTGGGCACGATTTCATGGCTGAGAGTGCTATCACAGAGAAGTAGGCACGACTGTCGAGTGTACCTTTTCGAGGTGATCACCGAGGGTCACCAACTAATGTTCCTTCTGTGGTCCAGACTAGTAAGATCAGAAAAAACAGCTCCCAAATTAGGAAACCACATCGATTATTTGAAGGCAGCCTTTATCATGGTATTAAAATGCAGCTCCACTATCCTCCTAATATCGCTCCACTCACAAGCAAAGTGCTTCCTATACACCTTCATCTGAACTGTGAATCACTCTCATTTCCTCTCCGATATCGACCCCATCACTTTCATACTGATTTCACCCCCGTCCTACGCCCAAATTATGATCCGCTTTGAGGGCATGTCCCCAGACGTTATGGAGGCAATTTGCACACCCATGCACCAGATTCTTCCCTTTCAATTCCAGTCCACAACCATGCTCTCAATTCAATCTGTGGCTCACGCCTCCAGCTCCCAGCCCGGGTCGTTGTACCTTGGTTCCATGTCCGCAACGATGGATCGCGAGTTACTCGCAAAACACCATATTACCCATATTGTACAAGTACTCGATGTCCCCTGGCTTCCCATATCAGAAAAGGACGGCTTCCGGTGTCTCCGTATAGACATTCTTGATAAACCATCCGCTGACCTTCGTCCGCATCTTGAAGGCGCATGCCAGTATATTGCTAACGCACTGCAAAGCGGCGGGAATGTCCTCGTCCATTGTCAACAGGTATGCCCCTTCTTTCAAAATCTATGCAGCGTCTGATGGTGGTCTCCTGTAAAAGGGTGTCTCACGCTCTCCAGCAATAGTAATTGCTTATCTCATCCATAATCTCGGGATGTCATATGAGCAGGCATTCGCTCTAGTCAAACGTCGTAGACCCTGCATTAATCCCAACCCTGGATTCGTTGCAGGTCTTCGCGCATGGGAAGAGAAATGGCGAGCGTCCGCGCCTCCACCGCCGCCACAACTGCGGAGGTTCAATACCTCCTATGCTCCTGCTCCAGCAACTGCCACGGTTGTCAGACCGCTTGTGGGCAACCCAAAACTCTCCAGGGGTACGAGCTATGGCGGTAACAGCAAATCTGGGAGTCCCTCAGTCTCGTGATCTTCCCTGCTATCGTCATAGCATGGTTCAATCAGTCCATCGGCGCCGTCACAAAATTATAGCAACACACCACGATGTTTGCACACCTCAGATTCCTCGGTACCTACATATCCTCTTATATTCATCGCTCCTATACGTCGTAGCATCGTTCACCCAATACGCATCTCTATCGCTCTGTTATCCTCGCTTTCAATCCTGCAGTGTTGTCCTGGCGTACGCCATACCCCCATTTACATCCCTCACCACGTGCATACCCCATACTTGGATTTGTTAAGGCTGGATGTCATTAAGCATCCTTTGTTTTCTCCTCAGGGAATGAAAGAAAGTTTAGGCGGGCCGGTTGTCTTGTAAATTACTCCAAAAAGTCCCTCAGGCGCCTATACAAGGTGTTTGAACAATATTTATCCATTCACAAATGTATCTTCCACGGTAAACACCCTCTTGGCTGATATTGGTCATTCGGGATCAAAAATTCCACTTACAATCTATGATACAAGGAGAATATATCTGCAGTACCATACACAATTTTTCTCATTTTTGACGCGGGTCCATCGTGATACTCCTAAACCAAGTCAATCAAAGGATAGATATCAGAAACTCATATCCGCTCCGAAAGCAAATGTTTACCCACCTCACTACTAGACCTTCTAATCGTTTGATGATCCACTAAATTTCCCCTCATCGTAAACTACGGATGTCCCTGGGTAGAAATCATAGTACACGTCGCTGTAGTAGTAGAAGTCTGCGCAATGCTCCAGTGCCTGTCCACCGTGAGATGGTCAAGGTCTACACAAGTAGAAAATTCCGCAGCTCCGCTTGCTCCTGTCCGGTTTAATCGATTTACCTTGAAGTAACGCATGCAGCGGTACACAAACGAAACTATAACAAGCAAATTCGCGATCACCAATGCAATTGTTGGCTATCGAGACACGTCCATCAGTCAAAGTAAAGCGACAGAAAATCAATACACACCTTGACATGCCCGAATATAAGCGCAGTCTTCGACTTCGGAGCTATCAAAAGGAGAGTAGAAAGCGGAATCGATACGGCAGTAATCAACAATGACGCGCAAAAGACACAAGTGACAAGAATTCGTTGGGGGCGGATGAGCCTGATATCTCGTAAGACATACATAGGCGTGATGACTAACATCAAGTCAGATACGGCATCGGCTTGAAAGGAACATATTAGTTCGTGAAAGGGAAAATGTCATGGTCAAGATCACTGACTAACGAGGTCTGCAACTGCGATATCGGATCCGATATAGCATCCGTGATACACACAAGCGAGCACCTTCTGAATAACCAGGGCCGTCCACATTACCGCGAAGCTGCTTATGACAGCATACACGATCCGCCGAATTGGACCTCGCGGATCTGTGACGCGCAAAATGGGATATATGATACTCATCCTCGCTGCCCTGGTGACATGAGCGACGGAAAAAAACATGCACGACTCGACTACGCACCATAACACAGAGGTGAATGCGATTGGGAGTAGCCAGAACATGGCTGTATAAACGCTAGGATCATCGTTGACTGGAGGGAGGTCAGCTCAGCTTGTGTTTCCGCTTTTCAGAATACCACCCACACATTGGTGCTTCGCCCCATACTCCAAATAAACAGACGATATCAAGCGCAAGCGCAATCGCAGCCCACGCATCTTCCCACCAGAATGTGGATGTACACAACCGATACCCAAGTCGAAAACATGTAGTAGCGATAGCACTCCCGTGAAATATGCAAGCTACAACTTTCTCAGAGGATGAGAGGCTGTTAACCTGCAAACCAGCATATGCGCTTACTTGTTATTGTTTGCCACTCATTACTAGGAATCTGGAGGGGGGACAACATGATCGGCAGAAATGGAAAGAAAAATGGAGGTGTGCAATATCGTCGTCTCTTCAAGTTGTCTTTGTATTTCTACCGACGAGGCTATAGCCACCATCGGTTGAAGACTCCTGGAACGAAGATTCCAACCCTGTCCTTTTGCACGAGCTGACTGATGATAGATGTGTTGAACGGTGGCCCACGTGAAACTGGCCCTGGCTTGTATACCCTGGGCCAATACATATGAAAATTTCAAAAGTGTAAGACATGCACATGAACCTAAAAATGTTGCCCATTTAGGACAAAGCCCAACCACGAATGCTGCTCCTGACAGTCTTAATTAGCAATTTGGGCCGTTCCTCGGTGGCTGAAGCGCTGACTGGTGAAGAACGTCATCTCATCGCCCAGACATGGTGGAATCTGCCAGAACCAATTATCCAGCCCATAACAGTAGCACTTTACGTACTTTTAGCAACGTTATTCACGTGTCAGCAAATATTGCAGTCAAGTCTGGCATTGTGGTTGCTGTGGCCCATCCCTGTTGATTGTTGAGGGTCACTTGGTGCATTGCATGGACATAGTGAGTTAAATAACAAGCGCAGGTCATATTCTATCACCAGGCTCGACTAGGTTAGCACCCAGGTTATCAGGTAATGCGAGAGTTGGATCTGCGTCGTGTATCATACGGCCACCAAACATTACACCACCATGAGAAGCACGGAAAGCATCGATACGGGCCTCCACTTCTGGGCGGAAATGGCGCATGAGGCCCTGAATGGGCCAGGCAGCAGCATCGCCGAGAGCACAGATAGTTCGGCCCTCTACTTGTTTACTGCAGGGAACAGTGAGTTTAAGAAAGGTGTACAGCGATAACTTACGTGAGCTCAAGGAGCATATCAATCTCACGTCTATGGGCGCGACCTTCCACCATGCGATTCATCATGTTCATCATCCACGTCGTGCCCTCTCGGCAGGGCGTGCACTGCCCACAAGACTCATGTTTGTAGAACTGAGTGGAAAGTTAAACATCAGAGAAGCATAAACAAAACGTAGAGCCCGTACTGAAGAGAACCGCGCAATGGCAGACACGATATCCGTACTCTTGTCCATTACGATGACAGCACCCGTCCCAAGACCCGACTGTGCATCCTTCAAAGAATCATAGTCCATCAGAACTTCCGAACATTTGTCGATAGGCAGGACTGGGACAGAGCTTCCACCAGGAATGATACCAAGCAAGTTATCCCAGCCACCCCTGACACCCCCACAATGTCGCTCGATAAGGTCTTTCAGCGGGATGCTCATCTCCTCTTCGACAACACAAGGGTTGTTCACATGACCACTAATGCAGAATAATTTCGTGCCCTGATTGCGCTCGCGCCCGAAGCTAGCAAACCAAGACCCGCCACGACGGCAGATAGTAGGTGCCACCGCAACAGTCTCCACATTAGCAACAGTAGTAGGGCATCCGAACAAACCAACATCTGCAGGGAAAGGCGGTTTTAGACGAGGCTTTCCTTGCTTGCCCTCGAGACTTTCGATCAACGCAGTTTCCTCGCCGCAAATGTATGCACCCGCTCCGCGATGGAGGTATACATCGAATGAGTAACCGGAACCACATGCGTCTTTGCCAATGAATCCACCTTTGTACGCTTCGGTGATAGCTTGTTGGAGGTGGGAGGCCTCCTGGAAAAATTCTCCACGGATGTATATGTAGGCTGCAGTAGCGTTCATGGCACGGCCGGCGACCAGGCAGCCTTCCACCAGTTTATGTGGGTCACCACGAAGAATCTCGCGGTCCTTGCAAGTTCCTGGTTCTCCCTCGTCGGCGTTAACAACCAGGTAGCGGGGCCTGAGCAAAAATAACAAGTGAGTACCGAACCGGACAATTCAAGAACATATGTACCGTTTATCCTTCTGCCAGTCAGGCTTGTTCATGAATGACCATTTGAGACCGCTTGGGAACCCAGCACCACCTCGGCCTCTAAGCCCTGAATCCTTGATTGTCTGAATGATCCAAGAGTCACCCTTCAAAAGAATGTCTTTCGTGCGATGCCAGTCACCACGCGACTATCAGAAACAACACCACAAATGAACACAAAATAGCTGCACGAGTACACAAGACTCACCAAGGCACCCTTGATACCATGGTCATGTCTACAATACGCATTTGTGAAGATACGGTCTTGGTCTTTGAGACCGCCATATCGGCGAACAGGCGGGTCAGCAACAGTTGCAAGACCACGCTTGAATGAGATATTTGCTTTCCGCTGGATTCCAGCGACCGATTTTGAGGCTTTGAGCATGGTTGAGCCCGTCGCTTGTCGTCGGTGGTGACGATCCTGAACCAAGGTCGGAATGATATGTATTTATTCCTGTTTACAAAATTGTTGGGGTGGCGGCTTAGTCAGCGGGTGTGAGTGTCCCGGGCGTGTCCGTGCTGTAGCGCTCAGATGCAAACCATGCGCACTGCGCAGCGCCAATTATCACGGAGCCCAATACTGTATTCCTGGCTCACGCGGATACTCGGCGCGTCGACCCAACGTGGTGTCCTCATTCATCGGACGGATTTGGCTGGAGGTTTAATCTGGCACTTCGTGGCAGGCCCACAAAGAAACACCTCACAGCCCTCGCCATTGGCCAAGTCCTCGCAGATATAAATTTGTACGTGAACATCTTAAGTTGGGTTCCCGGTCATTACCAGGGTTCATTGGAATAGTCCCGGGTTGAGCGCAGATATAACAGGTGTTTACTCGATCTGCCTAGCCAATGCATGTCATAAATTCCTGGTTGACTGCACCTAACATGCAACAATCAATCCAGACACCTTTTACAAACTCACACATCGTCCACGAGTGGTTCTGGGTAGGTCGACTATCTCCGAGGCGTCCCATCTTCCATGAATCGAAACATGTTCTCTTGTCAAAAGAAGACTTGTAAAACGTACTTGACGGTGTCAAACGGAAAAAATCACAAAGAACAGGAAACGGAATTCACAAATCACAGGGAAGAAGTAATTCACAGATCACAGAAAAAGTAGCTGTAAAAGCAGCTCGCTTCCAAAAAAGAACAAAACCCAGGAAAACGCGTGCTACTTAGTTTGAATACTACTGCTGCTGCTCCTTCAACTCCTGCGCAAGGATCGCATCCGGGTCACGCCCTGCAACTTCAGGCAAAAGTAAAGTAAAACCTACAAAATAACCCGTCAGTGACACTATCGCATTAAAAAAACAATGAATTCCATTACCAGCACCAAGAATCGAGCACCCGACAAAAACTACAGGAAAAAATGAGTCGCCAACACGCATTGCCAGGCCAAAGACGTACTCCAGAGCACAGCAGGTGTGCCGATCGTGGCCGTGAGGGAGTTGAACACGAGAGCGGATACGATGGCTCCTGATTTCCCGCATGCCGCAGACGTGCCGTGTGCAAACGCTCGGTAGCGGGTGGGAAACACCTCAGCGGGATAACACTGTCAACTCCATTAGCTGCATCCACTGTACAAAACGTGCCTGACAACGCACGTAGGAGGTACTGTGCAACGGGCAAGTCAGAACGGAACGTTTTCAGTTAAACGGAGAACTCACGCATTGGCTCCAAAGTTGAAAAAGAACTTGATGACATGTGAGTAAGTCGAGATCTTCCATCAAACCCCCTGTCACGTACCTGGAGCAGCGTGAAATTTATTATGAACGCTGCAGTGCTCAAGGTATAGAATTTCCCAGCTAGGATGCCCACTGTAGCACATTGTCAGTAGATATTCCTCAAAAATATTTGTGACGACTCACAGAACAGAGCTTCCATCAAGAATCCCATAATCTGAATGCGCTTGCGGCCGATTTTCTCGATGGTGAGCACAGTCACGTAGTAGCCTTTTTAAAGTGAGCGGTGATGTCAAGAGAGACGCGACTATGGGTGTACCTGGTACAAATCCTAGGGCGGTGATGATGATGTTTCCCGTGGCAACTTTGAAGAGCTTCTCCCAAGGCGTGCCTGTTGCTCCGGCATAACCTATCTCTGCGAGCACCACATTTGTGTTCAAGTTGATCCCGTAGAAACTAGCGCCACTACGTCAGAAAGAAACCTATTCGATGATCGGCACCTAGCGTACGCAACGTCTAGTAAGAACCAGCATGAACAAGTTCCGATGAGTATCTTCAGGTGTCTCCATTCAGAGAAGTACTTGATGACCTCTAAAAAATTTGTGAGACCAAGGAAGGCATTCGACACCGCAAAGAAACATACCCCGGAAGTGAGCTTTCTTTGACACAGTGGGTAGTTCTTCGACGATGTCTGATTCAGATCCACTAGCATGAACACCAACTGCAGCCCCCATCTTCTCCTTCTCCAAATCGCCCTGCTCAGGCAGTTCTGCCTCCTGCGATTTTTTGAAACGGGTGGACTCCTGTAGGGTCAAGCGCTGGTAGAGTGTCCCAAAAGCCGGAATGAGCGATAACCCAACGATAATCCTCCACACTGGGGTGAACCACCCATCAGCAAATTCACGCGTCCAGTACACGATACGCACCTCCGTCAACCTTGGACGTCTCACCTTCATCATTCATGACGTGCTTGTAACATGCCAGAACAATAATAGTCACCAGCGCCCCCACGAAGCTGCCCCATCCTTGGTTCGCGAAGATGTATGCGAGCATGGTTCCACGCTTGTGGATCGTAGCACGGTCGCTTGTTACGGAAGCTGACATGGGGTAGTCACCACCGACACCCACGCCAAGTAAGATACGGAACATCGTCAAGTAAATTAGGCATGAGTTGGGGGAGAGTGTGCCTTGATGATGGCTTAGTACTTGCGAAAACAAAAACGCATGAAGAACCGAAAATATACCTGTGGGTGTAGTGATGCAGAGGATAGTCGCAAGGATGATGAGCATAAGCTCTTTTCCATCTGTGAACGCATATGGATGTGTATGCTAACGAAAACAACGTGAAGAACTGACAGATTGCCTTTCTCCCAAACGCATCAGCACAGTATCCTATATCATTACGAATCAACAAGACGCGGGGTAATGCATGCTGTATTATCTAGCTTACCAAACAGAAACTGGCCGATCACACTTCCGATATTGGCAGAGGCTTTCAATAACCCTTGTAGGTTGGCGGGCATACCTCCATTTGGGTAAAGCCTGTACTGCAACATGGTAGATACGGGCTGTACAGGTTGATTAAGTCTCATGCGCAGCCATTTAAAATAAGACACTTACATTGATGATGAACAAATCATAAGCTGTTAAAGATATGAGACATTGCATTCGAGCGGGGCCAAATGCCTACCGTCCACGAAAAAGCCAACCTGGAAGATAGATAAGATCAGTCCACTCAGACTCGTACATGGCACTCATGGTACTCACCCCAGCGATACCGAGGAGTTTCATCTCGGTATATGTGAGAATGAAAGGAGGCCTGCCCTCCCCAGATTGCTCATACTCCTCGAGCGCAGTTCTCTTGCGAGCCTCTTTGCCTCCTGGTTGATCAGACATGGTGGTGGAGGGGGAGGAAAGGGAACAATGATGCAATAAGGCTATTGCGACTCAGCGGCCGAGTTTCTATTAAGTGATGGCGTTTGATCAACTTTAAACTGTGTCCTGTGGAAAGGTGAGTAATATATGGTGTTCTAGTACTAGTTATGGTGTGAGCACTGCTCAGGCCTCAGGTACGAGCCGCGGACGGAAAGTGGGACGAAGAGTACCGATGGGAGAGGGCTGAAGTGTTTAAAGTCGGGTATCTACGGGTATCCGCCCCAACTATAGCAAATTTCCTGCCAGGTGGTCCGGTCAGATCCAAGATTCTAGAATTCGTCCAGGTTAGTGGAAGAGGAAACAAGTGGAGCTATGGAGCATTCCTTACCCCGTTTTTTGAGCAAGTCTGCGAACGTTTGTTACATAATAGCAAGCAGTACTGTGCTAGTCGCGACTGGCCTTAGCTGAAAACGCGATTCATTGGAAGATCACTATTTTTGTGATATTAGTAGATCTATTATCGCTTAGATGTGATTGAAATTGACGCAATGACACGAGGTCCCATAACAGAACGTTGAAAATTTCGTGGAGCATGTGGAAACCCGCCGGAGGGACATCCTGAACGAATCAGGCAATGAATATTAATAACAGTGCACAAGATGGTTATACGTGGATGACTAGGTACTTCCCGTAGGCTCGAAATAATCGGACTAATATTAGAATAAATATTATTACTTTAGGAAGGTGTGCCGCGATGCCGCTCGCAATTTACGCCACATTGACACACCGACATAATTTTGCACCCCTTATTCCATTTTAATCTATTGGGGGGGGGGGGGGGTACAGATTAATCCGACTAGAATTCTTTCGTTTGGGCCACTACGCCAACAATATCGGCTGACATAATACTGCTCATTTGCCGCTCACACGCACTTTGTGAGTTACACTGTAACAGTAGGCGTGCTCAATTCTAAAATGTCGTTGTCGATGTCAAGTCGATGTTGCTCAATATTCGAGCGCCGCTCGCTAAGCCTATCCTAAACGGGACTCGTACCTAAACCTTACGGTGCGCAGCGCCAGCACTCGCAGTCTTAAAACACATCCCAAGCCTCAGTAGTGCTACTAAACCTCATGATTCATGATCCTAAGCCTCAGCAGATCTAATCCTTAACATTCCTAAACCTTTTCTGACCCTTTCAACAGAGTATATGTAGTGCTATGTAGTATGTTTATGAATATATTGTACCTTTCACTTAAACATGGAATGAACTGATTATACACTACTAGCATTCGCACTGCATAGATAGGTAAAGATAAGGGTTAGGCCTGCTGCTGAGGCTTAGGATCATGAATTATGAGGTTTAGTAGCACTACTGAGGCTTGGGATGTGTTTTAAGACTGCGAGTGCTGGCGCTGCGCGCCGTAAGGTTTAGGTACGAGTCCCGTTTAGGATAGGCTTAGCGAGCGGCGCTCGAATATTGAGCAACATCGACTTGACATCGACAACGACATTTTAGAATTGAGCACGCCTAGTGTAGCGTCGAAAGACTTCACAGAGTATTGTCAAAAGAACTACATGCCACAGGTAAGTTTTTTCTCTCATACAACACTTGCCAGGGTGTAATTTCCCGTGGATTTGAAAGAAGCTGCGAGCGGCAAAGGTATAATTTGTTGAGGTGGCGATTGTTGATGCGCTCTTGGCGGGCAACCTCTACTCCAGTGACAAGTGCCGCTGCTAGCACACAGTGAACCTTCTTCGTCTTCGAGAATGTCTGCCTCGTTGTCATTCAGAAGTGAATATAGGAAATCGTCCATTGATCAAGGATTATATCTATGTAGTCGGCTTACGGTTGAATATCGTCGTATAGATTGAAAAATAAACTCGATTTCCCATGGTTTTTCAAAGTCCGAAATATTCTATTCCGATTATTCAGCCTACGGGAAGTCATCCAGTAGGTGAGAGACCCGAGACTGTCCGCGAACCAAGTCAATTTGATTTCAAATTTGACTTTGATTGTGAGTATTTATATTTAGCCATCCTGAGCTCATCGACAACTGATCAAAACCAAGCTCGAGCACACGCCGTTTGGCAGAATGTGCGAGAAGAGGAAGACGGTGCTTGCAAAAGACTGGTGTTGAGTGTACGAATACGTCGTTTGTTTTCCCAAAAAATTTAGCCTGCGAGCTGAATGCTATGCACATGCCATACCTGCACCAACCATGCATGACAGTACTAGTGCAGGGTTCCGTCATTAAGCTGTGGGGATGACACACCCTCGCCCAGTGATGCATCGGCACACTGTGGGGGCAAAACACCCACTTCTGGTCTAACGCACGCCACAAGTCACGCGAGCGGGGGTAAAACACCCACATAAAAACGCGTCTGTTACTGCAGCCAGACCCCGTATCGTCTGAAAATACGCGTCGTGTAGCTCCACCGAAGCTCTCTAATAAAGGGTGGCGGTCTGTGACTTGTACCTATCGCAAGCAATCAGCTTATACATCGTTCCTTATCTATTTTTAACAATTCTAGTCTGAACAGTTGCGAAAAAATGAGTGATCTGAACAACTATCGTTATTAAGTATCATACCTGACATAATTCCCAAGCTTCGCAGCTTCTTTAAAAACTGCAGCCCCTAGAGCAACATTGCATGGAAAATTGGAGTCCGTAAGATCGTTCGTTTATATCATTGGGCGATATCCTCCGATAATCCGGGAAGATCCGTTATTGACGGCTCGACGTCTGCTGTGACAGTGTAGCAACATGCATGTAAGTAGCCTAGCCTTACTCCATTGCTGTGTTGCTATGACGGCCCTATCACGATCCATGTTGGCAGGGAAACGTAAGCTGCACGCGTTCTTGAAACGAATCATCATGTGCATGTGTGTTCATGTGCACGGATCAGACTCGGTCGTCGTGCCGGGTGTTTTCGAACTTGAGCATGTTACGCGTGCATGGATGAACGCCAGACTTCTTCAGTGCTCAGCAATTGGACAGAGAACCATATACACGTTGGACCTCGTTAATGAATGACTTCGATTCACTGCTATTATTGTATTCTGACGTCTATATCCCAATTCCACTCAGATCGGCCTGTCAGCGCCAAAGTGCACAGTACTGAAGGGGACCACAGTGAGAGCGAGATCAAGGGTGACCTGAGTTGTCGTTTGATTGGCATTGCTGGTGCGACAGATCAAGATTGACTCACCCAACGAAATATGTTATGTCACATGCGAATCAAATGCTACTTGAGCATTGGTTGATACCAAAGCACCATGCTTCTTCAAGGCAGAACGATAAAAGTCAGGTAAGAGCGTCCCAGAGAAAAGGAAACTTAGCCTAACAACAGCCCGGCGGCAGACCGTTCAATTATCTTCGGAACGTACATTCGATGATCGATATACACACTCACAAGATTTCACTGCAAGAACGAGACACAACGCGCCGAAACGAGAGAGCACCTAGCCACAGCACTGGGTGTCGGCTGTTCCTGGGTCCTGGAACGTGTATCGTGATGATGCCGTGTCCGCACTGCTGACGATCGATATAGCGCTAAACAGCAAACTGTTCTAGAATAACAGTCTCTTCATATGCGACGAATTGACCAGCCTGGTTGTTAATCCATCGTATGTGGAGAAGATTGCAATGGCCTCGAGCAGGGCGTGCGATATCATAGACCGAAAGACATTCCACTCCATGAGGTATGATTATGCATTGCTTTCGTGTAAGAGGGTCGTTTGGGACGTGTGCGGTGCGGCCAGAATACTACGACGAATGGATAAATGGGAGGCGAATTGAGAGTTGTGGGCTTCTTCCTCCAGATCGATAAGAGTGTACGACGAAGCCATGCAGGACACCTTGACATCTAGTAGGTATGGTAATGTAACAGTCAGTCCTGGCCTAGGATACGAGGTACAACCACTTACACGTATGTGATGCCACCCTGCCCTTCTGGTACACCGATAAATTCATCCCAAACGAAGTGCGTGGAAAGAAAAAAAATGAAATTGCTTACATAAAACGTAGTAAAGTTCTATGGTGCCGCGGCATGATACATTTTGATCAGGTCGAGATCCGTTGATAAGTAGCTAACGTTTACTGACGGTGGACATGGCATCAGAGCGTAGTAACATCGAATGATAACAATTCCTACTGCACACAAATCGTCAGACTATGGCCGCCATGCACGGTGAAACTTCAAGTAAAAGAGCTCATCCGATTTGGAATCGCTCACTGATCAAGTTCAGACAGCACTGACAAACTCACTATATCTCATAGCGACCTCAGCTACAGTGCTGCAAGTTGACGCAGGCTTTCCAGCTCGCAATCAAGCTGCATGTGAAATAACAACAAGGACCCATGAAATGACAACTCAGCCAAACACGACTGCTGAAACACTTACCATTGCAAGTGCCTTGTCCTATCGCTATGCCAAGAGACAGGCGCGCCTAAGAAGCAGACAGCTGCAATACAAGTTCAGTGTAATCTGCATCCACGTATCCGCACGGTACAACACCACTCCTCAACCGATACCTCGACCAAGAGAATACATCACACAAAGCCCCCAAAGCCCATAAGCAAACTTGATAAACGGGCACATGTCATTCACACATCGCTTTTGCTATGCAAAAGAAGTCATGGGTATGTTGCGCGACGCGAACTGTAAATTAGAAGGGGGCACGTGTGAGGAGAGGCGGGAGTGACTGTCTTCTCTCCCGTCTGCATCGCGCAGATCAAAGAGAATACGGGAAGCCATGACTCCGTGCAGGACACCTTGAAACCTGGTGATAATTGAGCGCTGAGCGGTTAGCACGGGACACAAAGGGCAGTTACTCACACGTCGATGATGCCGCTCTGCCCGCCGGAGACCTGTACCAATCGTTCATGTCTAATCACGGAGAAGCACATGGGAGGTACGTACCGGCAAGGAAAAAGAAACGATGTTCGCAATAGAGATTGCTTAGAGCACAGTCAGGCGAGACAACGAAGAGGAAGTAAACTCCCGAATAACATACCAAAGAGCGACAATGCATATAACAAACTTCCCTTCCACAAATTCAGCACCAATCCACTGACGGTACGTAAGCCAGTAGCACGCGACGTTAAAGAGTGATACGTCGTAACGATAACCACCGCTGCACGAATTTCGTTAGCGAAATTAAAGGAAGGCAACGTTACCATTGGCAATCGCTCACTGAGTTCAAACAGCGCTGCGCTAACAAACATGCCCATAATCAAATGTTCCACTCTCGTAGCCTCATCTACGGAGCTCTCAGTTGATGTGGGTGCACACACACTTTTGAGGTTCGGAGACACCGCCATGATATCGCAAGTGAGCATTGAGATAGCAACAAGCTTTAAACGCTGATGTTACCACACGGGTAACGGAATTGCCGGATCACTCACCAAGTAGCTTGACAATAAAAATCGTTTAACTTTGTCGTTATCGTACCACAAGGCAAGTGTGCGCATGAGAAGCAGACCTGAAACACATAAGGCGGGAATTATTTGATCGACACAAGCGTACAGACCTTCGGTAGCTAACATGATAAGGACCAGGGCACCTGGGAGATGTTAGGGGATATGTAAAGAGCGATCGTGAGGTGACCTACTCCCTGCAGTCCGATATGTTGCCAGGCACTGTGTTGTTCAGCATCAACATGATTTACGCATGGTTCAGAGACAATCATATTTACTGTTTCCACTGATTGCGGCCCAAGAGTGACTGAAAACCAATAAGAACATTCCTCTCCAATGACAGTGAAGTGTCGCTCACCATATATATCACTGACAAGCCATGCTATGGGAGCATATCTAGTCAAGATAAACATGATAGACGCGATGTTCCAACGGCTCATGCTGCTGAACAGACGGACTTCATGTTCAAAAGTCAAACAATAATCGTATGCCTGACGAAGGGGATTAGGTCTCAGATGGACTTGCGAGAATAGTACACGCTTGACTCACCCAAACAGCGGCCGGTGCAACTTTGCAAGCTCTTAAGCACAAGCTAGAACAGACAAGAGAAACCATCTACGAACCTCGAAAGTACTGTAAACAAACGCACGAGAGCCGGTTCAAAGGCTGGCCAGACAGCAAAGTATCACGCGCTCATACCTTGATCGTCTGTTGCGTGTGAAGTAAAACCATAGATGATGTATGTTCAGCGTTTGCGTGGATTGACTAGGGCCACTGAGTGGGCGTGTTTGTCTTTTCAGTGCGTCGGACAAATCACCATTTGGTGGGCGATAGGGTCACAAGTTGAGGTAGCGGAGGGATTTCGGATTCTGGTCCTGGACTATGACTCGGTTGTAATACGAGAAGCGAAACGGGAAAAGATTTCAGACCCACGATGTCGGTAGCCGACTAAGCCAAGAGATCCATCAGTGAATTGATGAACATATTGAAAAATCATATTATACTATATATTGATAGCAATCACAATAATGACCACAAATATTGAGGGGGGGTTGACATGCCTATGTTTGACCTTGTGTTGGAAGAATGCGCTTTAAAAAGGGCGAATGAAGTTGAGGTATCTTCGAGGCACTACCCTCCAAGTCAATTTTGATGCAAAGGTGATACGGAGCTCAGGTCAAGGAAGTATATCGAAGTCCCGCAAAATCAACACCAGTACACATGTCCCTGCCTACAATTAGTGAGCGTTACTTCAATCACGCAGGAATTAGTAAAGGTTGTCCCTGCCTACAATTAGTGAGCGTTACTTCATTCACGCAGGAATTAGTAAAAGTAGACACCAAGTGTAAAGGGTGAAACTTTTCTCACTACTGGTGAATTTCAGTTTTTCATATTCAACTTTATAATGAGAAAATTCTCGTTCCAGTTTGACGGCCTATTCACTTGGTGGCCCATAGTGCAGTCAATTTCTATGTGGCAGACACTTGCCTGGGTGGACTGAAATGTTCACCAGGTCTTTCGCACGGAGTGCTGTTACTACTTCACATCGAATCTGTCCTCAACGTGTTTTGCCGGCTGTGTCTCCGATGGTGCGGCTGGCGCCGTAGTGATCTTGCGCTTGTGATTTCCGATTCACACAGTCACGGGGGTGGTTGAACATTCGCCAAGCCTTGATTCAGAGTGCAATATCTTGCTGGATATTGCCAGTCTGCCGCATTCGACATTTTTTTGCGATCGTGCTCCGTCATCCACTTAATTTTATGCAAGCCAAACCTGTAACGCAAGAAGCATGTTCCCTGCGTGGAGGAACTGTGGCAAATGTGAGCACAGCAAAATATGTTTTAACTCATATCGCACTCGCCAAAGAAAACTTCTGCGTTGACATTCGCTGACGAAAATACCAGCTTGGAGCATATACTTACCTTCTGGTACGTAGGAGCTACGACGAAGCATATCCGAGAAGAGATACACAACGAATGTGTTAGATGGTTAGTCACTTCGTTTTCATATTAGATGGTTTGCGCCATTCTGACGTCGATGCTTACTTCGTAGGTGCCTGAAACTAACACTTAGTGTGCACATCATTCTGGGATTCCCTTCGCAGATCCGGTTGTTTTATTTTCGTTACCTTCAGCAAACACACATAATCGCCACAACAATTATTCCTTCTGCCTTTCGCCACACTGCATGGTCCAGATCAGATGTTGCAGAATGATGTCTGGCTTAGTAAACTGGGCAGTAAAATGGCGGAATTGTGAGGAGACGATCCGTATGCACAGTGTTTAATTCAGTAACTAACAACCTCTTTTTCACGATATCCTCAGGTACATTTTCATGTATCAATGTCGGCCTGCGTTTCGTCATGTGCTCGGTGCGCTCCTCATTTTCGGTACTTTCAACTGATAATTTTGGGTCGTAAACTGGACGACTTCTGATATCTGAGGGGTGTCCTACTCGCCCAAAATTCCATGCTTAATGCCGCACGCAGCAACACAGTCTCGATTGTAGCATTCACGAATACAGTCGTTTACATGCAAAGTATCAATGTAATCTAGTTAGATTAGAATGTGCAACGAATCTCGCAATAGATGGCATACCGGAGAGGATGTGGTATTATCACTGAATATGAAAATTTCCGATCGCAGACCTCAATATCACGATAAGGGTGAATGTGATTGCATTAACACATGTATAAAAAAACAATGCTACAGCTAATCCGAATCAAAAGCGGCATCCTCCAGCGCCTTTCTTTGCTGAGCTAGTGTTGTAACAGACATCCTGGATACAACCTCTGGCGTCAGGTCTTGGCGGTGGTTCTTGCCGAAAATCTTTCTAAATAGTATGTTAGATGTAATGTATAGTAGGGCACAACACATTTCATACCTCGTCCACCATTCAAGAAGTTTGGCTACCCTACGTTGTGCGACAGGGCCGGGGGAGTCCTCAAAGAAGTCGACAATGTGGTTCCAGAATCCCTCGTAATCAAAATCACCATCGACGGTGCGCCAAGACGAGACGCTGGATAGTGCGAAACGAACCTGCAAGACACGGATTGTAAACCAGACATCAGACATCGAAGGTGAGGAATTGTATTTGCTTACTTGACAAACGACATAAGCTATGGAGCGGGGGGTAACCTTCCTCATGTTAATGATGGAGGCCACGCAAGTTTTCACCTTAACCTGGCCATTTAGTGACCGTCGTGCGCGCCTGTTATTCTCCAGAATATCGGCCCCATCGCCATCGCCATCAGCTTCCCTTGCGGAAGATGGTGATGTAAAGATGGCTTTGTAGGCCTGACAACGCTACAATTTTGAGTATATATTCGTGATAGTAGAACCTTATGGCTGACCTGAACCAGAATCTTTGACATGAATAGACCTTGCTCCATGTTGTCGCTGTCCATTTCGTAGTTCTCGTAGACAAATAACGGCCAGGAATTCTCCGACACAATGTAATCAGCAGTTCTTTCGCGAATGCCGGCCTTCACGCTGCACACACTTGAGAGTTATGTAAAAAATTGACGAATGTCAACGCTCACCAGTCGTTATTCCAATCCCACTCGGCTGGGCACAGCAACTTCCCACAGATGTCGTGTACGAAGCCGCGCAACTGCTTGTCGTCGGATCTGAGCAGAGGGGACGGACGGAAATCCTGGTTGATCCAGGTAGCGATGAGGTCCTTCAGAGTGGAGGTATCGTCGCCGCGGGCCGCATCGGCTCCTCTTTTGAGCTATGATACGATGAGTATGCAGCGCTAAATAACAAGAGTGCTGACCTTTTTCAACATGTCTTCGCAGTCATCGATGTCGAGTTCCGCAAGCTTTGAATGCAGCCAAGGCAGAGACTGCGCGAGTGCGAGGTACCCGCGCTGCAGGCGATTTTGCCTGATCATCAAAATTAGATGGGTCACAGAAAAAAGGAAGACAGACCTACTCTAGGGTAGCGTCTTCTCCCGAGTCATTTACGCTTTCCTCGTATCTGCGATCATTCTCGGTGATCAAGTCCTCCAAGCTTGTATAAAGGACAACCGTGCGGCGAACCGCCCTGCCCTGAGCAACGTAGTAGGTCGTCTTTCTTTTGAGAATCAGTGAGGAAGGGGCATCCACGATAATGCTACGTGACATACCTTTGCTTCGTTCCTCGTTCCTGTCTCATTGTCTCCAGTTCATCTTCTAACGCGGCAATGCGGCGCTTGGCCCTTGCCTCTGCGGAGGTAGGGACTGATCCAGATAAATCTGGAATCACGAGACCATGCGTCTGAGTGCCAGGCTCTGGCGCGGACATGACGGAAGTGAGGAAAGTTAGAGGTAAGATGAAGTGCGTGAAAGATGATAAACAGAACCGTTTTAAAAATTCAAGGTAGAAACCTGGACTTTTATACGCACTCGCCTATGATATCGAGACATATAGGGTAATGCCTAATGAGGGTTATGGTGAGTATCTCGTTTGAAAAGGACCTTGCCATAACCTGTGACGTACGAGTAGAAGAAGTTTGCCTGAGCTTCGGCGGGTGTGGCGCATGGTACCTGTCCGCGTCACAGTAAAATCAAAGTCACCTGTCAGTGCCGCTGGCAGTCACGCCGGTGACCCGGATGGGCGAAATAGAGCCTTCTGAACGGGCTTAGGGCAGCATTGAAACAACCTCCCACTGGCACTCACCGTGACCGCGACTCCCCGGGCCGCTGTTAACACGCCTCCTGCGAGTTTGCTGAAAGAGATCTCATTTGAGGAAGGACCCGGACGCTCCCGGGCCCGAACTTGAAAGCTTGCAGTGGGAGTGGTGACATGTCGATCATCTACCCGATCATGACGTCATTAAAGAAGTGAATTTGCTCCTTCTTTGCGAACAGTGCAGCTCCGATGCTGTGGACTGGTGCACCTCCCCAACCGTGACGCTATTCCAAATAAATAAAACTATCCCAAAGCGTGCAAACACAAGGCTCACCTCATAATAGAATCCACCCTGCTCAAGGTATTCGAAAAATTTGTAATATGCCTCGCCTCGCCAGAAGCCAAGATCTCCGATCTCAAAGTTGCTCCAGACTGCCCACGTGAGTTCATTAGTATGATCGGGAAACATGTGATGCACAGTAACCTACCGTGACAGTGGCACATCGGATTGTAGGACTTTCCTCTATCATCAGAGAGAAATTCCATCGCGTTTCCGGGAGCCACGAAATCAGGATCAGCATTACTAAAAGCTAGAGGAAGGTCAGACGGTTATGATAGCGTTGGGATAGTAGCTTGGTATTCGTAAAGTGATACGGTGAAACCTGTTGGTGCTTGAGACCAGCGTATAATTGGAAGCATAATTTGATTTACCATACACCTTTTTTTGGTCTTGCATCACGAGAAAGGGATCATGGTCCACGTCGCAGAAAAGCTTGATGTCTGGCATGAGGTAAAATAAGCCGAGTTACATCGCGTCTCGTTCGGTTGCGCCAATTCACTCGACTCTCCGATGGTACCGGTAATGCTGTACTAAGAACTCGTGTCGGTAGATAACCTAAGGACTGATTAGACGACCTCGCTAGAATGCGCCAGGAACACATACTGCGCTGGAGTTAAAGTGTCACACATTCCGGTATCTAGGAGCAGTCAGTTAGAACTTGAAGCAGCGATGGTATTATACTAGTACAACTTGAATTTCCCAACATCTTTGGCGCGGAAGAGGAACAGTCGGTTCAGGTTGCTCTTTTTGATGGTCTCAATCGGTGACATGGATCCTAGCGTCGGGCCCAGTGGCGAGACCCATCATACTCCAGTTCTTCAACATCTCACACCCGATTGCTCCTGCACCAACGAGGAACTGGCGGTGATTAGCAAGCTTATCCTGGAAGGACTTGCCAAACATTGCAATTTGTCCATCATACCGGCTGCCTAGCGGCTGGCAATCTTGCTCATTCGACAGTGTGGTTGGCAACGACTCCAAAGAATCGAAATACAAGTGCTGGAGCATAGGATGGAACTTCGTAGAGCATGCTTTCAGCACTTCCTGTGCCACGAAACCACCAATTACAGCTGCAAGGGGTGGTAAATCACCGGTCGCTTGGTATGCAAGCTCAGTGATAATCTTCTCGTCTGCATCAGGATCTATTTTCTTCGCTAAAACCACCAGGGAAGTAGCATCTTTTGCGTTTCGGGGTTGAGGTAGACATTGGTGTTGCGCCTTGAATTGTGATAAAGCTTGGAACCCTGCATGGGGAGTGGCAGGCCTATCGAACTTGGCAAAGTCTGTCAAAAAGAACTCTGGAGCTGCAAGCGACTCTCGCAAGGATTTCTAGAGAGAAAACTGAATTACAAGCTAATGAAACCGGGATATAACTTACAAACTGGAGGATTTTAAGCATTTTCATCTGGGTAAAGATCCCACCTCGGACATACTCTCCAAGATCGGAAGTATCGCCGATAGCGAAAGTATATGGACCCTTCACTATTACTTTGCGAGGATTACAACCATTCAGATCAGTCATGCCCTGCACTTCAGTGAATGTGACAAAATCGCCATCTTCGAGGCCGTGTCTTGATTCATCAAGGCATGTTACTAGCCCTTCCTTGTCCTATGTAGTGAAAGTATAGATAGGACGTCGCAGTTATAGTTCATAAGACTTACTTTTTCCACTGACACAATCATTCCGGTAAGGCGTTGCTCGCGTGCATGATCCACACAAGTGAATCTTGGACCAAAGTCATTAAGGACGGAGCTGATCACGATCAATAAGATATTAAAGGTGGTCACTGCCGTCACGTACCCAAAGAGACCACGGGTTTCCGCTGAGATAAAGTGAACACCATTCTGATGTGTCCAGTCGTTGATTTCGACTTATTTCTCATAAAAGACGACAGCCTGGAGGAAATCAACATCACAATCTGGCTGACGGTGCATGAACTTACTTGGAAAGGTCTTATTAAATCAACTAAAATTTTCTGTCCTGCATTTCCTCCAAGATTCCGGACGGGAACATAATCATTCAGTTCGGCTAAACGAGGTAGAGTGGATGCTGTGCGCGGCTTTTCGATATCTTCTTCACGAAGGAAGTACTGTGAAAAATATCAAATTTACGCAGAGCTGCATCCAACTGCTCCTTGTATTCAGTGACGATAGCATCGATGGTCCGATCTCTGAGCTGGGCGCCCGAATAATTCATATTGGGGACACATGCTTAAGCCTTACTAGTAGGAGCATACGAGATTTCGAGATCTGGCATCTAGTCGATTTAAGTATGGCCCATGAGACGTATTATTAGCCGCTAAACTCACCGTTAGTTGTGAATGTGCACCGAGCTGACACGATCGAATCATTGTTATTGGCAGATCATGCAATGCAGTGACCCGTCCGAGTCACTGGCTTACCACCTTCTGCAGCGCACCAGTAATATCTGAGGCAGTGGATAGAATGACTTTCTTTTTCACTGTCTGCATGATGATTATGCAGTCGAGATTGAATTTGAAAAGGAAAGATGAGGGCTCGACTCGATGATCGCAGTCACGAAGATGGTTTGTTAGCCGCCGCTGCGCCACCGAAACCAGCCTCACGCCTATCTCATGTTTTGGACAAACAACGACGAAACCATTGTAGCCGCACTTGACCGTTTCACCAAGGATGACTACTATGCCAAGACGATCTATGAGCTCGACGGATTGACGTCGGAGACTGTCGGCGAGTCTCTTTCAAGTTGAAGGGCACAACCAACCTTCAAGTTGTCAATGGTTTCAAATTAGCACTCTCATTTGACGGTGCTCGCTAACACTTCTGACGACCACACCATCAAGCTTTGGGCTTTCGAGTCTCGCCAGCTCCTCGCTTCCTTTGACGTTCAGAATAATTCTGAACTCATTTTCTCACCCAACGCACGCCAACTATCTTACATGATAAACAATAACTTAGATGTCAATAACATCTGCATTTGCGACACTCCGGCCGGCGTTCTTACTCAGGCTCGTGTACGCATTCCCCGCAAATATCTACTGTTCGTATGCTGATATTCCCTCACAGATTATTGCACGCAAAAAGTCATGCATCAATCAGTTACTGCATGTGCGCATCTAATTCGATCATTCATCGCATCACTCGAGTACTCACCCCTCGCTATCATTGCAGTCTCAGGCTCATGCAACTCGCCGTCCTCCTGCCGGGCACCGCAGACCACCGATGTCTGTCATGCCTATGGTGCAGATACAGATACATCATTCACCTACAAGAGACTCGCGGCAAACCTCGTTCCTTCGCCTCAGCAACCTTCTTGGCTTCTCCCCTCGCATGAGCACATTACGGCCTGGTCAGAATGATCGACCTCGTGATCCCTTAGATATGTGTTTTTTTTGTTTCTTTCGCAGTTGACTCGACGATCATGATGAAACTCCAGATCCCTGCTATATTGCCCCTACCATCCTCTCTCTCAATGCAGGCCGCACCTCGGTTTGATTATGTCAGTCTCGTTTGTTAAATTCACAACGCATAATTAAGTGCATATCCAGTTTGAAATAGGTGCTCCATCTCCCACCTCGAATGGAATCACACAGTTTGTACGACAGCATCTTTATTTCCTCACGCCAAGACACAACATTGGGCCACCAGTCGTCGAAGTCGCACCCGGGCGGAAATTCACCGTAATGTAATCTCCTTATTTCTCAGTGCCTTTTGCTGATCTGGGACCTACAGCGATTTGCTGCTGCTAAACTAACGGAATACAAGAAAGTAGATGACACTCGACATCCGTCTAGCCAACGATGGAAATATTAGACTTATACTTGTACAGTTGAAGCACGGTTCTACTAGAAAGACATGCGATATAACCTCATTATATTGCGACGCGCAAGTTTCTGACTCCTAGGTTGTCGCCACCATGCCCACTGTCCGCTACCACTGCAAAACAAGCAATTATCATGGAGCTCTTGTTCCAGCACACACCGCTCGTGCATATCGTAAGCTTGCTCTGCAGGGGCAACATGTTGATCAGTATCATAAGATTCAGGAGGTAAGAGGGTAAGTGCGCACCAACTAGGACAACATCATGTTTCTAAGATTACCTTCTCTTCCGATTCCGAGTCATGACACCAACTGTGCGCTGTCGCTTCTTCTTGGAACGGGTACCCGACGATACCGGCTCGGCGAGTGCGTCAGCATTACGTTTTGTGCCTCGAGGTCGCGGGGTTTTGGTATACCACTCTTCATACCTCTCATACGCTGTTTCACCCATGCCCCCCACCAATTTGGTGTGCAAAAGATCTAAGTCGAAGTGAAATACGATGTTCGGATCTCGAAGTGGGCGAACATCAATGTTAGGTTGGATTTTTTGACAAAGGAGAATGAGTCTCTCTCGTGTCATGATTGCTCCCCTTTCTATGATCGCGAGTACGTTGTCCATGCCATCATTCGTCGGGTAAAATGTCTTCGAATAACAAATTAGACACAACTTGAAACTTAGCGGGAAAAAAACTTACACCCTCGGCAACCTCGTTCGGATCAGTGGTATCCATATCAATGTGACCGTCAACGTCAACGTCTCCAAGCCTGATCCACGCCTTCATTCGGACTCTCGCTATTGACGACCACGTATGGCCCTCGATAATCATTGGCCGATTGAGGGCAGGGGTACTACCCGTGCCGGCCCCAGCCAGAAAATCTTTCTGCGAACGTATCGTTGGCTCAAACAGCAAGGTATTCCACGCAGGCGAGCCCGCACGCGGTGTATGGTATGGACTTATTTCATCGACCGCCGCCGCCACTGCTAGCAAGAGCGATGGGTAGACTTCAACAGCAGTCCTTAGTTTGTGATACATCGGCATGATGCCTTGGGTGAATGCAGTTTCTCCCACACCGGTGACGATAACAGAGACGTCGTAGTCGGCGATACTTTGAAGAGAGATTCTCAGATCAGGAACGGATGATTTTGATGTAATGCTAGTCAACACATTTGCGTTGACTAACTTCTTGGGGAAAGGGAGCGCGGAGAAAAAATCATTGAAAGCGCATTGGAAGGTGGCCATCGGAGCCTCGTGTATGGCCGATGGCATCTCTACCAACAAAATGCGTTCTTTGTGCTTGTAAGTCAATCTGCACGATAGTATAGTCGCGATTAGATGCAATACGACAAAATTTAAAGTACAAGTACGAACTCACCTTGTTTTCACACCAATTTGATCGATGAATTCAGTTAGTTTTGTGTATACCCCCGGGCTAACAGATGAGAATACCTAATAATTGATAATAAAAATACTGAATGAGTATACCAGTCCATCAGTTTGAGAAATGACAACCTACCGCACACTCTGCGCTATGATCTGAGATGAATTGAAGAACCTTCCTGCATGTACGCCGACCTTCAGAAGTTCGTACAAGTTAGTGCTGACATAGACGGTATAGGCTAAACATCATCATCATCACCTGATGGCGAGATACTATGATATTGTCGGCCAGAATCGAAAAGACGCAGTGGAAGATTTGATTTTATGTGGCGCTCTGAGCAGCAGGGGTCGAGGTTGGTTTGGTATCTTCTGCGCTACCTAGCAGGGGCGGGGGGCCCAGAGATGTGTTTTGGATGCCCTCAACCACCGAAGACCCTGTAGGTTGGTCTGAATCGCTGAGTTTGGTTTTGGAATCAGTAGTCTTCTGCTACAGTGCGGAATTGCTTCTTGTTTGTCTGGCGACATCGGGGAGGAGATAAGTAAGAAGGGATTTCTAAC